>CM023533.1:65706452-66306452 GCA_013350335.1 Chimonanthus salicifolius
CTTGTTTAATTTTTGCTTAATAATCAATGTCCACAAACAATCCTCCTTAGTGGGGTTCGGCCATACAACATGGCCGAACCTCACCATCTCAAATTTTGGTCCTTTTATAATCCTTCTTCATAAGATTACTTACCAATCAATCCATTTAATTATCTTGGTCATTAACCATCTACTAATGTCATTTTATGGGGTTTGGCCCTATACATGGCCGAACCCTATATTTCCTTTTATTCATCAAAGGATGGTTCTCATAACCCCATCCATTGGAATATTTTAGACCTTTTAACAACCAAACACCATTCATAGCACTTGGTGGGGTTCGGCCATACCCCATGGCCGAACCTCACCCCTTTGGTTTTGGTGCTCCCCTTTGTCATCCTTTATGATGAGCATAAATATCCAAATCCCTTATTCTTTCAGCTATATTAAACCCTTTTTAAACATCAAAGATTTAATAATAATTCTAACCACACTCATACTCCATTTATCCCATAAAATGGTCCATGGGGTTCGGCCATACACATGGCCGAACCCTATGGTTCTCTTGATGCAAATCTCCCAATAATTATACATAGTTTATTCACTGCAACTTAGCCATAAAAAATATAGGGTTCAGCCATCCCATAGCCGACCCAAAACATTAGTCTTAATCTCCATTTAAAACACCTTCAAACCTTCACTCATTGTATGGTTTTTATCTCTCAAAACCATACAATTATCAAATCATTTTCATGGGGTTTGGCCATCCAAAGTGGCCGAACCCTATGATCCAGTTTCTACCCTTTTAAACACCATCTTCCATGGTTTAAACTTTTGATAAATTCAGTCATACCATGGCCAAATCATGTTCTCTTTAACCAATTTATTAAATAAAATTCCATGGAGTACTTACCAATCTTTTTAGCCTCCCTTCTTGCCTTTGATCCTTCCTTCCTCCCTTCTTGCTCCTTTAGTCCTTAGCTGATTATGTGCTTTGATCAATGGTGAAAACACCAAGGGCTGGTTCGGCCAAGGAGGTAGGTTTTAGAGAGAGGAAAAAAGATGAAGATTTCTATGTTTCTTTGAGATAGAAAATTCGGCCAAGAGTGTAATGCACCTCTTTTGTATATCAGCCCCTTAAACCACTCATTTACCCTCATGATTGTTGGTCTAACCAAGGAGTCCTTTGGCATAACTATGGGACACTTGGCTTAAGCTCAAGCAAACCTTTCATCTCCCCAACGTTGCGCTTTGGGTTTCCATTATGAGATGGAAACCCTCCAAATTCCCAATGCAAAACTTATCCCATTCCATTGAAGTCTATGCATGGAATATCACTCCCAAGTGTAATAGCCCGAATTTTCGAAGCAATATATATTGGACATTTAATTATTTTAGTTTGGAATTTGATGTGATGAAAATGCCAAATGGATCAACTTTGGGACAAGGGTCCAAGAATGGCCCAATTGGGCCACAAATTGGATGAAATCCATTCGATGGGTCAATGAGAAGTGATTGGGTCAAAGATAGTCAATGTGAGTCAAAGTGGGCCCGATCACCATGTGCGACCCATTGGATCAAAATTGATCCAAACCCTAGGGTAAAGGGGTAGAAAATAATCGGTTAGGCCGTGGGCCCAATGGTGGGCCAATTAATTTAAAAAGGGTAATTTGGAATTAAAACCCCTAAATTAGTAATGAAATGAAATGGTATGACCAAATGGGGCCCACCTCCACCTCACCAATTGAGGTGGCATGTGGACCAAGGAAAAAGTGGGACCAACCATCATGGTTGATTTGGTCAACCATGGATAAATTTAAGAAGACTAAGGTGGATTAAGGTAAATTAAATTGATTAAAATTATTGTAAAATTACCTAAGTTAAAATCAATGGAATTAAAATAACATGGCCAAGTGGGGCCCACCTCCACCTCATCAAGTGAGGTGGCGGGTGGGGTAGGTATAGGTGGGGGCCGTCCACCATGGTTGACTTGGTCAACCATGGGTGGATTTATTAGATAGATAATTTAATGGAATTAATTTGGATGGAAATTAATTAACCTAAGTGAGGGCTTAACTTAATTAATTAGGTTGATTAATTAGAGTCAACCTAAACAAGTCAAAGAGGACATGGGAGCCATGCTTGGTGGTTGGGTCTCAACCACCACCACCAAAGTCAAGCTAGCCCATGCTTGGTGGGTGGGGAAATTAATGTTGAGTAAAGGCCACTCCAACCATCTCCATCTCATTTTAAACTACCCATTTCACTCTAGCCCTCCACACACACAAGAAAAATCGTCCCCCACCTTGCAAAGGAAAAGAGAAGAAAAAACTTAGAAAGAAAGAAGAAGAAAAGAGAAGGAAAGGATAAGTCTTGGGCCACCCCAAGATCAAGATCCTTGAAGATTTCTCCCTCATCTCCATACTCTTTCCCTCTCAACCTAACACTATCTTAGCCGATCCAAGCATGTCCCACCATTGATCAAGCTCATCTTGCCGATCAAACAAGGAGAGGAAGAAGAAAGGAGGCCACGGAAGTCGACGGGAGAGACAAAGACCAGAGGAGTCGTCGGATCGTAAGTATGTTCTAAACAAGAAATTTAATTTTTAGGGTTTTAAGTTTTGGAATCCATTTCCTTGGATTGGATGGTGGCCAAACCATCATAGGCTTTGAATTTAAAAATTCATCCAATGGTAGGATAAGGAATGGATAAAAAAAAAAAAATGGAGGAATGGACTAAGAAAGTGATGAAGTGGAAGAATGGAATTTTTCTTAAGTCTTTATTAAGCATAGGAAAATGGGATTTTTATGGCTTAATGGGCCATAGGGTTCGGCCATGTAGCATGGCCGAACCCCATGGTAAATGTGGATGATTTTTAATTAAGGTTTGAACGTTTAAAATGGTGGAGAATGCTTTATGATAATTAGTTTTCAAGTGATTTAAATAGTTGATTTTATATAGGATTTTAAAGGCATAGAATGGTGATGTAAATGGATGACTTAATTCAAATGGAGGTATGATGTTTTAAAAGAAATCATGGACTATAGGGTTCGGCCATACAAGGTGGCCGAACCCCATGGTTAGTGATTGTGAATTTTAGAGTTTTTTATAAGAATGGAAGTATGGAGAATGGTTAATGAAAATTAGGTTTCAAATGGGTAAAAAAAATGGGTGATTTTAAAGGATTGTTAAGATGAGAAAATCATGGGAAATGCACATGATTATTATGGCTTCTAAAATAGCATGGAGGAGATAAACCATGAACCATGGGTTCGGCCATGGTACATGGCCGAACCCCATGGTGTTGATTAATTATTTTAATGAGAGTGAAGAGATAGAAGATGATGGAGAAAATGATAGTTTTAAATGGATTACAAAGTGTATGATATAAGTTTTTAAAGGGCCAAAATGAATGAAGGTTAGTGATTTTAAAATGGATTATTTTTGGGACAAAACATGAGTCTTTGAAAATAGCATCCATAAAGGTGAACCCTATGGTGGTGATTAGTGGTTTTAATAAATGGAAAATGATGTAGAAGAATGCTAGATTTTAATGGATTTATAAAAAATGATATGTGAGGTTTTAAATGGGATGAAAATGGGGACTTGAATGGATAATTTAAATTCATTGGAGATTGGATTAAAGGGAGTAAAATGGACCCAAGAAAATGAAGATAGGGTACCATGGGTTCGGCCATGGTGTATGGCCAGGACCCATGATCCCTTTATGGGCCACCTTTAGGGCCAAATGTGAAAGGACATATGGGATTAAATGTTTTTCGAAAATTAAATAATAGGTGGCTGATTTTATGATACTAGGTCATGATTAAATGGATCTAAGTATGAATAAGTTGTTGGACTTAGAACGTACATAAATGGATGGATGACTGAACCATGGGAGAGGAATGGCAAAACGGTAAATAAGTGCCACTTTGAAGAACCATGGGTTCGGCCATGGTACATGGCCGTACCCTATGTGGATTAGACATGAAAATCGAATACATTATGAATGATTAAATGAAGCGGATAGTTACTGCGTTTTAGGCTCGTAAATTGGCCAAAAATGGGATTTATCTATGTGTTTTAACCAATGGATAATGGGCTAAGATTAGGGCTGATTTGTGATAAAATTGTAACATAATTAATGGCCATTAATGGGTCTAATTAGATGGATCAATTATGAACTTAATCATGGATAACGTATGGACTAATTCGGTAAATGTAATAAGGTATCGGACGTCGCAAACGGTACGCGATCGGTGACCGGATTATCGAGCGGAAAATGTAACGGAACGCTACACGGTATTCGGAAGGATTCCTACCTTTTTGTAAGCGATGGATATGTGATGGTATTTTAGATTATTTGATTTGTCTTATGATGGATTTATGATTGTGATTTATCTTATGATGAGTTTTAAGTTATGAATCATATGGATTATATTTTAACATTATGCATTATATGGCTATGTATGGTATATCAAAATTATGGTTTATCTATATACTACATAGCATAATGCACTACATCTCATGCATGGCATGGGCGGAAAAAAATAAACAAACCGGAGTCCATGCTCCGTCGGGGCGACCGAGAAGCAAACATGGGGATAGCTGAGGGGCCATAACCGGAGTCCATGCTCCGTCGGGGCAACCGAGAATCAGACATGGGGATAGCCTGAGGGCTATAACCGGAGTCCATGCTCCGTCGGGGCGACCGAGAAGCAAACATGGGGACAATACATTGTATGATCATACGGATGATGGGTGGGACACATGACATAGGCACCCATGGCATAACATTCATCACATGCTTATTTTGTTATATGTTATTTTATCAGTGTGTGTATTATCACTAATCCATGTGCTAGCCCTACTCGGAGTCCTACTGGGCGTGTTGACTAACGCCCTACTTCTACTCTAGCTGATGACGCAGGGGATGGCGGAAGCGGTGGACATGACAGGAGCCAAGCCTAGGAGCTTGGGAAGAGCAGTCTTAGTTTATTTACGTTTACATTTTGGAGATGTAATTTTAAAGTAACTTAGCTTGTCGGGTTGTATAAGTTTACATTTCTTGCGATGGTTTGGACGTTACTTATAGACGATTACATTTTGTGATATAAGTATGAACATAGGGGCATTTTGGTAATTCAATGTTGTATCTTCCCTTCTATCTAAAAACCGGTAGGATAGACTCTATTATCATGTTCCGCAATAACTATAATCCGTGAGCTTACTCCCTACGCGTGAACCATTTTCGTGGACTTAGTTCCGCGCACGCGTGGGGTTGGCCAGTTAAGGGTCGGGCTTTAGAAGCTCGGACTTAACTCGCGTCGTGGCGTCCGCGCCCTCTCTCACTCTTCTATTTCAAAAAAAAAATAGACTCTAATTTTCGGAAAACGGGTGAAAAAGGACCGGGCGTTACACCAAGGCACCAACGTGTGGGACTTTGCCTTGGGGTCTTTGATATTAACACAACTCCTCACCTCCCCATTTGACTCACTTGAATTAAAGGTCCCCATGGCTTCCAACTTAACTCATTCAACTCATTAGCTCAACTCACCCCATTTAATACCACTCATTTAATGCAATTGAGTCAACTCCATTATTTGATTCATTTCCAACTCAATTCAGCCCCAACTCAACATAATTTAACTCAATCCTTTTGGCTGACTTGATGGTCCACACGGCCAATCATGGTCAACATGGTCAGCTCGACCCATTGGGTCCCCATTTAACTTCATGGTCCAATTAAGCGCCGTGACCCATTTAAATGACATTTGTCCATTTAAATGTGATTTACCCAATTGTACATAGCTTACCCATTTATCCTCCATTGAACTCCCATTCAATTCAGCCTAACCCAATTAAAATTGAGCTCATCCAAGGGTCAAACAAGTCTATCACGACCCATTGGGTCCCAATTGGGTCCTTTGACCCAAATAACCACCTTGACCCAATTAGATGTACATTAGCCATTTAATTTAATTTGATCATTATAATGTGCACATTGGGTCTTAATTTGAACAATGGGCCCCAACATTTTCTCATCTACTATCATATCTTTTTAATTTACCATTCCAATGGCATTTTTATAAATATTAATATCTTTGAAAAATCGGGGTGTTACATTAGATGTACTCCTTGTTGGAGATTGATGTGTGATATCTTTTAATGAGGAGTATACGCTCGTGTTAGTAATTATTTCCTCTCCTAGCCTCGTGTTGGGCATTTGTAAGCAGGAGTACAGAGATAGATTCTTCTCAAGCTTCCTCCCTCTCGAATTTTCTCTACGCAAAACTAATCATTTCGCTCTTCCACCTTCCTTGGTATTTTTATTGGGATATTCCTGGGTGGAATGGATCTTGGAATCGATGTTTATGTGGGAAGGAGAAATATCCATGGATTCGAGTAGGGAGTTGGTGTTTAAAGCTTTGTAGGGGTTAGACTATCCTTGTTATGAAATGATATCATGATTTGCATAGCCTTTCTTATACCTCATTCCATATAGAAATATGTGGTACGAGTAGACATGGTTGGGATTTTGCTTTCGTGGTAAATTATGTTGCGATTGGAGTGGGGGAAACAACGTGCAATTGGCCGTTTGAGGGATTAGACCCCTTCCATGGATGGACACATATGAGTATATTGTAGCATTTTCTACATTTCTGTGTTGAGCCGCATAACTTTATCCACGTTGAATACGTGTCGAGCTGCTTTGCTTAGGCCACAAATATATGTGATTTTTGAGCCCATGAGGTTGTGTACATTTGATGTTGGTGATTGTTTATGGCGAGTCGGTGACAAGTTGGAGTTAATACTTGCTCAGGATAAGACCTAGGATCGCTTTTGTGCACAGCTAAGATGTGCTTCGTAGTGATAAAGTCTCTATGTGCCGCAAAGGTGGCTTTGGTTGTATGAGTACCCGTGAAGCCATGGCACACTTTTGGAGTTTTCTGACCACTGCTATTGGCAAGCACGATTTTGTGTATGGTCATGATGTGATTTATTGGAGAAGTATTAATCTCCAGATTATTGATCGTAGACCGCCGAGAGTTAGTGATCTCTCATGCTTGAGATTAGATATGGGTATCTCGGACTCTTCGATGTTGTTGTTTGGAGGTCTATGAGACTCCTAGTTCGGTAGAGTACCATGATGAGATGTACCAAAATTTTGTGTACCCTATGTTGAGTTATGGGATCATGTAGCCACTTGAGGATGTTTATTTTGGTTCGAGATGCTGATCTCAGTGTGATGTGACACTACGTCACGTGTGAGCCACGTGAGAGGGCCATTTATTTGAATGATGAGCTGCCCCGTATTGTCCACATTTGATGTATATTGTAGTCAACATCGCCAAATGAGTTATGAATAATTGTTTGCCACGTGTTGAGCTGCAATATGAGAGCCATTATGTGGTATTATTGCATTGTCCACTTGTGATGTGAGCCTGTTGATGGCTTAGTATTCGAGTCCAAAGTGATTTGTGATCAGTAGCTACCTTTGGAGGATCCTTCGGACGAAGCTCTACGAGATTTGTGAGTGTTGAGACCTTGCCCGGAGCCCTAGAATGATTGAATTTCAGGGACAAAATTCTTTCAAGGGGGTGGAATGTAATGGCCCAGGTCAACAAAATCGTTATGGGAATAAGAGGATATATGAATTATACGATAGAATGATTTTCGATTCGCGATTCACACCCCTAGACCAATTTCGATACGATTCGAGTTTGATAGCATTGGGTAAAATTGGAGAATGCCATATACTTAGAGCATTGAGAATATTTGTAAAATTCCATGCTCACAAGGTCTGTGATAAAATGTTTGAGTGAATGTTGCCTTGTGCATATTCCAATGCATAGTTGGGTAAGGTTATGGTTTGACATCTATATGCCTATGTGTGATTGATGTGAATATATTGTATTAGATACATATGTATGAGTTTCCCCAGTTCCCTATGATTAAATGTTTACTATAATTGAGAATTCATAGATTTGTGATGTGTTAAAGTATGATAGAATGTATGATAAATAAAAATTGCCCAAGATGTGTAATGTAGGGCATTGATAACTTCCCATACTTGTGTATGGTAATAAGTAATGTATGTATCAAATGAATTCTCATAATTGTGAATTCTTAGATGGATATCTCATATAAGAAGCATGATGAATGTGTTTTAATGCCATGCTTGGATTAATTGATGATGTGTACATCACTAGTGAGTACCTATGTTGATAATGGTTGTGATGGATTGACCTAACCATGTGTAGAATGAATTTCGATGATTTGAAGAGGAACTTGGTAAATGGTTAGACTAAGTGATATAGGTGCGTTAAGGTCAAGTATCTTAGAACCCAAGAGGGTTAACTTCTGCTACAATGGGGATGGGCTAGCATGATTGAGAATGCATGGAATGCAATATAAATGTTAAGAAAGGCTTGTTTTATTTCCCCAAAGTAAAAATATGACCACTCCCCAATGTCAACCCAAATGTGAAAATAATGAACTACGGTTGATCTGATCCACTCTGGTATGTAGGCAACTGAGAGCATTGTGCCTCAACTCGATCAAAAGATGCATTGTGTCATCCATTTATATTAAGGATGATGTATGATGTTGAGCAAATGTGAAGGGTAGAAAAGGATTGGTAGGATATACTGTCCCTAATATAGACCCTAGTGCTAAATGTTGGATCCCTCGAAGGTGGCCCGAAGAGGTTATGATGCCTTGGGAGTCCTTTACGTGATGATTATATTGAGACGTGGTATCCGTACGTCCCTCATGTGATGATTATATTGAGACGTGGTATGGGTGTGTCCCTCACGTGATATTGATGATTAAGACGTGGTATGGGTGCATCCTTCATGTGATATTGATTATATTGAGGCGAAGTATAGGTGCGTTGATGACGTGATATTGATAACGTTATGCCTCAGTCCGTTGAAAAAGAAAACTGTCTTATCAGTAGATCATTGTGTCTCACCTTTGTATAGTTAAAATGATGAGATAAGTATTAGATTTCATGAGTAAGGCCTAGAGTAGCCGTGAGACCACGGGAGCCTCTGTAACGACCCGTCCCGCTATGAGTACATTAGACTGATACAAAGTCTCGAAATCGATCTGTTACTATTTCAAGGGTATATATATTTTTTTTCTTAATAGGAAACACTGCTCTCGCAATTCAAAGTAACTATGGGCAACCCACAGTTAAACCAATAACCGATAGTATCAAAAAAATATTAATCATAATTGGAAACAATAACATCATTCCATTATTACATTCATCCAACTTAATGAAATGTACACATATCTTAAATACATTAGTAAGTCCCCAATTACAAAATAAAGCCATGACAAGTACGAAGTTGTAACTCTACGCCAATTTCTGATTGAGGGTCCCGCTGACCCTTCCTCTATGAAGTACCTGTGAGGCAAGGGGTAAGCTCTACATGCCCAGTGAGGGTAACACACGCATCATATGTCACCATGCATACACTGTATATGATCACATGAACACATCAATGTCTATGATGTCTACATGCATGACTATGGAAGCGGGTGCCCTACCCTTACCACACGGGCCCACATCTGTCGGGCCTCCAGTACATCCTCTAACCAACTCAATACAACTCTATGGCAATTCCCTCATGTGCCCATCCGCTGCGGTCCACACACCCTCGGGTACACGGACTGATCTCCAACCGGATCAGGATCCATACTCCTCGACTAGACCTATGACTCTCTCATGACAACCCGCACACATACTATGACCAACCCAAGAGTCGGACTCACTAGAGTCCCAAACAGACTACCACACGGGAGTAACCACCTCACCAGTCCTCAACGAACTGCTACCAGACTCATCTATGGTCTCCTCAACCAAGCACCAGAGTCTTGATAGTCAAACCTATAACCTTGGACCCCATCTATTGGTCTCCACATGACTGGCATATCCATCCCTCACAGAATTCTATAGGTATTCTACCGAGTGAGCCGCCCGAACTCACTCGTTAGACGCCCATAAATTCCTGGTGAGTCAACACCCACAATAGAAGTCTCAACAATAAACCCCAAAGTCATAACCATGAGTGAACACACTACCAGATCACACCACAGACTGTCCCCACCATATAGGTGTCCTAGCCTGGAGTACCATACCTCAAACTGTACCCACTCTTTAGGTGTCAGAGCCTGGAATATCTCATCACATCACATCGCAAGTTGTCCCCACCCTACAGGTGTCCTAGCCTGGTATACATCATCACATCACATCGCAGGTTGTCCCCACCCTACAGATGTCCTAGCCTGGAATATCTCATCACATCACATCGCAGGTTGTCCTCACCCTACAGGTGTCCTAGCGTGGAATATCTCATCACATCACATTGCAAGCTATCCCCACCCTACAGGTGTCCTAGCTTGGAATATCTCATCACATCACATCGCAGGCTGTCCCCACCCTACAGGTGTCCTAGCCTATAATATCTCATTACATCACATCACAAGTTGTCCCTACCCTACAGGTGTCCTAGCCTGGAATATCTCATCACATCACATCGCAGGTTGTCTCCACCCTGCAGGTGTCCTAGCCTGGAATATCACACCGCACCACCCCTCAACCAATGAGTGGGTGAGCACCTCCTCAGCCTACTCAGTCCATTGGGGGAAATCACAAACCATACCAGCGGGAGTTACCCCACACTGCATCGTCCCTCGACCAATGAGCAGGCGAGCACCTCCTCAGCCTACTCGGTCATCTTGGGATCACAATTCATACTAGCGGGAGTTGTCCCTCACCGCATCCATCCCTTGACCAATGAGCGGGCGAGCACCTCCTTAGCCTACTCGGTCATCCAGGATCACAAGTCATACTAGCGGGAACTGTCCCTCACCGCTTCATCCCTCGACCAATGAGCTGGCGAGCACCTCCTCAGCCTACTTGGTCATCCAAGGATCACAAGTTATACTAGCGGGAGCTGTCCCTCACCGCATCATCCCTCGACCAATGAGCGGGCGAGCACCTTCTCAGCCTACACGGTCATTCGGGGATCACAATTCATACTAACGGGAGTTGTCCCTCACCGCATCATCCCTCGACCAATGAGAGGGCGAGCACCTCCTTAGCCTACTCGGTCATCTGGGGATCACAAGTCATACTAGCGGGAGTTGTCGCTCACCGCATCATCCCTCAACCAATGAGCGGGCGAGCCCCTCCTCAGCCTATTCGGTCATCCAGGGATCACAAGTCATACTAGCGGGAGTTGTCCCTCACCACTTCATCCCTCGACCAATGAGCGGGTGAGCACCTCCTCAGTCTACTCGGCCATCCTACCCTATAGTCCCCACGCAGGCGAACCACTCAACCCTAGACCACTGGTGACGCCTCATCCGTCACGCACTCGGGTAACCTGTTTTTGATGACCTCTAAGTCAGCCTTGGGCAAGCTAACACTCGACCCCAGAACTTCCCGGAGGTTTCCATGACCACCTCACAACATGTCCCTCTTAGGACTCTCGGGCACCTCGCCCTCCAAACAGGACCACACATCCCTCGTAGGCGTGTTTAAAGATCACACCTGACAATCTGACCCATGCTAGGAAAAACTTCAACCCATGTCCAACCACTAGGTAGCCCATAGTCCAACCACCTTTCCACTGCACGGTCCCACACAATATCCCCACCCTACTACCCAACAAGTTAGGTGGAGTCTCTAGATCCTGATGTTGCCTAGTACCCATGCCCCCACCGGCATCCCACATACGTTAGTTATATGTATGCACAATTACCTCTTAGCCTACACATGTTATTGACATAGTTCATCACATAACAATCAAGTGTATACATCACTATTTATCGTGGGCTAACATATTAACATCCAAACATTTTATAATGTCTAGCAGTTCAAACCAACTATCACATAATCATATAGCATATTATCAACACGACATATCACACCATAATCAGGCATATATCACCACATATCATATATTCGCATGTTGGCATCTTAACATATTATCAATAAAAATAAACCCTAATAATGTCACCACACAACTAATCAATCGTGACATCAGATAATCAACTTGTATATGCCTCTGTGGACATCGGATACAAATACACCCAGATGGGGGCCCACCACATAATGGTATCAACAGCTCCTTTGCCGAGTGGCTCATAATACCGAGGACCCCCATTCGCCGTATTTCGTACCCGCACTTTGATAGAGGAGTAAGATGCATAGATGTATGCTAAAAGCGGTGATAAGTTCCCTCACCTATGTGTGTCCTTTGAAATCCAATACGAGAAAACGAGTCTGGGGGTTGAAAGGGCTCAATCTGTTGAAACAAGAATAGGAAGGTAAGAAATTGGGATGAAACGGGTCAAACTGGGCCTGGAATGCAAATGGGCCCGAGAACGGAATGGGTCCTAATCGGGCCTGACTTGGTCGGGCCACGAACTGAGCTGAATCTGGTGAGCAAGGCCGGATCTGGCAAACAGGGCCAGATCTGACGAGCTCGGCCGTGTTATTGGGGTCTAAAGTCGGACCCGGCTGAATCAACTCGGCGGTCTGAGTGACCCAGCTGAAGGAGAAGGGGGAAAGAAGAACAATGAGGGAAAGGAAAGGAAAGGGAAAAACGGAAAAATCAGAAGGGGTAAAGAAGAGATCGAGAGAGGGGAAGAAGAATTGGAAAGAAGGAGATAATAGGAGATGGAAATCGGAAATACTTGGGCTAAGCCGGCACTCCCAGAAGCAGAGGCGACGGCCAGCAGTCAGAGAGAGTATCGCCGAAGCAGGGAGCAGTAGAGCCGGTGTGTGCAGCCGAGAGGGAAAAATAGATGAGGGACTGCAGCGAGGGGGTCTCCGACCAAGGGGCGGCTACTCCTGGATTAGGGTTTGGGGCAAGAGAGGAGAGGGGAGAGGGGAAGGAGAGAAGAAGCCGAAGGAATGGGAGAGAGAGCAGCAGGTGCGGCGGCACTGTAGCACATAGCTATAGTGCTATTGAAAGAGAGGTTATAAGGGGGGTAGGTTTAGGGTTTTGAAATTCCTTTATATATATATATATATATATATACATATCCAATTTCCAAAATATTTTAAAAAACCCGAAGAAATCAAATGACAAACGTCGGGGGGGAGGAAACGTCCGATTTTCAATCTTTTAATTATGACATAATCTTCAATAATTCAAAGGGTCTCCGATCTCAAAACCGAGCAAAATAGAACCCACCACAGGGCCCACACTCACCCCACTACCACTAGGAGCCTAAAACTCCGAAAAATCGGATCGGGTTGTTACAGCCTCGATATAAACATACGGAGACTGTGGCATTGAGATGTATATGGGACTTGATCACTTGATATTGAGACGTGGTATGGGTACGTCCCTCACGTGATTATGATGGTTGACTGACCATTCCAGAGATGTATTCAGGATGGTGGGGTCGGTTACGAAGACTTGGTCCCGTACGGTTGTCGTCGAGGAGTAGGTCTCTCACATGCTACGCGATGGAGGCCGCTCTCACTGCTATTTAGTGCACTTGATGTGCGTGGATGCGCAGAGCTAGATATTCTTTTATCCCATGGGGTAGTGCTAGCTTCGTTAGACATAGTCCGACCGCCTTAGAGCTTGACTGAATCACCCATGAGGTGAAGGGATGCAGGACGAGGTAGACTTGATCACGCTATTTGTGGGTCTCCCGCTTAGTAAGTCATGGGCCCTAAGTCTTGCTAGGGATCGTGGTATATTTATGATATGATATGATGATTTGATATTGTTGCCACAGTCACGTAGTGATTCATTCGATTGTTGTTCCTACGGATAAAAGATCTCATGGTAGATGATGTGCACCTGGATTAGTTATGCCCATGGATAGATTATACCCATGGTGGAATTATATTAATGGATGGTTTATACCCATGAATAGATTATACTCACAGATAGAGTGTTACCACGGATGGATGTGTATACTCATGGATGATGTTTCCCATGTTGGTTTGGATTCATGCCCTGGAAGTTGGTCTTATGGTAGACCTGTTGGTCTCATAGTAGACGCATTGGGTCTATGTTAGACATGTTGGTCCCGTGGTAGACGTATTGGTATTATGGTGACATGTTGGTTCCATAGTAAATGTATTGGTATTATATTAGACATGTTGGTCTCATGGTAGATGTATTGGTATTATGGTGGACATGTTGGTCCCATAGTAGACGTATTGGTCTTATGTTAGACTTGTTGGTCCTATGATAGACATATTGGTTCTACAAATGTATAAGTTATGCCCATGGATAGATTATACCCATGGAGTGATTATATTCATAGATGGTTATTACCCATTGATAGATGAAACTCACTGATAGAGAGTTTCCAGGGATGGATGAAGAATCCCATAGAGGTTGTTCCCATGGTAGACATATTGGATTCATGCCTAAATATTGATTATATGGTGGCCATATTGACCGCATGATAGATATAGTGGTCCCATGGTAGACATATTAGTCTCATGGTGGACGTGACGGTTCTATGGATAGATATTATTTTTCCCACGGATGGTTATTCCTTTGGAGGGTTTTGTGACCATGGATGAGTATTGTATACTGTGGAGAGATAGTCTCACGGAAGGCATTGATTCCATAGAGGATTGGATCCATATTTAGAGTATTGTCCCCGATGAGGGATGTATTTATGCTCGGGTATAGGTCCCATGGTTGAGGTTTATCCCATATGTGACGTTCACCCCATGGTTGATGGTGTTCACATAGTTGGTATCGACCCGTGATTGGCTAGACCAGTGATAGATGAGATTTATTCTATTGATGAGGTCCACGATAGGGTAATTAGAATGTCTGATGTGACATCATGAATAGCACGGGGTTAGTGCCATGAAATAAATGAGTTGAGAACTATGCACGATCTGATCTCCATTGGAGTACGTAGGCAGCTGATAATTCAGTTCGATCAAATCAAGGGTCCAATAAGTCCTAGGATCCGTAGGGATTTCGCAACACGTGTAGGTGCCACGTGTTTGGACTATGAGTTGTGCATGCTTCAGAGTTAAAAAAAGAAAAATATTATTGTTTCTCACGTGTCCGTTCGGGTCGAGCCGTGACATTTTCAAATTAGGTTTAAAGAATTAAAATTTTGAAACACACAAACAAATCATTCAATTAAATAAATGTGGGTTTCCCAAATATGCTAAATTTAGAAATTTTCCAAAATTACAAAGTTTTCAAATTCAGAAAATTGTTATTTTTAGAAACTCAAAATAAAATTTTGAATATTCAATCAATACCACACAATTATACAACTGAAAAATTGAACTGATTAACCAATTATTTCTACCTAGTTAGTGCACCTGCTTGTCGAGTCACCTATTTATTAATTCCATGACTTAGGTGAAGCATTGTCTAGGAAGATTGAAGTAAGAATACATGACTCAAGTGGTGGTAAAGACTGAAGATCAAGTTGGAGAATCAAGCATCACCATGTGTATGGCAATCACAAAGATAAATTGGCCATAGGTGACTCTAGATGGAACCCAACACCTTAGAGTGCCCTTGCATAGGCTAAGAGAACATTTTGGTAAATCATAAGTAAGCCTAGTGGATGTTTGATACCAAATTAGAACATGGATTTAAAGTTTCATACCATTGATTTTACTGTTAGGACGTCACATCGTTTCGGTGATCAATCGTCATTGACAACAGGCAACCAATCGTGGTATTGCGGTCAATCGCTTCGAAAAATGAAGGTTCTTGTTTGGAATAGTCTGTCAAATTCTAGTGGTTTCAGGACGATACATTCTTGCTCACGATGTATTGTTGGGACAGGGCCGATCTAATCGTGCATACGATCAATCACCCTGGGCTAAGACAAAATCTGGACTGTCATTCACAGTCTTGTCTCGGACAACCGATTGTGTAGACGGCCCTTTGTCTAAGTATTGCGGCGACCAATCACCCTAACAATCAATCACCTCGAGGCTGGGTTGGATGCCCACTGAAAAATACAATCAGGCTGAGGCTGATCCATTCATTTGTCTGCAACCCATCGTGTGGTATAGAGCACAAAACATCGAGCGCATGACCAATCGCCGAAACTAGACCTTCCCTAGTCTTATAACCCATAATTGTAAGATTAGACCAAGCCTAGAAAAAATTGGCCAAAACCTTGGAGCTCCTAAACATATCTTGAAAAATATGGGCTGTCAAAATGTCATGACATGTAAGATTCTTTCACTATATTAAATGAAGTAATCAACTAGTAAAACCACCATGGTTGGATAGAGCATTGAAAGAGATTTTCATAGAGCCCAAGAACACTCAAATCGGAGTTTGGGAGCCAAGATATGGCCATTTTAATGGAGAACTGTTTTGTTGTAAAACTTCCCACACGACCCATCGTGAATGGCGATCGATCATGGGCACGATCAATCGTTAGTGACGATCAATCATCCGTATCAGTTTTCAATCCATTGGAAAACCATTAATGCGGAATGGTAACATTCCAACGGCTCTTTTGGACACACGATCG
The DNA here is from genome assembly GCA_013350335.1 of Chimonanthus salicifolius. NCBI lineage: Eukaryota > Viridiplantae > Streptophyta > Magnoliopsida > Laurales > Calycanthaceae > Chimonanthus > Chimonanthus salicifolius. The sequence goes on from CM023533.1 coordinate 65,722,957, forward strand.
ATCGCCGGTACACAACTGATTGCCCATATCAACTTGGGATTCACTTGTTTGCCTATATATACTTCAAACTCTTAGGAGTTGGGTTGGTCCCTTCAACTTGGAACATCTTAAGGCATCTATAGTGACCCAAACCTCTCCTAACCTCCTCTCTAAGCACTTAACTTATGAGAATCATTTGAAATCCAATCATCTTGATTGAGATTAAGAGAGAGAGAGAGAGAGAGAGAGAGAGTAAACCAAATCTAGGATAACTATTGGTGTATCTTAAATCCTAGAGACCTTACCCAAATATTGTGATTGAGCATACATAAGGCACAGCTTCAACATCATTGACATCACATTGGGAAGGACATCTTCAAGAGGCATACATCTACAAGGTTGAGCTATCAAAAGGTAAGTGCTTCTTAGGTTTTATTTTATTTTCAAATCATTGTGAAGTGGATTAAAGCAAGGTACTTGAATCACTATAAAAAATAGAGCGATATAACTTGGGTGAAAGTCTCAATCAATTGGTCGGGTGAAAGTCTCAATCAATTGTTCAGGTGAAAGTCCTAATCTATTAGTGTGGGTGTAATCCCTCACTTAGTGAATTTGGAGATAGCCCAAGGTTTGTTGAGTCTCAACGGTGGATGTAGGTTTGTTTAAACCGAACCACTATACATATTGTGTTGTGGGTGATTGATATTGTTTCTGTATTTGATCAATACGTGGTACACTTTATTATTCACACAAACACTTTGCATCTTGATTATCTTGTTAAACCGCTACTTATAATTTTAATTAATCAAGAATTTTGCAAAGACCATAAAAAATGGAATTCCCTCTCTCTCTTCCTCTCTCCTCTAAGATCAATCTTGACTCGCGTTCTAGCACATACGGGAACTTTCATACCCAATAAGGTTGTAATCTGGGTTCAACCCACTAGTTTGGGTCGGGTCGTTATTGCAATAGGGAGGCAACAACTGGCTCTGGATGAAGCAGCGGAGATGCAGGGAACTCACGAGGTTGTGATACAGGCAATGAAAGAGATGAACACTGGATCTTGGACCGTATTTGGGCAGATAGGGGAAAATGTTGGAGACTGAATGAGACGGGTTGAGACTGGGTTCGTTGTTGGCTCTGTTTGGGCGAGATGAGGTGTGGAGGATGGAATCAAAGCAACAACCAGAATGCAGGCTCAGTGGTTGGGTGCAAAGACGTTGCACGGTGCGAGACGTTGGCTTGATGAGTATTAGCGTCTAGGTTGGGTCTGGGCGTTGGCAGAGGCATCGATTTGACGACTGAGAAATCAACCGAATGAGTTGGTGATCACCATTGCCAAACTCAACAGGAATTTGGGAATCCACCCAATATAGGGGAAGAAGAGGATAAAAGGGAATCCACTAGGAGGAGGAGAGAGGAGAGAGGAGAGAAGAGAGAAAATCAAGTATCAGTTTTCCATTATCAATAATCTATTACATGCACTAATGGGGTATTTATTCAAAACCTTAACTCTAAAATATAAATAACAGGCAAAAAATAAAAGGAAGCTAATAATAATTTTATAGTTAGGGAAATAAAATAAAAATAAAGGAAAACTAAATAAAAATGATTTTCTTCATTTTTTGAGTGATCGGATATTTTGATTTTTTTCAGCTGAGTCGGGTTAACGGATTGTCGCACATCACTAACCCATATATGAAAGTCATAGACCTTTATTTAACACATTTTAAATAGTTCACTATTTTTTTTTTCTCATTAAGAAGCTACACAAATTTTGAGCACCATTTTTTCCGCCTGTCTTAAATTACAACATGTAATCCATGAAGATGCCATTAAGAATTTCTCTACTTAAGTTTTCACACCAATTTAAAGTATTTAATTACTTAATTTAATAGTGAGATTAAAAATTGGATTAGAAAGGAGCAATTCTAAATTTAGTCTTAATACTAGGTATTGCAATGTTTCGCGCTGGGATCATTGCATCAAAATCAAGTTTAGTAACTAAAATATCACTAAGTGTCCTAATTTAAAATTCTTTTTCATAACTACTGATAATTTGAGACTCAACCTATATTTTAAATAAGAACCATCATCAACCTATATTTTAAATAAGGACCCAAGAGAAAACATCCACTGATGTGCTAGGGATGAAATAGTGACAAGTTGTGATGAAGCAATGGTGATAAATTAAAAACTAGGCAATTCATGTTTTCAAGCTAAAGCATATATTGACTTTGATGGTTTCTCATGTCTACGACAAGATTATAGACCTGCCCCAGAAAGAGTGATAGAGATAATTCCATCGCAGTGTATGCGTCAGCCGTGAAAAATGCAGGTTTATTCTAAAACTGCCTTATCATTTGATCAGCAATTGACCAGGAACGACAGAAACAAGAATGACGGCCTTCAAGCGGGTCGGGCTTTTAGGATTTCCTGAGTTCTGTACACTTTAATTTATAGTTTTTAAAAATTTAAAAGATTTTTTTTTAAATATAAGTATACTTATTCTATATAAAAAATAAGATTAATCTCACAAATATACATAATCACCTAAGAACTTTGTGTATCATATTAGTTAAGAAAGTGTTAAACTGAGAACTTCTAATTTAATTTTAAAAATTTAGACTAACTGAATTATCTATAAAAATCAAAATCAATTGAATTGATTCAAATTAACTTAATAAATTTTAAAATAAGTGAAACAATATGGTCTACTTAATTTTTAATCGAACTATAAATATTCATCACCGTTACTCAATTTGAACTTTGCTTCAATCACATCGTCGCCATTCTGGCCGGCGATGCAGCTAGATTTTGACGTGGACCAGGCATGCCTTTAATGAAAATTATGCGTATAGTCATGCACCATATGCCTACACGTTTGATAAAGGCCAGATGCTCCAGCATAATTGAGTCATGAGGAGGCATATAATGTTTGACTACCGGCTGCACTTTAATAATTTTACAAAATTAAAAATAATTATGGTTTTAAAAATTATGCGTATAGTCATGCAATATAGATGAAATGAAATGAATAACAGATTATAAATTATTAAATTTATTTATTTAAATTATGTAAATAATTTTTAAAAATCTAATCTTATAATTAAAATATTAAAAATCTTTAATTTACTTTGATAAAAATTGTCTAATAAATTAATATGTCATTAAAGCTAAATTAAATCACAAAAATATCCTAACTCAGGTGTGACAATTGTCAAGTTTTCAATTACAAAAATATCCTAGTGTACACACGCAATCCACCTGATCCAGTTACGGTTCTCTGTGCAAACCCCACGAGCAGAGGTCAAGCTATCAACCGATACGAAATGTATCGGCCGATATATATATCGATTTTTCAGCACTGATATATATCGGCCGATACGTATTGTATCGGCCGTACGAAAATCTTCTCGGCAGATATGACCGATAAAACGCTTTAAATATCGGTCAATATATCGACCGATATGTATTAAATTTGGTTTTTTAATTTTTGTTCCTTTTTTTTTAAAGAAAAGAAAATCATATTGGCCGATACGGACGATATATAGGTCCAGATATCGGTTGATATCTTGTTTCTCGGTCTAGAAACACTATTTAAAAAAAAAATTCTAATGTCGGTTATGGGTCCCACCTAATTTCGGCGATATTATGGTGAAATATCGTCCGATATATCGCGGACGATATATCGCGTGATATATCGGTCAAAAATCGTCTGCAAAAGCAAACCGCAGCACAGAACAACTGGTGTGATTCGTCCTGTTTCCCATGCTGAATTTTTAATTATGTTTTTCAAAACTCGATAATCCAACCCAACCAAACTCCTCTGTTATCACTACCCCTCGTACACTTCTTCATTCACAGACTCAATCTTTTGTATACCTCATTCAAAGGTTTTTTTTTCTCTCAGTTCACCTTCATTTCACGTTCCTTCATCACATTTCTTTAGAAAAGAGTTTATAATTGGCTGATTTTGGAAGATCCAATCCATTAAGAGTATATTTGATAGATAGATCTTCATTTACTATAAGTTTTTATTGCATTTTCGTTTAAGCCTTTTCATCTAAATGTTTTATGCTTTTAATGTATACTTTAATATTTAATGCATTTCTTGTAATATCTTTTTTTATTAGAAATGTGGACTATTATTTATAGTTAGTGATTCATTTATGCTTAAACATTTAGCATTATTATGACTTATTGTTTTTTTTTTTCATGCAGATTAATGTTTTTTTTTATTTCTTTTATTTTCTAAAGCAAAATGGCCCCTATATGTACAAAAAAATATAAGAAATAGTACTTAGTAGGAAAATTGCTTATTTTTTTTTATAAAACCACCCCCCTGATTTTAGAAATTAAGTTATGTGAAAAAAATTGATTTCATGCAATGTGATTATTTATTTTAATTTTTAAACAAAAAGCCCGATTTTCATGTGATAAATGGGCCAAAAATAGGTAAATGTACTAAAAAAATTTGAATTATTTTTAAATCAACCCTCTTAGTATATGGGGCTAGGTGGACTGAAGAAAATTTTAGTTTCACATCGGATGAGGCTATTCTCTTTAATTTATCATTTAAACCTCCATTTTCATGTGAAAAAGGGCCAAAAAATATCTAAATTTACAAAAAAATTGATTTTTTAAAACCAACCCTCTAGTGTATAGGGTAAGTGGACTGAACAATTTCAGTTTCACATCAGATGAGAATTTTTTCTTTAGTTTATCATTTAAACCCCCATTTGCATGTGAAAAATTGCCAAAAAATATGTAAATGTGCCAAAAAAAAATTGAATTTTTTTTTTAAACCAACCCTCTCAGTGTATAGGGTAGGTGTACTGAAAAAAAAATTCAGTTTCACATCAGATGAGGATATTTTATTTAATTTAATCATTTAAACCCCCATTTTCATGTGAAAAATGGCCAAACAAATGTAAATGTACCAAAAAAAATTGAATTTTTTTTAAACCAACCATCTCAGTGTATATGGTATGTGGAATTAAAAACATTTCAGTTTCACATCAGATGAGGCTATTTTCTTTAATTTATCATTTAAACCTCCATTTTCATGTGGAAAATGGCCAAAAAAAATGTAAATGTACTAAAAAGGTTTGAAATTTTTTAAACCAACCCTCTCAGTGTATAGGGTAGGTCGATTGTGAAAAAAAATTCAGTTTCACATCAGAGGAGACTATTTTCTTTAATTTATCATTTAGACCCCCATTTTCATGTGAAAAATGGCCAAAAAATATGTAAATGTACCACAACTCCACGAGATTTCTTTCACACTATTTTTGAGATGGATATTTTATATATATAAAATGGACTTCACTCTTTATCCACGAAAATTTTAAATTTTCAGTAAATAATTAAAATTAGAACTTTAAATAAAAGATCTTCTCTTTGTAATTACTTTATCAAATGGTTAAAAGCTTTATATCTTACATAAATTAACATTTTAGTTTACTCAATCAAAAGGAATATATTTGTTTTTTAACGTAATTATTGAATGTCATATGTTATTCTTAAAACTAGTAGAATATATCTGCTTTGTATGTGATGCTTATTTAATATTTTAAATGATTCAGTCAACATGTTATGGTGCCACTATCCATCATTTAATGAAAATTTATTATATATAAACTGTAACACTCCGCCCCTTTCACTATGCTGAAAAAATTAGAGTCTATTTTTTTTTTTGAAATAAAAGAGTGACAAGAGAGCGGGACGTCATGACGCGAATTAAGTCCGAACTTCCAAAGCCCGGCCCTTAACTAGCCAACTATACGTGTGCGTGGAGCTAAGTCCACGAGAACGGCTCACACGTAATAAGTTAAGCTTGTGGAATGTAAACTTAATACGGAATTATAATAGAGTCTATCCTACCAATCATTAAATAGCAAGGAAGTACATCACTTAATTAATAAATACCTTAACTTAGAATGTCCAAAAGTAAAGTCCAAACCATAGCAAATAGTCTAAGTTATTACAGTCCAACGAGCTAATTACTCAAATTACATTTCCATAAATAAAATTTCAATAAATCAATCTAGCTCCTCCAAGCTCCTAGACTTGGCTCCAATCACGTCCTTCGCTTCGTCCATTTCCTGTGTCATCATCTAAGGTGGAAGTAGGGCGTTAGACGACGCGCCCAGTAGGTACTCCTAGTAAGGTCAACACATGGATTAGTATAACAAAAGCACATAGGTATAAATAATATCAAAACCATGCAAGTCAATGTCATGCCATGGGTGTCATATGCCATGAGTCCCATCATCACATAGTATCCTCCTGATGGAAAATGCACATCAAGGTATCCCAATGTTTGTTTATCAGTCGCCCCGACGGAGCATGGACTCCGGTTACAATCACAATCACATATGAGGTGGATCTCATGCCCTGTATCTTAATTAGTTATTAGACCCAATTATCGAACCTTACCCATTTACTTCTAATTAGCTCATCACCCCGGATTTTCAATTCATGAATATATATGAAAAATGTCCATTTAATTTGTGAATTAATGGAGATGGACCTTAGATGGGTAAGGAGTTGGATCAATTGCCCAATTAAAACCCAACGGATTATGGATAAGATTCAATTGAAATAAATGGGTAAGATTTATTTAATTGGGTCAAGGTGGTCAATTGGGTCAAATGCCCAATTGGTGACATGGCTAAGTGGGACCCCAAGTGCCATGTGTCATGGTTGACTTGGTTGACCACCAAATGAGTTCAAGTTAATTAAGGTGTGGCTAAATTAAATTGGATTAAGTTCAATTGAGTGAGTTCAAAATGGAATCAAGGAATTGAGTAAATGAATGAGTACAAGTCTTGAGCTTAAAAGAATCAAAAATATTGAAGTTAAAGTGAGTTGAATGGGAAGTTGATGGGACTTTCATCTTAAGTGAGTGGAGTGGGAAGATGGAGGGTTTCCATCTCAAAGGACGAAACCCAAAAGGCATATTCAAGGTGTACACACGTTGGAGGTGAAAGGATATCTAAAAGCACACGTTGGGAGATGGAGGGTTTCCATCTCATGATGGAAACCCAAGGGGCATACGGTTGGGAGTTTCATCTCATGGGATGAAACCCCAAAGGAAGTATTAATGAGGAGGTGATGAGTCATAGGAGTTACAAAAGGGCATCAACCTAAAGACACCACCCTTGGCCGACCACTCTCATTGAACAAGACTTGGAGTTTCATTTCACTCTCTCCTTCTCTCTCTTGGCCGACCCCCCTCTCAAGAGAAGAAACACTTAGAGTATTTTCTATCTCAAGCTCCTCTCCCTCTCACTCAAGGCCGACCCTCTCTCAAACCTACACTCTTTGGCCGAACCCTCTCTTTGGGTTTTCATCTCAAGACCTATGAAGCTCACTCTCGGCCAAGGATCAAGGAGGAAGAAAGAAGAAAGACTGAGGAAGGAAAAGAACGGAGGAGCATGTCGGAATGAAAGAAACCGGAGGAGTCGCGGAATCGGTAAGTACATGATGAGATTTTATTAAGTAAGAAAAGATGATCAAGGATCATGGTTTGGCCCTTGCATGGCCAAACCCTAGGTTTATGTATAAGAAACATCATGAAAACTAAAAAGGGATTGGATGAGGTTCGGCCATGAGGTATGGCCGAACCCCATCGAAGGATATAAACATGGTTATATGATTTGAAGAGAAGAGATGAACCATAGGGTTCGGCCATGGAATATGGCCGAACCCATGGAGGTATATTAATGATTTTTAATGGGTTTAAAGGATGAAAATCATAGATGTATGTTAGTGATTTTAAAAGGGTTTTTAAGGGTGAGAATGATGGAAGAATATTAGCAATGTAAATGGTCTCAAATGTTGTAAAGGGTGGAGAACCATGGACCATGGGTTCGGCCATGGTGTATGGCCGAACCCCACGGAGAAATATTGATGGACTTAGATATTTTTGGACCATAAAAATGATGGAAGGATGTTGGTAAATGTTAATGAGTGGTAAAGGATGAAAATCATGCAAATATGTTAGTGATTTTAAATAAGTTTTAAATGTTGTAAATGATAAACATGAAATGAGGAAATAAGGAAGAACCAAGGACCATGGGTTCCGCCATGTTGTATGGCCGAACCCCATGGAGAAATATTAATGGATGTATTATGGATCTTTGGGTTTAAATGATGAATCCAAGTGTATGATTAAAGCCCCCATGGTGGGACTTTGTTTATGGACCTAAGATTGTAAATGATTTAAAGGAGAAGATGGGAAATGAGACATCATGGGTTCAGCCATGGTGTATGGCCGAATGTAACGCCCCGCCCTTTTTCACTCGTCGAAAATCAGTCTATTTTTTTTTTTATAATAAAGAGTGAGAGAGAGCAGGACGTCACGACGCGAGCTAAGTTCGAGCTTCCAAATCCCGACCCTTGACTGGCCAACCATACAATATCAATAAATCAAAACAATGTTCCATTTAATTTCCAACCATACTTAAGTCCACAAAATACCTTAGTGGGGTTCGGCCATAGAACATGGCCGAACCTCACTCCCTTGGTTTTGGGCCCTTCTTTTTAGTCCTTTGATCTTTTAATTAAGTCCAAGATCAATCCATTAGTTTTACATTAATAAAAGCCCTAAATCCATAAGACATTTTCCATGATTCAATCATACACTTATGTCACTTACACATACCTAGATCAAAAAACATGATCCATGGGGTTCGGCCATGGTGGTCCTTTAATTTCACCATTTGGCCATTATTTCCTTCCATAGGTAATCACCTAATTTCCTTACCCATACTTAGGTCCATAAATGACCCATAAACATAGATACATACTTAAATATTTCATGCATGGGTCCACAAATGATCCATCAACATAGACCCATAATTAAATCCCTCCATTTCCTAGCTTAATCATTCATTTATTTAAACATGCATAAATCTCTAAATGACCAATAAAATGGTCCATGGGGTTCGGCCATACACCATGGCTGAACCCATGATGTCTCATTTCCATTTTCTCCTTTAAATCATTTACAATCTTAGGTCCATAAACAAAGTCCCTCCATTGGGGTTGTGGGGGGGGGGGGGGGGGGGGGGGGGAGGGGTGGGTGGGTTGGGTTTAATCATACACTTAGATCCATCATTTTAAATCATCATCTACCATATTTAAAACCCATTAAAATTACCAACATTCCTCCATCATTTTCATGGTCTAAATACATGTAAATAATTCAATATTTTTCCATGGGGTTCGGCCATACAACATGGCCGAACCCATGGTCCATGGTTCTCCACCCTTTACAACATTTGAGACCATTTACATTGTTAATATTATTCCATCATTCTCACCCTTTAAATATAACACCCCACCCTTTTTCACTTGCCGGAAATCAGAGTCTATTTTATATTATTATTAAAAGAGTGAGAGAGAGCAAGAACGTCACGATGCGAGCTAAGTCCGAGCTTCTAAAGCCCGACCCTTAACTTGCCAACCATGCGTGTGCGTGGAAAAGTCCACTAAAACATTTCACACGCGATACTACGACTTGCGGAATACCCATTACGGAAATAACATCGGATTACAACATTTACTTAGCAAGAAAGGCAATCAATATAAATTAACTTAATCCAGATTAATCATTATTCTATCCATAGCAAATAGTCTAAGCTATTACATTCCCAGATACTAGCTACTCAAATTACATTGTCCACGATTAAACTTAAATAAAGTGAAACTAATTATCCAAGCTCCTAAGCTTGGTTCTGATCGCATCCTTCGTTCCTTCCATTTCCTGTGTCATAATCTAAGGTAGAAGTAGGGCGTTAGACAACGCGCCCAGTAGGTACTCCGAGTAGGGTCAAACACATGGGTTAGTGTAAAAATCCAGATATAATACATCATGTCGTACTTGTAAAGCATTGTATCCAAAACAGTGTATGATAATAGAGATCCAATCATACAGATAAAAACCAGAAATAGTGCATGATAATAAAGATCATAATCATGCTGATTTAATGCCATGCCATGGGTGTCATATGCCATGAGTGCCACCCATCATCTATATCACAATCACATAGTATCCTCTTGATGGAAAATCCTCATCAAGGTATCCCCACGAATGACTTATGGACGCCCCGACGGAGCGTGGATCTCCGGTTATAAATCAATCATACATTGCTCTTGATGGATAATGCACATCAAGGTACCCCCACGAATGCCTTACGGATGCCCCGACGGAGCGTGGATCTCCGGTTACATTTGATCATCATAACCCGGAATCAGCGTAGATTCCTCCCCACGATTGTTTTATCGGAAAACCGAATGGAAGCGTGGACTCCCCCTATATGATCCCTCCCATGCCATGCATGAGATGCAAATGCTAACATGCTATGTAATAATAAACATCATAGCATTTAAAATTCCATAATTGTAACATATCATTTGATACCAAAATAATTCATCAAAACTTGCATTAAAATCATCATATATACATATTCCATGGTTTTCAATAAGGTAGAAATCCTACCAATGACAACTAATGTGTCCTTGCGTTTTTGCCCGAAAACCGCTCATCGATCGCATCAAGCTAATCATACCCCGCTTGTGAGATCCCGCTGCCTTATTACATATCAATAAATCAAAACAATGATCCCTTTTGATTTCCACCCATCTTTAAGTCCACAAACATGCCTTAGTGGGGTTCGGCCATACAACATGGCCGAACCTCACTCACTTGGTTTGGGTCCCTCTTTTTAGTCCTTGATCTTTTAAATAAGTGTGGGTCCAAGATCATACCCTCTTTGATTCATTAACCAATCACACATAAGTTAGTCATTTAGCATTAATAAAACCCTAAGTCCACAAAACCTTCTCCATGGGGTTTGGCCATACACCATGGCCGAACCCATGGTCCTTTCATTTTCACCATTTTTCCATCTTAGCCATTATTCTTTCCATAGCTAATCACTCCTTTTACTTATACATACTTAGGTCTATAACTGATCCATAAACATAGATCCATAAATGATTCATAAATCCCTAACAAATCCCTCCATTCCTTAGCTTGAACATTCATTCATTTAAACATGCCTATATCCATAAATGACCCATTAAAATGGTTCATGGGGTTTGGCCATACGACATGGCCGAACCCATGGTGTCCCATTTTCATCCTCTCTTTAAATCATTTACCACATTAAGTCCATAAATCAAATCCCTCCATGGGGGGGGGGGGGGGGGTTTAATCATACACTTAGGTCATCATTTTACAACCCAAAGTCCATCAACATGTCTTCCATCACTTTCATGGTCCAAATGCATCTAAGTCCATCAACATCCCTCCATGGGGTTTCGGCCATACAACATGGCCGAACCCATGGTCCATGGTTCTTTACCATTTACAACATTTTAAATCATGCTTTGCAATATTTAAGACCTACTTAGAATCACCAATAATCTCCCATCATTAGCATCCTTTAAAACCTTTTAAAATCACTAACATACATCTATCGCGTTCATCCTTTAAACCCACTAAAAATCACTAATATCCTTCCATGGGGTTCTTATACATAAAACCTAGGGTTTGGCCATGCAAGGGCCAAACCATGATCCTTAATCATTCACCATTTCTTACATGGGACATGCATAAGGTCCTTAGCCATAACAAGATTAGGGTTCTGCCATGCAAGGGCCGAACCATGATTTTTCATGCTTAATCATATCCATTAATCATATGGGTAACCCTAATCACCCTTCCTTTATTCAATCCATCCCATTCCTTGGATGGATTTTAAATCCATGGCCCATAATAACTTGGCCAACTCTCCAATCCAAAATGGGATGTTCTTTTTAACCTCTTTTCTTACTTAATAAAATCTCATCAAGTACTTACCGATTCCGCGACTCCTCCGGTTTCTTTTGTTCCGACTTGCTCCTCCATTTTTTCCTTCCTTAGTCTTTCTTCTTTCTTCCCCCTTGATCTTTGTGAGAGGGTCGGCCCTAGGGTTCTTGTGAGAGGAAGAGGAGCTTGAGATGAAAATTCTAAGTCCTTTCTGCTTTGTCTTTGAGAGAGGGTTGGCCTTGAGTGAGAGGGAGAGGAGCTTGAGATAGAAAATACTCTAAGTGTTTCTTGTCTTGAGAGGGGGATCGGCCAAGAGAGAGAGGGAGAGAGTGAAATGAAGAAAAGAACTCTCTTTGTTGTACAATGGAATTCGGCCAAGGGTGGTGTCTTTTGGGTTATGCCCCTTTGTAACAACTATAACTCTTCACCTCCCTCATTAATACTTCCTTTGGGGGTTTCATCCCATGAGATGAAACACCCACCTCCCCAACGTGTGTACACCTTGGGTTTGGTCTTATGAGATGCAACACTCCATCTACTCTCCTAACTCACTTAAGATGAAAGTCCCATTAACTTCCCATTCGACTCACATTAACTCAAATATTTTTAATTCTTTTAAAACTCTAGACTTGTATTCAATCATTAACTGAATTCCATGACTCCATTTTGAACTTACTCAAATGAACTTCATCCAATTTAATTCAGCCACACCTTAATTAAACTTGAACTCATTTGGTGGTCGACCAAGTCAACCATGACCCATGGTACTTGGGGTCCCACTTAGCCATGTCACATACATGCCACCTCACTTGATGAGGTGGATCTCATGCCTTGTATCTTAATTGGTTATTAGACCCAATTACCAAACCTTACCCATTTACTTCTAATTAGCTCATCTATGACCCATTGGTTCCCAATTGGGCATTTGACCCAATTGATCACCTTGACCCAATTAAATAAATCTTACCCATTTATTCCAATTGAACCTTATCCATAATCCGTTGGGTCTTAATTAGGCAATTGACCCAACTCCTTACCCATCTAAAGTCCATCTCCATTAATTCACAAATTAAATGGACAATTTCCATATATATTCATGAATTAAAAATCCAGGGTGTTACATTAAAACCCTTTAAACATCAATAATCTACATCTATGATTTTCATCCTTTAAACCCATTAAAAATCACAATATCCTTCCATGGGGGTTCAGCCATACAACATGGCCGAACCCTATGGTTCATCACCTTCTCTTAAAAATCATATAACCATGATTATATCTTTTGATGGGGTTCGGCCATACATCATGGCCGAACCTCATCCAACCCTTCCTTTGTCCTTAATGGTCCATGCATAAAATCTAAGGTTTGGCATGCATGGGCCAAACCATGATCCTTGATCATATACTTTATCTTAGACATGCATGAGGTCCATAGCCATATATACATAATGTCCTTAATATTCCATCATTTACATAGCCTATCTTACCCATTAGGGTTTGTCCATGTTCTATCTCATTTCTTGGATGGATTTTAAATCCATGGCCCATAATATTTTGGCCAACTCTCCAATCCAAAAATGGGATTCCATGGTTTCCTTTAACTCCTTCAAATTAATAAAATATTGTCAAGTGATACCTACCGATTCCGCGACTCCTCCGTTTTCTTTTGCTCCTCCGCTCTTGTCCTTCTTCTTTCTTCCTCCTCGATCTTCGGCCAAGAGTGAGCTTGATTAAGATAAAATCTCTAAGAGTGGTTCTGTAACACCCTGCCCTTTGTCACTATAAATCAGAGTCTATTTTTTTAAAAAAAAAACTAAATAAACAAGTGATACGAACAGGAGTGTCACGACGAGAGTTAAGTCCGGACTTCTAAAGTCCGACCCTTAACTGGCCAAACCTATGTGAGCATGGACTAAGTCCATGAGAATGGTTCTCACATAGTAAAGTATAAACATTGCGGAATAATACTTAAACTAACTGCGGATTATAATGGAACCTAAATCTACTCCATTTTATTAGATAGCAACGTACATTGTAATTTTTTCAAAGTTATCTTAACTTAATCAATCATTCCAAACTATACCAAACCATAGCAAATAATACTAAATTATTACATGCCCAGATCTAGCTAACAAATTACATGTCCATGTAAACTTAAACAAATATCCATAAATAAGTCCATTCAAAGCCCAAGCTCCTATGCTTGGTTTCCTTCGCGATCCTCGACCTTTCCCTTTCCTGTGCCATCCATTAAGGATAGAAATAGGGCGTTAGATCAACGCGCCCAGTAAGTGTTTTCGATTAGGGCTACCACAAGGTTAGTATAAAGCATGCATATATCATAATAATCATGATCATCAAAAACTCACAAAAACAATGCTATGTACGTATGCAAATGTAATGAGTCCCACCCATCACAAATATACATAGCCATCACCAAAGTACCCCACAGTGGTCTTTCGGACGCCCCGACGGAGTGTGGCCTCCGGATTCCTCTTGATGGGATTCTCATCATCAAGGTACCCCACAGTGGTCTTTCGGATGCCCCGATGGAGTGTGGCCTCCGGCTACAAATCATCACCCCATGCCATGCATGAGATGTCTATGAATACATGCCATTTGTGAATAAATCTTAACATTCAAATCCACATTGAAACATAATAGTTGAGCACATATCTCATAAAAATCAAGATAAAATAGCAAATATAAATTGTGGTTACAAAAAGGTAGGAAACCTACTCAATGATCACTTAAATGGTCCGCTCTTCTTAAATCATCACCAGTTCACGATTTGCGCACCGTTCAAGAAGTCCTGTTACCTTGTTTATATAACATAAGTCAAACACATGTCCATTTAATTTCCAATTAAGTCTAAGTCCCAAAAACCACTTTGTGGGGTTCGGCCATACCCCATGGCCGAACCTCACCCACTTTGAGTTTGTCCTTTCTTTTTTATTTAATCACATTAAACCACCTCACACTTCAAACACACTTTGGCAGGGTTCGGCCATACAACATGGCCGAACCTTACCACTTTGCTTTTGGACCCCTCTTTTCAAGTGCTTTGATCAATCCATTCATATTTACAATTTGACTTGTATTTACGGTTTTGCCATTGGTCTAACCAATGTTTAATTTTGCTAACTACCATCATCCAAAACAAATCTATCTTAGTGGGGTTCGGCCATACAACATGGCCGAACCTCACTATCTCAAACTTGGTCCTTTAATCCTTCATACTTAAGGCTAGTTACCAATCTATTCATGTAATTAACTAGCCCTTAATCTTCCATCATTTTCTTGGTTCCAAAATTACTTAAACCCATCAAAATCACTCCATGGGGTTCGGCCATACATATGGCCGAACCCTATGGTTCTTTATTTCCATCTATTTACATACTAAGAATCCATTTAAGATATTCATGCCCTTTCATGATCAATACCTCTTTCTATGGGGTTCGGCCATACCCATGGCCGAACCCTATAGATCAACCTTGGTTCTTTTATTCATTAAAGAGATTAGGGTTCACGGCCGAACCATGCTTTACCCATATAGTAATAATTTAGACCCTTTTAAAACATTATAAAACCAACAATAATTTCTAATCATATACTTAAATCCAAATGCCCATACAAGGGTCCATGGGGGTTCGGCCATACACATGGCCAAACCCTATGGTTCTCTTGACTCAAACATTCCATCCTTTGTGCATGGTTCATACCCCATATTTTAGCCATAATCATAGTATGGTTCAGCCATCCCATGGCCTAACCCAAACATACATCTTATCTCTAATTAAAACATCTAAAAATCTCCATAATATTGCATGGTTTTTAACTTTCAAAAACCATCAAAATAACCCAATCTCTTCATGGGGTTCGGCCATCCAAAGTGGCCGAACCCTATGATCCATGTTTCTACCCTTTTTAAACCTCATCATCCATAATTTAAACCTTTGGTAGATTTGGCTGTATACATAGCCGAACCATGTCTTGACCACTTTCTTATTTACAAAGACTTAGTAGAGCACTTACTAATTCCGCGACTCCTCCAATTTGTTCTTTACTCCCGCTTGTTTCTTTCCTTCCTTAGCTTATCCTTCTTTTCTTGATCTTTTGGCCGATTGTGAGCTTGATCAATATAACTCCTACAAAAATGGTTCGGTCAAGAGGGTATAGGTTTGAGAGAGGATCGGCTTGAGTGGAATGTAAACTCTAAGCTCTTTTTCTCTCTTGTCTTTGGAGTGATCGGCTAAGAGAGAGTGTGAGGGAGAGATAGCCAAGAGGGATTATCTTCCCTATCTCCACATAAGATAGAATTCTCAAGACTCCAACGTGTATGCCATTTGAAATTTGAATATTTTTAAATGTAAAACTATCTCCATTATCTTTCCATGTGCCTCCTTGTTTTGATTGTGAAATAAGCCAAAACCACCTCCAATATCTCTCCATCGTGTACCTTTGAATTTGAAATAAACCCATACTCCTCTCTTTGTTTGAATTTGAACATTAAGCCATATCCATCTCTATTATCTCTCCATCGTGTGCCTTGCCTTTGTATTTTGAAATAAACCAATATTCCTTCATCTCTCCAACGTGTATCATTATTTTGAATTTGAATTAAACATAGCTTCCTCCATCTTATTTGTTTGAATTTCAAACATAAAACCGTCCACCCCATTATTTTGAATTTGAATTTTAAACCACCTTCATCTCTCCTAAGTTTAAATTTTGAAACAAACCAACCTCCTCCATATTCTCCAACGTGTATCATTACCTTTGAATTTGAATTCCAAATGTAAAAGCCGTCCAACCCAACTCATTTGAATTTGAAATAAAAATAACTCCTTCATCTCATTTGAATTTGAAATAAAAACGGTCCAACCCATCATTTGAATTTAAATTTAAAATGCAAACCGTCCAACTCAACTCACTTGGCGGTCAACCAAGTCAAACACGACCCATTGGGTCCCAATTGGACATTTTGACCCAATTAACAACTTTGACCCAATTGAATACACTTACCTAATTATTCCAATTGCTACCATATCCACAATCTGTTGGGTCTTAATTGGGTAATTGACCCAATCCTTTACCCATCTAAAGTCCATATCCAATAATTTCACGATTAAATAACAAATTTCATAAATATTAATAATATGAAATTCCAAAGTGTTACAGGTTCGGCCAAGAAGTGTAGGTTTGAGAGAGGGAGAGAGGAGATTGTAACACCCCGATTTCTCAATAAGATGAATATTTACGAAAATGCCCCTAGATTGGTAAATTTATTAATTATGATGTTAAATGAGAAAATAGTGGGGCCCATTGTTCAAATTAAGATCCTATGAACATATTATAAGGGTCAAATTATAATGGATGGGTAATGTACATCAAATTAGGTCAAAATGGTTAATTGGGTCAAAGAATTCTCAACGGTTGGAATAATTACGAAAATGCCCCTGGATTGGTGAATTCAATAAATGTGATTGTAAATAAGGAAATAGTGGGGCCCATTGCTCAAATTAAGATCATATGAACACATTATGAATGTCAAGTTTGATTGGATGGGTAATTTCTCAATGAAGTGGATAAATTACGAAAATGCCCCTAATGTGTTAAATTAATTATTTTGTGATGTTAAGTAAGGAAATGGTATGGCCCATTGCTCAAATTAAGATCATATGAACACATTATGAATGTCAAGTTTGATTGGATGGGTAATTTACATCAATTGGGTCAAAAATGGCTAAATGGGTCAAAGGGCCCAAATGGGACCCATCGGGTCTTACTGGAGTATTTGACCGTTTTGTGATTTTAAATTAAATGGGATTAAGCCTATTTGATTGGAAATCAAGTGGAGAAAAAATGGGTAGGCTTGATCCATATGTAAAAACCAATTAGAAATGACCAAAATACCATAATTGGGTCATGGAGTCAAAAACGGGTCAAGGAGCTAAAAGTGGACCCAACGGGTCGAGTTGACTATGGTTGACCGTGTGGACCCTCTAGGGAGCTAAAACACGAGTTAAATCAGTTGAGTGGGACTGAAGTGAGTTGGAATTAAATCAAGGGTTGAGTTAACTCATGTGCATTGAATGAAATGCATTAATTATGGTGAGTTGGACATTGAGTTGAGTGAGTGAAAAATGGAAGTCAAATGGGCTGAAAATTCAATAAGATAAGTGGGGTGGCTGTTTTGAGAGTTACAAATATAAGGTTAACCAAGGGGCTAGTCATTGGAACATGGAGAGTTTTATTTAAAAGTTGAAACTCCAAGATAGATATTAAAACCAATGGGAGTTACAAAGTGTGTTCACACTTGGAGGAGGGGAGTTTCATTTCAAGAATGAAACTCTCAAATGGGACATTGATGAGGATCAAATGGGCTGAATGGAGCTGCTGTATTATAGAGTTACAAATGAGGTTTTGACTTTTAAAATTCAAATATGATAAGACTACACATTGGAGTGGGGGGAAGGTTTCATTTTTAGATGAAACCCCCATGTAAGATGATAATGAGAGGAGGAAGAAAAGGAGAGGTTACACAAATACCAGCATGGGAGATGTTGGAGAGCTTGGGGAGGTTTCATTGCATAGATGAAACCCCCAAGTAAGCATAAAGGACTTGGGGTTAATATGGGAGTTACATGCGAGGCAAGTTTGGGCTGAATTTGAGTAGCCAAAAGAGGTTCAATTTTCTATCTCTATCTCTCTCTCTTTGTTGTCTTCTACATTCCAAAAGCAAGAAAAACAGCTGGTTACTGATTTGCAATCAGTCCTTGGTTGATTTCTTTCACCAAGACAAAAGCACACTTTGAGCAAAAGGAGTTGGCACCAAGGTTTAAGATCAAAGTTTCCTTTCTCTCTCTTTCTCCCTCAAATCCATGTCATCTGGCTGAAGTATTCCAAGGAGATTGCAGCAAGGTCAGTCTCAGCCCAAAGAACAGTAAGAGAGAAGGAGAGGTCAAGGAAATAAAGGGTCAAGAAAGGAGTCAAAAGAACCGAAGGAGACGCGGTGTTCGTAAGTGCATTTTGAACTCTTGTTTAATAGATTGGTTAAGAAAATGAGATCTGGCCATCGTATGGACAGATCCATCAATGGTTTAAATATGGGATTATGATGTTTAAAAGTGATAAAATATGGACCATAGGGTTCAGCCCTTTGGATGGCTGAACCCCATGGGAAAACTTGGTGCTTTTTATGGTGTTTGAGAGATGAAATTCATATTATGTATTGAAGTTCTTTTAAATGATTTTAAAGGGAGATAAGGTCACTGATTTTGACCAGTTATTACAAGGCTGAATTATGTGTTTATTAAGCTAAGTACTGATCAAAAAATATGGACAAATATTGGAGGGTTTACATCAAGGAAACCTTGGGGTTTGGCCATGTGTATGGCCTAACCCCATGGACTGTTTTTGATGGTCATTTGGGTCAAGTGTAGGATGGATTTTTATGTAAACATAATGTGCTTTGATTTAAGAATAAACCAAGTTTTAAATGGATAAATGGATCTAAACCATAGGCCATGAGGTTTAGCCAATTGGGTGGGCCGAACCCCATGAAATGGTATGACATTTCATAGAAGTATTAAATGGTTTTGTGAGATTTTAAAGGATTTAAAGTGAAGATAAGCTTACTGTTTTTAGGTAACTATGGCTTGGCTGAACCATATTAATACTATGGTTAAATTATGGATTAAAACCATGGACAATGGTTGGATTAATTACACCAAGAACCATAGGGTTCGGCCATATGTATGGCCGAACCCCATGGGCTGTTATGTGGATATTTGGATTGAGTTTTACAAAATGGAAATCATACAAAGTGATGGGCTTATTAGATGGTTTTGAAAGGTAAAAAAATGGTAACATTATACTGTTATCCTATGTCTAAATGAGACCAAAAACATGTTTAAAATGACCAAAACTATGGGGTTTTATGGCTAAGATAGGACATGGAAGTTTAAGTGGATTTTTGGGTTTTAGATCAAATTAGAATCATATGGTCAAATGATTAACTTGCTGCCATGTACATAGGGTATTCGAATTTCTAGAACGGTGAACAAGCCGTGATCGGAAGACGGTCCAAAGGAAGGGTCGAGCAAAGTAAACTATTGTAGGTTTCCTACATTTATTGTAACCACTATTCCATATGCTGTTTTACGTTGATTTGATAACTTATATGTTTGTAAAGTTATGTTTCTAAATGACATGTTTGCATAGACATCTCATGCATGGCATGGGATGATGGTGTTGTAACCAGAGGCCACACTCCGTCGGGGCGTCCGAAAGACCACTGTGGGGTACCCTGATGATGAGAATCCCATCAGGAGGAATCCGGAGGCCACACTCTGTCGGGGCGTCCGAAAGACCACTGTGGGTTACCTTGACGATGAGAATTCCGTCAAGTGATGGCTGTGTTGAATGGTGATGGGTGGGACTCATTACATGTTCATTTCATACATAGCATGTTTTTATGGAATTTTGTCATACATGTGTTATTATTATATTATTTGCATGTTTTTGACTAACCATGTGGTAGCCCTATTCGGAAACACTACTGGGCGCGTTGATCTAACGCCCTATCTATATCCTTAGTGGATGACGCAGGGAAAGGGAAGAACGTGGATCGAGATGAAAACCAAGCATAGGAGCTTGGGCATTTTGAATGGATTTGAATGGACATGAATGGACTAATTATGGATTTGTTATTTGAATTTGGATAATGTAATTTGGTAATTAGTTATGTTGGCTTGTAATAAGTAGTTAAGATAGATGCAATGGTTTGTTTTAAGTCGGATGGTTTGATTGAACGATTAGTTAAGATTGATTAGTAATTTTGGAGAATAAGTTATGTACTTTGCTATCTAAGAATGGAAAATTGGAATAGTCATAGGTTCTATTATAACCTCAGTTGGATTAAGACTAAGTTAATTCCGCAAGTTATATATGTACCATGTGCGGATCAGTTTTATGGACTTAGTTCATACGCACATGGGCATGGCCAGTTAAGGGTCGGATTTAGAGATCCGAACTTAACTCGCGTCGTGACACTCCGCCCCGATCACATGATTATTATATTTAAAAAAAAAATAAACTCTGAAAATTAGAGTGAAAAGGGCGGGGTGTTACAGAGATAATGGAAACCCTAAGTCTTTTCTTGTTCAATGAGAGTGGTCGGCCAAACTTGAGAGAGGGAGAGTGAGATGAGATACAAATTTCTCTAAGTCTTTCTTTGTCTTGAGAGGGGGATCGGCCTTGAGTGAGAGAGGGAGAGAGTGAGATGAGATGGAAAGCTTCCTTTCCATCTTGTTTAGGGTTTGCTTGGGTTAGACTCCACCCTCATCAATGTGGAGTCTTCCTCATGGGCTCTTTGACCAAACAAGAGGGTGCATGCCCTCCACATGGCACACACCACTCCCATGCCCAACGATTTTGGCTTGGTTTCCTTGGGTGGTTTGGTGGTTTCCATGAGATGGAACCACCACCTCTCCTTTGTCCAATGTATGCCCTCCACCTAAGCTCTTGGTCTAGCCAAGGGGGGTGCATGCCCTACACATGGCATGCCACCCCTATGTCCAACGGTTTTGGTTTGCTAGTGGTTTGCATGAGATGGAAACCACCCTCCTTGACTCACTCCATTTTCTATGTGACTCACCCCATTTGACTCACCTTATTTTAATGTAACTCAACTCCCAACTCAAGCATTGATTTTATTTCTATCTAACTTAGGTGATTCAATTAAATAATTTAATTCCACTTATTTCACTTGATTCACTTTAATTCATCTATAAACTCACCCATGGTTGACCAAGTCAACTATAGTGGTCGGCCCCATATGTGTCTTGGTCCACACGCCACCTCACTTGATGAGGTGGACCCCATGTCTTTGATCTTAATTGGGTCTATGACCCAATTAAATCCATTCCTTACCCATTTACCCTAATGTCTTGACCCATTGGGTCCCAGTTGGGCATTTGACCCAATTGACCATCATTGACCCAATTACATGGAATTGATCCTATCCATGGTCCATTGGACCATACTTGGGCCTTTGCCCCAACTTTGATCCATCTACCATCCACTCCATCTATAATTCTCAATTTTTCACAATTAAATCAAATAATAGCCAATATATTATGGAATTGAAAATCCGGACTATTACATAAACTCATTGCAAATAATCACTAGGTCCAAAGCCACTTGTTACTATTCAATTTTTCCTAAATTTGGACTTTATGCAATTTTATTCTCTCTTTTTTAAATAAAAAATATGAAATTACAAATATTTTTAAATAGTAGAAAGTAAAAAAAAATATCAAATTAAAGTATTATTATGGATCAAATCTTGATTTTCTCACCTAAGTACAAAATATTTAAGATATAAAAAAAAATTAAGAAAAAAAGATTGGTAAAAGAAAATAGAAGGGTAGGAAAAAGGTATAAATCAACATAAGAGATGAGGGAAATACTTTAGAATATATAAACAACCTTAGTTAAAGAAATCTATCTATATCATTAAACTAATACAGTTTATTTAAAATTTTTTATTTTATTAAAAAAATTATAGATAAAATGGACTTGATGACAAAAGGTGGATCAAATTTCAACTCTATAATAAATTTTTAGATACTTAATCTTAATAGTTGCAATCAATAAACATTGTTAATTTTTAAAGAGACTCGACAATTTCAACTCTTAATATCAAATGACTACGAATTAAATTTATAATTTGAGTGAATTTGTATCTGTTGAATATTACTTATAATCTTTATATAATGGTTATGAAATTTTTATAAAAAAAAATCCAACAACGGGCACTCCATTATAATTTATCTATTTATGTACGATGTGTGGTCCTGACCCGGTCCGAACCCTGTCTCTCGAGTGAATTACTTATAATGTAACGTTTCTCTTGACGTAATATCTTCTGAAGCAGCCATACACGGTCTTCTACTTTCTCACGCTTCCCCTGTAACTTGCTTAAGAATTCAAAGACCGTGTTGGCATCTCCAGGAAGATTCTCCCTTTCCACGCTCCCCTCTCTCTCTCTCTATATATACATATATCCCCTCTTCCATGTTCCCAACTTAAACTTCCAATACTCCTAATTCCATCCTTTACTACCATGGTTCTCGGCAAATTGTTATCGCTAAGCCGTCTGAGAAAGGTAATACATAAGGTAAGGTTCCTACTGAGTTTCAATGTCCATAAATGGAAGCATGTTATATCGATAATTGGGTCATCAAGTAGGCGTCAGGTTAGCTTCAAGGACTCGGCGGGCTTGCTCGACTGCACCGGTGATGCATCTATTGCCGATTGCGAGATGGGTTCACCATCGGTTTCAATCCGAAGGACCATAAGCGATTCAAATGATGATATCAATAAGAGAGCAGAAATGTTTATCGCCAACTTCCATCGGCATATCCAGATGGAACGGCAGGTTTCTCTTCAACTTCGCTACATGAATGGGAACAACAGCCTTGAAAGGACGTGGTCAGATTGAGTGCTTTTGCAAGATGAAAGAAATTGTTGAAGAATTTTATTGTGGCAAGTGGCCCAAGTGGAAAAGAGGATTGCAACAGAAATGAAGGCTGCAACTTGAGAGAGATATTGATGTCAATAGAGTTCCAGACTATTCTATACTTTTTCTTCTGAGTTCCTTCGATGATGGTGGTCGCTATTTGTTTAAAACCTCCATTAGGGGGAACTGTTCTTTTTTTTTTTTCGCCCTTTACTATTTTGGCTGATTCATGAAATTTATTTAGTTCTTTCTATTGAATTTTGAATATTGGTTGGCGCCGGTTGAATTCATAAAACTGTGTCATTTGTATGTACAGTACAGTTGTATAAAGACGATAAAGTTTCAAAATGTGTGTGCTGGCTTTTTGGATTTCAATTCTATCTTCTGTGTTCCTTCGATGATGGTATTCGCTATTTGGTTCAAACCTCCATTAGTAGGGACTGTTTTTTTCTTCCCTTTATTTTTTTGGTTGAATCATGAAATTTACTCAGTTCTATCCACTGAATTATGAATATTGGATGGTGCCGGCCGGTTGAATTCATTAAACTGTGGCATTTGTATGTGCAGTATAGTTGTATAAAGACAATAAAGTTTCAAAATGTATATGCTGGTTTTTTGGGCTAATCGTTGATGACAGTATTATAAATTCTAAATTTGTGATGTGCATGCATGAATCCTAAAATAAATGTATATAGACTCATATGAGTTTGGGCTTATTTGAGCCTAAACTGAAAATATATATTATTCTATAAATTATAAATTATATACTACATAAATTTCATATTTATATATAATACTAATTAATGGAAATTAGATTTTACAAATTATTAGTCAAATTCTAGTTCTAATGTCAAACTCAAGCTTTCAACTACTATGTCGAGTCTGATTTAAATTCTAATATAAAACTGATAATTTAAATTGTAAAGTAAGTCCAATCTAAACCCAAGTTAATCCAAACTAAATCTTTAGATGTTTTACCTGGGCTCGGATACATCCGGCTGAATTTGCACCCCTTATGCATGCATTTTAAATTAGTGTGAATATCATTTGTAGACTTTTATTTTCTTTCTTCGACGGGAGGATAACGAAAAATGGGGGAATTTTGATAATTCATGAAGCAAAAAATCAGTTAATTGCGTCGTTCATAGCTGGTAGAAGTAATTTCATTAGAATTGAGAGGTGCACATGAGCATTGTCACAAATACCATTCTTGGGATATTAACGGCGATTGATAATATCAGAATATTTTCAAATGCTCAGATTTTTACAGAGAAATTAACGAAAAAAATCTCGTGGAAAGTATAATATTTAGAAAATAATAAAAGTATAACAAATAGAAATATTAATAAGGAATTTCTCAGTATTCTATCAGGAATTTATCGGACATTTATTGGGATATTATCGCAATATTACCATTTAACACGATTTTATTACGAATTTACAACAGTATCGATAAATCTCAGGATATTAACGACGATTGCTATTTTGTTCAGAAAACTCTAGTAAATTTGAAAATATCAGAGATATTTGTTACATTGCACATGATAGCATAGCATTAAATATCGGCTAATATGTATCGTATTGGCTGATACATATCAGAGTTTCAAGAGTCGACATGTATTGGCCGATACAATACATATCCTTTGTACGATTATGATATCGGTGATATCGACCGATATATTGGTGACGATATCACCAATATCATAAATATCGGTTAATAAAGGTTTTTTTTTTTTAAATATCGGTGTTCGCGCCACCGATATATCGCCGATATTTGGCCATGTCGGTCAAATATGGCCGATATGTAAAATATCAACCGATATTTTAACTTTTTTCCAATTTTTTTTCAACAAAAAAAGATTGTCTTTTTTTTTTAGTTCAAAAAATATTTAAAAAAAATCAGGCCGAGATTTGAAATAAAAAAAAAAATTGAGAGAATACTATTGACCGAGATATTGACTGATTTCCAATATCGCAGATATTTTCTCCCCTGCCTTGAGAGAATGAATTGAAGTACTAGTATTTGTGTGCATAAATACCATATGATGTGCAAGAAACAATATAGGTAACGGTTTTGTTTCATTTTATTTTATATTTTAAACTCATTAAGCAGATTATATAAATTCTATGATATATAAAAGTGACGCAATTTAGTATTTGAAATGTTAGAACCTGGACTAGAGCTTGGAGGTATTAGGATAAAGTTTGTGAAAAGGTTTATTTTTTTTTAAGGTTAAGGTGTTTAGCTTTTTTAGAGTACTTGACTAATCCTTGGGACACATACCCATAAAATTATGGGAGTGGCCCTTTGAGAGAGTGGAAATAGAACTTACAACCTCCCTATTGAAGAGGTGGGATCTTGGCCATCATTCTAACTTTATTAAGTTGAAATTAGACTAGCTCTTAGTTAACGTTACGCAAAATCTAATAAAATTGACTAATGGAATAATTTTGAGATTTAAGGCTTTCTAGACCTGAAGAAAGCTAAATGGAACTCGTTCAAAATATTTAGGATATTGACTCAATTGAGAATACTCAATTTCAATACATTGAAAACAATGAGAAAATTAGTCTCAAAGGAAATATCGTAGATCCAAACATTCACTTCGAGTATGTGATTTCTCTCTGGAATTCAACAGACTCTAAAGAACACTTTTTGTATTCTTAAAAAATAAATTGCAAGAAACATTAAATTTTAAACTTAAATTTACAAGAAAACATAAAAGAAAATAACATAAACTCACCAAACAAAGAAGTCAATTGAAACTTCAAATTCGGCTTGAACTAGAATTCTTTAAGTGTCCAAAGATCCTCGACTTAAATACCTTTCTAGGGATATATTCAAAATTTTACTGGGAATTAATGAAAATATCCTATAGAAATTATAATATTTAAAAAATAATAAATGAAATTATTAATAAAATAAAAATCTTAATAAGTTATTTATATGTAATTTACCAGGAATTTATCGAGAATTTTTCGTGACATTACCATTTATCGTGTTTTAACGTGATTTTATCGGGAATTTACTGTTGTGTTTAATGGCTTTTAATATTTTTTGAAATAATACCAAGAAATGCAAAAAAATAGGGAAAATTTTATAGTAATTTTTTGCTAATTTATTGAATATTAAATTGAATATTGAATGAAATTTCCTAAAAACCATAAAAAAGTTTGAGTAAATGAAATTAATCTTGAATAGAATGAAATAATTACAAAATAGAGAATATTACAAATGATTCTTAGAGGTTGAGGTATGTCTTATTTCCAACCATTTGTAGTCCCTTGTTCTTTCAGGGATGGGGAGCCTTCCGTAAAGGAGTTATACTATGCGACAATCGAAGCTCATCGTAATCACCGGGGTTATAACTACAAAATGGATAGTAGTAGGCACTTCGGTATGGGTAAGTTGAACTGATCACATTGCGTTCTTACTGTTTCTCCATTGTTAAGAAATCAAATACTCGATTGATTTTGACTATGATTGATTCTTTCGACTTATTTATCTGCCTCCTCTGAGTTGCCATTTGTTCTCTCTCTATTAGATGGCCGCTCACTAACAAAATGACAGCGTAGGATTTGATTAAAGTAAATATTATAAATACAAGAAATGTCACAATTTAAGCGACATTAAGTTCTAAAATACTACATATACCATTGTCAAACATAATAAACTACACCACTAATATTTCTTAAACTAGTACTTCGGATTTAAATAAAGAGAAATACAAATACATGAAATGTCATATTTTAAGCCAACACTAAGTTCTAAAGCACTACTTCTACCATTCTCAAACATAATAAACCCATTTACATAACGGGAAGTGATATTTGCGGGGGACTTTTTTTTCATCTTACAGTGGGATAAGAAATTTCTTTTATAATTTCTATTCTATCCTTTTATCTTCTCTTCTTTTCTTTCGTACCTATTTTACCTCCTCTTTTCCGTCGCACATCTCTTGTCCTCTCTCTCGTGTCCATCTCTCTCATTTCTCTCAAGCGGAGTCTCTCATTCTATCATTTCTTTTATAATGATTAGTAATACATACATTTCTGCATTCGGGATGAAAACTGGAGAGTAGGCAGGGGTTTGTTCTGTGGCATTTCCTCCCAAATCATCATCAAAATAGTGGTGATAGCAATATAATGCATTGAAGGCAAAAGAACATTATCCAACCTAATTAATTTTTTTAATCCAACACCGTCCCAAAATCAGTGGAAGGGATGGCCATCTGCTCTCTGCCAAATTGAGGATAAAATCTCACCATTTGATGTACATTCATATGTATACCCAAAATGGATGAAATCAGGCACTTGTTGATGTGTGGCTCGAATCCAACTCTGGATTGGGCACAATTTCAAACGGCAATTGCTATAAGGAGTTTTTGGGCAAGTTGCTATAGATGCATTCACCACCAATGCAATAGAAGATTTCCTTATCACTGCAGGAGTCTCTTGAGAAAGTGACACACCGTGATTGCTGGAGAGATAAGTGGAATACGGCAGTAAGAAGAAATTGCTATTCCTAAGACACGACAATAAGAATAGCAATTTCCTAATGA
Source organism: Chimonanthus salicifolius (assembly GCA_013350335.1). Classification (NCBI taxonomy): domain Eukaryota; kingdom Viridiplantae; phylum Streptophyta; class Magnoliopsida; order Laurales; family Calycanthaceae; genus Chimonanthus; species Chimonanthus salicifolius. The sequence continues at coordinate 65,750,849 of CM023533.1, forward strand.
AACTACAAATTGGGACCGATTGTATAGGGATACAAGACACGACAATACTGCTATATAATATGGACATGGGCTTTCGAGAAGCTTGCCTTTGGCCAAATGCCTTTCGAGGCCACGAAGTGGCCTCTTGCAACAGAGGTGTAGTAAGGAAGATAGAGAGAGACATGAGGGAAGATGCTGAGAGAATTTTGGGTCAGGGGTTCCAAATCTTCTATCTATGTATTCTTCTTTCTCTATAATAAAATCTACACTCTCCCGTGCACGTAGGCCAAGGTTGGGCCGAACCACGTATATCCATGTGTTCCTTGTTTGGTGTGTGCTTGAATCTATGATTTGTGATATGTGATTTGTGTGAGTGGGTTGGATCTAATTCCTAACAGCACTAACACCATGCACTCATAAGATTCCTCTTTACAACTCTCTTCTACATGACCACACTGGCGTTTATGGAATTTGATTTGCATCTTTAATAGTTACTTACAACATTGAATTGTCACAGCATGCTCTCACTAATAGTGACATGCATTGGATATCATGTCCTTAAAGATGAAGATCAATTTGATGATATCAAGCTTTGTACATCAAGTCAAATCTTGGAATGGCTTATAAAACTCAAAATTCAAGGACTGTGGATCAAGCACATGGAAGATCAAAGTTATATATAGGGTCTAGTCATGAGTGTTTAGGAAATAATATTGTAAATGTATTTAAACATTTGAACACCATGGCTCAAGTCACCTTCTAGTGGACCTGATGAGCACTGGAAAACGACAATTTCACCTTTGGATATTGGATTAGTTAATTCTTGAATTTTGTTTATTTTGTATTTTTAATGGGATTTTTGGGTTTGCAGGATAAAATGAAGGAATGTAAGAAAAGAAGTGAACATGGAAGACAAATGATTGAAAACATATTTAAATGTAAAGTTTGGATCGAATCGTCAGAATGGCCTTTCAAATCTATCATTGGAGCTCACTCTCATCAATTTTGGGCCTTAAAAGTTCACAAAGTCCAAGCCTATGATTGAAGCCCATGTTTGAAGTTCACAATTTCAAACCTCAAGAGATACATGATACTTTTTCTAAAGCCATAATTGAGCATATTGTTGTTGGAGAGAAGATCAACTAGTTGTAAAAGAAAAGAATGAGAGTGAGATTTAAAAATGTGGGCTGAGTCCAATCAGTTCTTTACAAAAAGGAGATGCAAAAGTTACATCAACTGTTAACTTACTCTTTTGAGCCCACTCTGTGTACCAACGTGATTAATGGGGCTGAAACAAAAAGATGTTCCAGATACATGGACTGTAAACCAGCAAGTAATGGAGAAGCATGTTGGGATACACTCTTGAAAGTTGGCAGTAATCATGGAGAGAATTTTATGTGCAAGAAAAGAAAAAAAAGAAAGAAAGAAAGGTATCAAGCAGCAGTTTCAAAGCAGCCAGATACCACCTCAAACAAGGAGCAAAGTGGAGAACATATCATAAAATCTGCAAGCAGCAAGCACCGTTCATGAAGCAGAATTGTGACAAGATATAGCAAGCAAGCAAAAGGTAGAAATAAGAAAAATAAAACACAGCAGTTTTGTTGTGTTTAAACTCTAAATCGAGAGAAAATTGAAGTAGGGATTTGAAATAAATAAACCCAGCAGTCACAAGAGGAGAAGCAGTGGTAAGAAGCATTCAGAAAAATATAGCGGTTTGGTGATAGAATCAGCATTATAGTCCCACTCAAGAACCGTGTAGCAGCAATAGTTTGAAGTAGCGAGAAGAGAGGAAGGTGAGACCTATCACCACCGTCATCACCAAAGAAAGGAAGGTGCCTTGCTGTTAATTCATATACACCGTCCCATGCAGAGAAAGAATAGACAGAGAATGAAAATAGAATGAAAGGCGGACTGAACAGTAAATAGAAAAGAGAGAAAAAAAAAAAGGAAATTGTCGTGCAACAGAGAATCGGCTGAATGAAAAGTGGGTCCCAACCGACCTTTCTTATTTTACCACTTCCAAACATTATAAAAGGAGGTTTTGGGCTAAGAAAGAATCGAACCTGGACATTGAAATTTGGAGTTGGAGTTTTGGAGAATTTAGATTTTAAGGTTAGTGTTTTTATTTTGTTTGTAATTATTCTCTTTTATTTTAATTCATGTCTTGTAATTTAATTCAGTTAATAAAAGTAGCTTTTCTTTGTCTCATTATCTTTATTTTCTTAAATTTAGTGTTAATGTGATTAATTTTATTAATGAACTAAAAAATTTCCATAAATCTTCTTGCTTTAATTTTTTAAAATCCAAAATCCAATGCATTGTAATTCTTAATTCCAAATTTTTATTAATAATTGAAAGGTAGAAAAACCCTTAGAAATATGGTTTTCCACTTATTTATTTTTGTATGATGAAAATTTGATTTGATTTAATTCTTTTTATGGATTTATGTGATAGATTATTTTAAATTACTCAATGAAGGCAGAAAAATATTTTAGACTGAATAGAACTTGATTTTTTCAGTCTAACGCTCTTTCTAAGAGCAGAAAAACTTTTAGATTCAAAATTACAAGTTGAAAATTTATTTAGCCGAAGGTCGGATTTGAATTTTCTTAGTTTAATTGATTTCATAAATTTCATAATGAGGATGTTAATAGATGAAGAATTTGAGTACATGATAAATAATAAATGTGAGCTCCATATTCTAGGCCTTGATATTATTTTTAAAATATGAAAAATAAAGCCTCCATAATTCTTTTACCCAGTTCTACTGTAAATATGTACAGAGGTAGTTTAGGTGTTTTAAATTTTATTTTTGTTTATAAATTCAAAAACTCTTGAAATTGATGAACTAGGTTGGAAATAATTTAATTGCATCTTAATTTATGTTTTCTAAGTTAGATTGAGATTGTTTATAATTTTTATATTAATTCCACCATCTTAATTAAAATTAGTTAAATTGTTAGATTCTATGTTTAAATCTAGAATGTTTCTAAATTAAGATTAAACTCATTGTGGAAAACCATATTTCTAAGGGTTTTTTTGCCTTTTAATTATTAATAAAATTTGGAATTAAGAATTACAATGCATTGGAATTTTGGATTTTAAAAAATTAAAACAAGAAGATTTATGGAAATTTTTAATTCATTAATGAAATTAATCACATTAACACTAAATCTAAGAAAATAAAGATAAAGCGACAAAGAAAATCTACTTTTATTAACTGAATTAAATTAGAAGACATGAATTAAAATAAAAGAGAATAACTACAAACAAAATAAAAACACTAACCTTAAAATCTACATTCTCCAAAACTCCAACTCCAAATTTCAATGTCTAGGTTCAATTTTCTCAATGGGAGAGGGCTAGTATTTATAGATGAAAGGAGGTGGAATGAATGGATCAGATTTAAAGATTTAAATAAAGCAAGGGACACATGGAGAGCTGATATGATTTGTGCTAAATATAGAATGACTTAAAGGAGGTAAGGAGATAAAATTCGTACAAGGAAAGTGGGTGTAAAATCCCATTTTTTATACATGTACCATCTTGTAGCTCCGTTTTGACCTTGTTAACTTCCGAATCAGGAAAAGTATTACTAAAAAGTTGTAGCTCTTGAAGTCTTCGTTTCAACTAAAAAGAATCAAAGCAATCGGACATCAGAGTGGAACTTTATGACCAAAATACTAAACATGTGTCAAACCTTCCTTATTTTTCTCCCTTTCTTATTTTCTTTCTTTTTCCTTAGTCCATTTGCCAAATTCGAAAATCCTCTTATATTAGCTTGTAAATTTTGAATTTCCTCTTAAAATAATGAAAATAGTATTCATACATTTAGATTTCTTTATGGGCATTTCTTAATGGGCTCAACAATTGGGCTTTTCAAGTATGAAAAATCTAATAATTAATTTTACCACTTACATTCAATTCTAAAAATGAATAAATTAATCCAAACTCTCATAAACGGATTTGAATTAATTAGTTTACAAATAAAACCCCTAAAATTAAAATAATTGTTAAAAATTCTAACTTTCCAAAATATCAAGCCCATAAATTGTAAAATTCACCATTTTAATTCTCATATCTTGTATTTCTCCATAAATCCTGCAAAACATCCAAAATTCCATTAAATGTATCTTAAAACACACAAAACAAGGATTAACTAATCCAAATACAAGGGTAAAACAATCATTTTTCTGTGCTCATCAAATACCCCCACACTTAGATTTTGCTAGTCCTCAAGCAAAACAAAAACTAGAAACTCTAAAAACAAAAATAAAAATCTTAAACTACACCACTTTCGCTGGCACTCTCGATTGCATTCAGCATATGCAATAAACCTTTAAATCTCTAGTTCACCACTAGTGGATGAGTTATAGTCTCGTGAAGGCTTCCAGTGATGATACCCACAAACATCAAATTTAAAACTTCAGCAAAAATATCCAAACAAAAATTTAAACATCATAAAACTCTAAAACTATTTTACAAAACTTATACTCGGAGTGTAGTCTGTGATAGTTAAATATTAATATAGCCTACTTTTTCAAAATATACATAAGTTTTGTAACCACCAGTCGAAAATGCGCTTCGACTCCAAATCTCATAAGATATCTCTCAGAAAGACTTTCGCTCAGAGATTGAGTTAAATTTCTCTCAAAAGTATATATGAGTGGAATAATTTCTCAAATACAAATATCTCAGATATTTATCATCAAAGAACGTATAATAACAAAGAAAACACAGATCTCATGAATGGATGTCATTTTCCTGAGAACGTTGAATCAAACACCATAATTCATCTTCATCTATTCTCCACTTAAATACCATATTAACTGAAGATCAATAGGAGTTCCTAATAGGACGAAACGTAGTTTAGGACCGGGTCATATCAAATAAGGATAAAAAGACTTTAAAATTAATACTTTGAATAGAAAAGTTAGAGGTCTTCAAAATTTTAAAATGGGATATTCTTCCTCTATTCTTTTTCTTTTATCATTTTCACAACATTTTTTTTTCTTTTCTTTTCACATCTTTCTTTTGATGTATAGATGTTCTCCTTCTCAATTCTTTATTTATTTATTTATTTATTTTTATCATTTTTTTAAGTGCCATATTTTTTATAGAGTACCATCCCAATAATAGTCATCTCTAACCTTTTCTGGGTCCTTAGAATAGGTAACAGAATTTTCAATATAGGCTCAATCTCCACAGCCGGAGTTGTGTATGGATATCATGAGTAGTCAATAAAAATAACTAAATTTACATTTAAGGCTCAAAAGTGGGAAATAACATGATAATATATGACAAAAATAGGTAGGCTTCAAAGGTTCAAACGATCAGAAATAATGGCCTATATCACTTCCTAAGGTTCATATGAATATTTAATTATTTCAAATAAATTCAGAAAAATTTCTGGTGTAATAATCCATTTTTGATGTCGTTCTCAGTATTTGATCAAAACAAAGAAATAATGAGATCTAACAACAAATAATAATGCGCACATCAACGAAATTCAAGAATTACTTAAATCCCTCAGAAAAGTCGACTGCCTCAAAAGCTCACTGGGTCACAAGTCTCCACTCGTATTCCTCCGGTGATCACTTAACTCATGAATAATTATCTTTTTCAAGCTAACATTAATATGGCTAGTGTAAAAGTTTTCTAAGCATAAATTTCAAAAAATTCAAATGGAAAAGTATGATATAAAAATTTCAATCCACATATTAATGCTGAAAATCAAAGATTTTTTTTTTTTTAAAGACAAAGACACATAAAATTGACACAGTGTAACTCCTCAATATCCCCAAACTTAAATTGAACATTGTCCTCAATGTTCCCTAATCTATAGTGATCAGTTATGAATTAGAAGAAAATATCAGAAACGAACAACTAAAAATTCAGAAAAATACCTGAGAGGGCTCTCTTTATTCAAAACCTGCAAAAACAAATAGATAACAAAAACACAAACACACAACAAAGACTCTATACTGACACAAAAAAACAAAAATTGACTCAACAAAAATGAAAACCTAAAGTAGACATTTACAAACATCGACAGATATAAGACTCTAGGTAGACTCACAATCAGAACAACTATTATCTTCTTTTTTTTTATTATTTTTTTTTTATGCAAGCTAATCTAACAATGCAATACTCAAATCAAATATGCAAAGAATAATCAAATAATTAGATTAATGCATGAAACTAATACCTTAATATGCATGAGCAAATTAAATATGCAATTTTTTTTTAATATGCAAAATAAATGCAAGACAACCTAAGAAAATTTATATGAATGCATGCAAAATTGAAAATTTAAAGAAAAGAGATTTAGGCACTCACCTTACCTTATAGTGCTTACTTCCGCAAAAATTTTAGAGCGTACGATTAAAATCCCTGCAAAATAGAACACCATAAACTTTGGTGAAGATTCTGAATCCCATAAAAAATGCATGAAACCTAATCTAAATGCAATTTCCTAATGTTATAAGTAGTGGAGGAAATTAAATGATTGGAACCTAATTAAGAACTCTAAACTAAATTAAGACCATAAAAATTTCTAAATTAATGTCCACCAAATTAATCCAAATCAGATTTTCAAGTAAGTTCAAAGTTGTTCGTGATTTTTCAAATTTTTTTTTTCGACACTGTAACTAGAACATTCCAAATTTAGATTTATTTTCTAAAAATAGAACATGACTAATTGGATTAAAATCCTAAGATTAGAAAATTGCTAAAAATAGAAACTAGATATTTTTGGAAGTTTCTAAAAATAGAAGTCTCCAACAATAAAATTTTTCTAAATTTAGCAGTGATTCCAAATTTAGATAATCTCCTGATTTGTTTTAAGTTTTAGAACTTCTAAATATAGTGACCTTCTAAATATGGTATCATCTACCCGATCTCTGACAGGTTGTGCCAAAGAAGTCTAGTGTGACGGTAGTCAAGAATGAGGATAATGAACTAGTTCCAACACGTGTCCAAACAGGCTGGAGAGTTTGCATTGATTACCGAAAGATGAATACTGCGACTCAAAAGGATCACTTCCCTCTCCCTTTCATTGATCAGATGCTTGAGCGTTTAGCCGGTCATGCATTCTACTGTTTTCTCAATGGTTATTCCAACTATAACCAAATCTGTGTTGCTCCCGAGGATCAGGAGAAGACCACTTTCACCTATCCGTTTGGTACGTTCGCCTACCGTCGCATGCCTTTTGGGCTGTGCAATGCACATGCTACCTTTCAGCGATGTATGATCAGCATATTTCAGGCATGATAGAGCGATGTCTGGAAGTATTTATGGATGATTTCTCAGTCTTTGGTTCTTCGTTTGAACAATGCCTACATCATCTAACCCTTGTGTTAGTCTGATGTAAAGAAAAGAGCCTAGTACTTAATTGGGAAAAATGTCACTTCATGGTGAAACAAGGTATAGACTTAGGTCACATTATATCAGACAAAGGAATAGAAGTTGATAAAGCTAAGGTCGATTTGATCTCTCGTCTTCCACGACCCCAAACTGTTAAAGACATCAAATCATTTTTAGGTCATGCTGGTTTCTACAGGAGATTTATCAAAGATTTCAGTAAAATTTTCAGACCTCTCTGTAGACTCCTGACTAAGGATTCAAATTTCGATTTTAATGATGAGTGCGTCCACGCCTTTGAAAAATTGAAAACTGCATTGACCTTTGCTCCCATTATTCGACCTCTTGATTGGTCTGTTCCTTTTGAGATAATGTGTGATGCTTCTGACTATGCAGTAGGAGCTGTTTTAGGTCAAAGGGTTAATAAGTTACCTCATGTTATCCATTATGCGAGCAAAACACTGAACAATGCTCAATTGCATTATTCCACAACGAAAAAGGAATTGTTAGCAGTCGTTTTTGCACTAGACAAATTTCGATCTTACCTTGTGTGTTCGAAGGTCATTACCTACTCTGATCATGCTGTTCTCAAGTATCTTCTATCTAAGAAAGATGCTAAGTCTCGCTTGATTAGATGGGTTCTTTTGCTACAAGAATTTGATATTGAAATCCGGGACAAGAAAGGTTCCGAGAATGTGGTAGCAGACCATTTGTCTAGATTGGTAACTGAATTTCTGATGACCCGATACCTATTACTGAATCATTCCCTGATGAACAACTCATGTCAGTTTCCCAATTACCTTGGTTTGCAGATATTGTGAATTATCTTGTCACTGGTTTGATGCCTGAGCATTGGACTAAACAAGATAAGTCAAAGTTTCTGGCAGAAGTCAAATACTTTATTTGGGATGATCCATACCTGTTCAAATATTGTTCAGACCAAATCATTCGTCGTTGTGTCCCGGAGTCCGATCAACTCAATGTCGTTAAGTTTTGTCATGATCAGGCTTGTGGAGGTCATTTCAATTCGAACAAGACCACTACGAAGATTTTACAGTGTGGTTTTGTAATATCCTAGATTTTTCAATATATCAATATTTACGAAAATGCCATTGGAATTATGAATTAAAGGGTTGTGATCGTAGATGAGAAAATGGTGGGACCCATTGTTCAAATAAGACCCAATGTAGGTGTTATGGAATTAAATTAAATTAAATGGGTATGTACATTTATTTGGGTCAAAGGACCCAAATGGGACCCAATGGGTCGTGGATGACATGATTAATCATTGGGTGAGCTCAAAGCTTAATTGGCTTGAGTTTAATTAAATGTTTGAGTTTGGTTTGAGTTGAAATAAATGATGGAGTTTAGTTGAGTTGAATTTATGAGTTGAGTTGCATTAAATTGATGAGTTAAATGGGTTGAGTTGAGAGAGTTAAATTAATTGTAAGTAAGTGAAGTGTGTGAATGAGAGTGGAGTGTCTTGATTTCATGTTTAAAATAAGGAAAAAACGTTGGCTGCATGGAGAGGCAATTCCATGCATGTAACTCCTACATAAGAAATGAATGGGGTGGCGGTTTTGGGAGTTACAAATGTGAGGAGTTGTATTTCAAATTCAAACCTATTACACGTTGGAATTGCATGGGAGTATTATTTCATGCATGAAACTCCAAATGGAGAATTAAAGGAGGAGTTTCATGGATCAAGACCAAACCGTTGGAATGTAGGAGTTTCATCTCTTGGATGAAACTCCCACATGGGTAAATAATGGAAGATGAATGGACTTGTGGAGGTTACACAAGGTTAACCAAAAACTAGCCGTTGGAGCCTATGGGAGTTTCATTTCAATATGAAACTCTCACATGCAATGTTAATGAAAGATGGATGATGGGAGGAAAAGATACCAAAGATAACCTTAAGGAGTCGTTGGGCACCTTGGGAGTTTCATCTCAAGGATGAAACCCCAAGGAAGGTATTAAACAAATGGGAGTTACAAGTGGGTTCACACTTGGAGAAGTGATGGAGAAGGGTTACATGTAAGGCAGCCAAGAGCCAAGAAACTGTTGGAGGGTTTCATCTCAAGGATGAAACCCCCAAATGGAATAAGTAATGGAAATGAATGGGAGGGGAGTTACATGTGGTGCCAACCTTGGGCTGAAGTTCATTAGCCAAAAAGGGTTTCATTTTCACTCTCTCTCTCTCTCTCTCTCCCTTGGCCGTTCTCCATCTCTCAAGACCAAAGGCATTGGCTGATTGTCTCTCATACCAGTCAGTCCTTAGCCGACCCCTTCACCAAGACAAAAATACACATTGAGCAAAGGAGTTTTGCATCAAGGTTTTATCACTCTCATTCAAGATCAAATTCTATCTCCCTCTCTCTCAAACCAATATCTTGGCTGAACAACTTCAAGGAGTCTCCAAGCAAGATTAGTCTCAGCTAAAAGAGAAGGAAGGAAGGACTAAGAAAGGACCGAAAGAGCAAACCGGAGAAAAGATCAAGTAGTCAAAGAACCGAAGGAGTCGCGGTATTGGTAAGTGCTCCATAAGCCCTTTATTAAATAAATTGGTTAAGGGAATATGATCCGGCCATTGTATGGCCGAATCTATCAAGGGTTTAGATCATGGGTTATGCTGTTTAAAAAGGGTAGAAATTGGATCATAGGGTTCGTCCACTTTGGATGGCCGAACCCCATGAAAAGACTTGGTTATTTGTATGGGTTTTTGAGGGATAAAAACCATACAATGTTATAAGGTTTTAAATGGTTTAAAATGGAGATAAGATTAATGTTTTGGATCGGCTATTGCATGGCTGAACCATATGGTTATTATGGCTAAGTTGTTGATCATAAACCATAGATAAATTTTGGAAGGTTTGAATCAAGAAAACCATAGCCGAACCCCATGGACTGTTTTTATGGGTTAATTGGAGTAAGAACATGGTTGGAAATTATGGATGATTATATGCTTTTGATTTAAGAATCACATATGTTTATCTATGAACTTAGTATAAGTAAATAATCAGCCATCAAAGATGATGGAAAAAGGGACAAAAATCAGTTTGGTAAGGTTCGGCCATGTAGTATGGCCGAACCCCACTAATGCTCATTTGGTGGATTTAGTGGTTAACTTATAATGTAATTGGAGATAGATGTATGAAGGATTTAAAGGACCAAATTAAGATGGTGAGGTTCAGCCATATTGTATGGCCGAACCCCACTAAGGTGGATTGGATATGGACTTTGGTTTTTAAAGCAAAATTAAACAAAGGGTTATGCTAGTGGCAAGATTGTAATAATGAATGAAATGTTCGAAGGAAAGATGGGCCAAAACCAAAGTGGTAAGGTTCGGCCATGTTGTATGGCCGAACCCTACCAAGGTACATTTGGAAGATTAAGTTATTTGGATGGTTTTGGATTAAATAAAAGAGAGACCAAAATTTACGTGGGTGATGTTCGGCCATGGGGTATGGCCGAACCCCACAAAGTGGTTTTTGGGATTTGGACTAAGTTGGAAATTATATGGACATATGCTTGACTTACTGTATATAAATAGGGTAACGGGATTTCTTGAACGGTGTACAAGTCGTGAACGGGTGACGGTTTAAAAGAGCGGTCAATCTAAGTGAACTTTATGTAGGTTTCCTACCTTTTTGTAACCACACTTATATTTGATGTTTTATCTTAATTTTGATTAAATATGTGCTAAGTTATTATGATTCAAAGTGGTTTTGTATGTAAAGATGTATTTACAAATGGCATGAACTCATGGACATCTCATGCATGGCATGGGGTGATGATTATGGAAGCCGGAGGCCACACTCTGTCGGGGCTTCCGAAAGACCACTGTGGGGTACCTTGATGATGAGAATCCCATCAAGAGGAAACCAGAGGCCACACTCCATTGGGGCATCCGAAAGACCACTGTGGGGTACCTTGACGATGAGAATCCCGTCAAGAGGAGGCTATGTATATTTGTGATGGGTGGGACTCATTACATGTGCATAACATACATGGCATTGTTTTTATAAGGTTTTGATGATCATGTACTATTATGATATTTGCAAGTTTTATACTAACCTTGTGGTAGCCCTAATCGGAAACACCTACTGGGCGCATTGATCTAACTCCCTATCTCTATCCTTAGTGGATGACGCAGGAAAGGGCAAGAACGAGGAACGTGAAGGAAACCAAGCATAGGAACTTGGGCTTTTTAATGGACTTTAATTTATGGATTGATTTATGGACTTTTTATTTGGACAATGTAATTTGATAGTTAGATGATGTTGGCATGTAATAATTTAGTTAATATTTGCTATGGTTTGGAATGGTTGGATTGAATGATTAAGTTAAGATAACTTTGGATAAATGACTTGAACTTTGTTATCTAATAAAATGGAGTAGATTTAGGTTCCATTATAATCCGCAGTTAGATTAAGTAATATTTCGCAAAGATTATACTTTATTATGTGAGAACCATTCTCATGGACTTAGTCCATGCTCACATAGGTTTGGCCAGTTAAGGGTCGGACTTTAGAAGTCCGGACTTAACTCGCGTTTTGACGTCCCACCCTGATTACTTGTTTATCTTTACTTATTTATAAAAAAAAATAAACTCTGATTTTAGAGTGAAAAGGGCGGGGTGTTACAGGTTTTTACTAGCCTTCCATGTTCAAAGATACCCATACCTACTGTGTGTCATGTGAAAGATGTCAAAGGTTAGGTAGTCTGTCTCGTCGGAATATGATGCCTTTGAACCCAATTTTACCTGTTGAGTTTTTTGATGTTTGGGGCATTGATTTTGTGGGACCGTTTCCTAATTCCTTTGGTAATCTTTACATTTTGGTAGGGGTCGATTATGTCAGTAAGTGGGTAGAAGCAGTGGCTTGTAAAACCAATGATCATAAATTTGTCCTCCGTTTCTTAAAAGAAAATGTTTTCTCTAGATTTGACATACCACGAACTATCATCAGCGATGGGGGAAAACACTTCTGTAATCGCCCGTTTGAAACATTGATGAAATCATATGGGGTGATACGTAAGGTTGCTACTCCTTATCATCCGTAAACAAGTGGGCAAATGGAAATTTCAAATCGAGAGATAAATGTATTCTGGAGAAGACAATTAATTTATCCAGGAAAGACTGGTCTTTACGACTTGCTGATGCACTCTGGGCATATCGTACTGCATTCAAAACACCCATTGGAATGTCACCCTACAGGATAGTGTATGGGAAAGCCTGTCATTTGCCAGTTGAATTAGAGCATAGAGCATATTGGGCTATCAAGCATATGAATTTGGCTCTAGACAAGCTGGATAGCATAGAAAGCTCCAGTTGTCTGAACTGGATGAAATCAGGAGAGATGCCTATGCCACTGGGAGAAAGTACCAAGACCGGATGAAATTGGTTCATGATAAGAATATTCTGAGAAAAACTTTCATCGTTGGTCAGAAGGTCTTACTGTACAATTCTCGATTACATCTGTTTCCGGGAAAATTGAGGTCAAAATAGATAAGTCCATTCATTGTTGAGACTGTGTTTCCTCATGGAGCGGTAATAATTAATTTTTTTAAGAATGGTCGCATTATGAAAGTTAATGGTCAACGTTTGAAACCATTCTTAGAGATGAATCCATCTGAAGAAAGGACTATCAATATGTTAGATAATCCAGTCTACCAGGATTGATAAGAAGGTCCACCCATCCATCCATGTCTACCAGTCATTTTATGTCTAAGCCTGAGTCTGTCTGTGTCCGTGTAACGCCTCGCCCTTTTTCACTCGCTTTCCTTTCCGAAAATCAGAGTCTATTTTTTTTTTTTTTTATAAACAAAGAGTGATAGAGAGAGGGACGTCACTACGCGAGCTAAGTCCGAAAATCTAAAGTCCGACCCTTAACTACCCAATCCTATGTTTGCATGGACTAAGTCATGAAAACGGTTCACACATAACAATATAGACTTGCGGAATAAAATCATAACATGCGGAATTATAATAGAACCAAGTTCTATTCCATTCAGATAGCAAAGTACGTCAAGTCTTTATCCATAATTAAAATATCATAATTATCCAATAAAACATCTAACCATAGCAAATTCATCTAAGTTATTACATGCCCGGAAACTAGTTACTCAAATACATGTCCATAAGTAACTTTATTAAAATATAAACTATAATCATCGGCCCATTTCGCGTTCATCGTTCTCCTTATTTCCTGTATCATCCACTAGGGTAAAAGTAAGGCGTTAGAACAATACGCCTAGTAGGTATTCCAATTAGGGCTAACACTTGGTTAGTACAAAACATATATAATAACATATAGTCCAAAAAGCCTTATAAATCATGCCATGTCATGATGTCAAATGTAATGAGTCCCACCCATCACATGTACATAAAAGTACCCCCACATAGGTCCTTCGGACGCCCCGACGGAGTGTGGACCCTTTGGTTTTTTCTAATGGAAAAGCACATCAAGGTATCCCACATTGGTTTTTTGGACGCCCCGACGGAGTGTGGTCCCTCCGGTTACATATCCTTCACCCTATGCCATGCATGAGATGCCAATGAAACACATGCTATTTTATCATATAAACATAGCATTAAAACTCACATTTAAAACACATGTTATTTTATCATATAAACATAGCATTAAAACTCACATTTAAAACATATCTTTTTCCACATAAAATCATCAAATAAGATAAAATCATTGTACATAAACCTATGGTTTTAAAGAGGTGGAATCCTACCAAAGACCACTACGTGTTCTTGCGCTTTCGTCCGGTAACCGCTCACGATCGTACACACCTTGTGAGGTCCCGTTACCTTATAATATAACAATCAATTAAAACCAAGTCCCACTTGATTTACAATAATTTCCAAGTCCATAAACCAAACTTGTGGGGTTCGGCTATACACCATGGCCGAACCACACCCCTTTTTGTTTTAGTTTCCTTTTTGCTCATTTATTCAATTAAGTCCACACCCATGCCATCCTTGATTCATAAAACCAAACACTTATGGATTAATCATCTAACCTTTTCAAGTCCATAAAATCATTCCCCATGGGGTTCGGCCATACACCATGGCCGAACCCATGGTCCTTTATTTTCACTTAATTACCAAAATGCCATCCATGGCTATCATTCCATTATTCTCACCCTTCATCCCTTGGCTTGGTAAACCATTCATTTACATTATGCAAAGGCCTACAAATGGCCCACTAACAAGTTCATGGGGTTCGGCTATACACCATGGCTGAACCCATGATTTTAGCCGATATTACAGAATTGCCATTACCTCTATCATTGTCTCTCCATTAATCAAATCACTATCCTAAGTTCATAAAATCCATTCAAATTGATTCATGGGGTTCGGCCACACACCATGGCCAAACCCTATGATATCTTAATTCCATTTAAATGACTTATAATCTTAGGTCCATAAATTTAGACATTGTATACATGGATCCTCCAATGATCCACAACCATAGTACCATTTAATCCTTCCTTTATTTACTCATATTAGATCCATAATAAATCCATAATTGAACCATAGACTTGATTCATGGGGTTGGGCCAAACACCATAGCCGAACCCTATGATGTATAACTTTCCAATTATATTAATTTCCATAAATCAAGGTTCCTTCCAAAAACAATCCATCATTAAATACTTTCTAAATTAATATCCATCTTCCATGGGGTTCGGCCATACACCATGGCCGAACCCTATGGTTCCAAAATCCTCTCTTTAAAATCCATACAAAACATCCTAACCGTCCATGGTTTTCAACCCATAAAAATAACCAACAACCTTCCATGGGGTTCGGCCATTCATCATGGCCGAACCCTATGGTTTATCAACTTTTCTTTAAACCATTTAAGCCCTTTTAAAAATCATAAGCATACATCTATAATTTTTCCATCATTTAAATCCATTATCATTCACTAATGACCTTCCATGGGGTTCGGCCATACACCATGGTCAAACCCTATGGTTCATCCTTTTTATTAAACCCCAACATTCATGATCATCTCCCAATTAACTTCCATTAAATTAAATACCATGATCATCCAATTTCCTTCCATGGGGTTCGGCCATACACCATGGCCGAACCCTATGGTTCCTTATCTCAAACAAAAAAATATCAAAACTACTTACCGGTTCCGTGACTCCTTCGATTTTCCTTCAGTTGTTCTTGCTCTTCCAATCATTCTCTTCCTTGGTCTTTTCCTCCTTCTTCTTGATCTTTCACCCTTGCCAGCTGCTCTTTCTTTCTCTTGATAATGCCGTGAACAAGACTTGAGAGAGAGAGAGAGAATTCGGCCTTATGTGTGTAAGCCGTGCGTCCCTCCCCTCTTTCTTTATAAAACTTCTCTCGGTCCTATATTTAGAAGGTGCCAATAACCTCTTTAACTTAGCAATTCCCTTATGCCTTGCGCCCCTCTTGTTGCCTTAATTAGATGTTGCTGACCTTCCAATCTAGCCCTTGCCTTGCACCCCTTGTTGCCTTTTTTAAATGATCTTATGCGCATCACCTAGATATGGAAATCCCTATACACGGCCATGCATCTTTATTTAATCTTAGATATCTTCTTAAGATATTCTAGCATATCAATGTGGATATGAAAATCCCGCATACATCTCATGCGCATATCCTTAATCTAGATAGCTATATGTTTCATGTCAACCTCACATACATGGCCAAATTAATCCATATTTAATTTTTTTAGACATATTGCATACCCTTTTAATTCAACCCCATTTAAACTTTATTGAAACTATTTCCAAAACCGTTGGGTCTTAATTGGGCAATGACTCAACACTTTTCTCATATAGGCTCCATATCTAATAATTCACAAATTAAATGGGTAATTTTCATATATATTAATAACTTGAAAATTCGGGGTGTTACAGTCTGTATGTCCATTTTGTCCAGTTAATGTTGAGTTTGTCCGTGAGTCAGTATGTGTATGTGTCAATTTTTTTTACTAGTTTAGGTTTTCACTTTTGTTGAGTCAGTTTTTGTGTTTTTGAGTCAATCTAGTGTCTTTCTTGTGTGTTTGTTGCTTTTGTTTTTGTTGTCCATTTGTCTTTGCAGGTTTTGAATAAAGAGAGCCCTCTCAGGTATTTTTCTGAATTTTTAATTGTTCATTTCTGATATTTTCTTCTAATTTGTGACTGGCCATTGTAGATTAGGAAACATTGAAGACAATGTTCAATTTAAGTTTGGGGGTATTGAGTGGTTACACTGTGTCAATTTTGTGTATCTTTGAGTTAATTAAAAAAAAAATTAGTCTTGTGTCCATTATGAAAAAAAAAAATTCAAAAATTTGAAAAAATCTTTGATTTTCAGCATTAATATGTGGATGAAAATTTTTATATCATGCTTTTCCAATTGAATTTTATTAAATTTATGCTTGGAAAACTTTTACACAAGCATATTAATTTAGCTGAAAAGGAAAAATATTCATGAGTTGAGTAATCACCGGAAGAATACCAGTGGAGACTTGTGACCCAGTGAGCTTTTGAGTCATTTTATTTTTCTGAGGGTTATAAGTAATTCTTATTTTATTTGATGTGCGCATAATTATTATGTTTTGTTAGATCTCATTATTTTTTGTTTTGGTCATATACTCAGAATGAAATCAAATTTTGGATTATTATACCAGATATTTTTCTGAATTTATTTGAAGCTGTGTTAATATTCATATAAAGCTTAGGAAGTGATATAGACCATTGTTTTGGATCGTTTGAGCCTTTGAAGCCTACCTATATTAGTCATCTATCATCCTAGTTCCCATTTTTTATCCTTTATACGATAGCCTGTTTTTGTTGTTAGCCATATTATCCATAGCCAAAATTGAAATATATATGACCTATTCTAAGGATCTAGAGAAGGTTAGAGCTGACTGTTATTGGGATGGTACTCTGAGAAAATTATGGTACTTGAAAAAAAAAAAAAAAACAAAGGGAACATCAGTACGTGAAAAGAAGGATGTGAAAAAAAAGAAAAAGAAATTGATGATGTTTTGGAAGTGTTGAGAGAAAAAAAAATAGAGGAAAAAAGAATCCCATTATACAATTTTGAATACCTCTACCTTTTCTGTTTAAAATATTAATTTTAGAGTGTTTTTATCCTTCTTTGATATAACCCGGTCCGAAGCCACATTTTGTCCTATATGGAAGTCCTAATTGATCTTCAGTGTAATATGGTATTTAAGTGGAGAATAGATAAAGAAGAATGATGGTGTATTATTTTCAATGTTCTCAGGAAAAGGGCATCCATTCAGAGATCTATGTTTTTATTTGATATTAGTCGTTCTTTGATGATAAATATGTGAGATATTTGTAGTTGAGAAATTATTCCTCTCACATATACTTTTGAGAGAATTTACCACAATCTCTGAGCGAAAGTCTTTCTGAGAGATATATCTAATGAGATTTGAAGTCAAAACGCATTTTTGGCTGGTGGTTGCAAAGCTTGTGTGTATTTTGAAAAATAAGGCTAAGGTAATGTTGGCTATATCACACACTACACTCTAGGTATAAATTTTGTAAAATAATTTTGGAGTTGTATGATATTTAAATTTTTGTTAATATATTTTTGCTGAAATTTGATGTTTGTGGGTATCATCACTGGAAGCCTCACGAGACTATAACTCGTCCACTAGTGGTAAGTTAGGGGTTTAAAGGCTTGTTGCATATGCTAAATGCAAACGACAGGGCCAGCGAAAGTGGTGTATATTAGGATTTTTTTTTTATTTTTAGTTTTTGTTTTGCTCGAGGACTAGCAGGACCCTAGGATACTAAGTTTAATCTTATGCATCGAAATGGAATCCTAGGAAATGATTCAGTCCCAAGACCTATCAAATGTGTTTGAAATGAGCAAAAGAAAACCTAAATTGCATAATACAACTTAAGGGACATTTTAGTCGACTGAATTAAATAATTTAGCCGACTAAATTGTTGTGAGTTATTGGATTTACAGGGGATATGAATTCAATCGACTGAATCTGAGGATTCAGCCGACTGAATTCTTCACTGATAGACTGTGTGGAGTCCAAGAAGTTTCAGTTGATTGAATCACGAATGGTCATATTTTTGAATCATTAAATGCTCTCCCCAACGGCCCTTTCTCTCATTTAGTGCTTGGCAACGGTCTTAAACATGAACAAAATATAAACCTAAGCATTAACGTGCATTAAACGTACTTGATTTCCTTGAAATCACTTGGAATCATTGGAAATCAAATTCTAAGCATACTCTAGCTCAAAAAATCCATTTTCTTGCAATCTTACCTTGTGCCATTCTTGTTCAAATCTTTGAGTAACTCTTAGTAAGCTTGATTTGTAAACATTTGAGAGTTATTCCTAAGCTTTACATTGTATTCTTCTACATTTCTTTGAGAGATCAAATTTGTAAAAGATTGGTGTAAACCTTGTGAAGGAGAAGGTTGTCTTTGTCTTCAAATCAGAGAGGTGTTCTTTACAAGCATTGTAATAGGTTTCTTCTCCACCCTTGAAGGAGAAGTTTAGTTCATTCAATCCTCAAGTGGTGTACTTGAGGCGAGGACGTAGGCAACAATGCCGAACCTCCTAAAAATCTCAGGTTCAATCTCTCCATCTCTTCTCATCTCTTCTTTTATATTTGGGCATTTATTTATTACTTATTTGCATCTTATTTTTCTAATTTGTGTAATTAAAGAAAACCCAAAAAAGTTTTGCATTGACCCAATTCACCCCGCCTCTTGGGTCAATTTCTGGGCAACAATTGGTATCAGACCACGGATTCTCTGACTTGTTTTACCGTTTGAGAAATCGATTAAATGACAAACTTTGGGGGATCTTCTTATGGTGAAGGTTGTTCAATTAATAGACCTCCATTGTTCAATGGAAGTGACTACAATTTCTGGAAAACTAGGATACAAATTTTCTTATAATCAATGGACCATCACATATGGGAAGCTATTGAAAATGGGCCCCTTGTTCCAAAAAGGTTAGTTGACCTTGCTCCCGAACCTAAAAGGATTTGGGATGCGAATGATCATAGGCTTAATCAATATAATTCTCAAGCCCTAAACATTCTATTCTTTGCTCTTGACCAAAATGAATTTAATAGAGTTTCATCTTGCAAATCGGCCAAGGAAATTTGCGATAAGTTTCTAGTGCCCTATGAAGGCACTAATCAAGTAAAGAAATAAAAAAAAATTCATAGGCTTGTACACTCATATGAACAATTCACTATGGAACCAAATGAATCCATTACTTCCATCTTCACTAGATTCACAAAGATTATAAATGAACTTCATGCTCTTGGAAAGACTTATTCTAACGAAGATAATGTGAGCAAAATTCTTAGATCATTGCTAGTTCTTGGGATTCAAAGTCAACGGCGATAATAGAAGCAAAAGACATTTTCACATTGGGACTTGATGACCTCTTGGGATCTCTTATGACCCATGAGATTTCCATGAACAGTCAAAAGGAAATTGCTAAAGAAAAGAAATCTCTTGCATACAAAACCTCACCAAAGGAGACCAATGTTGATCAAGAAGAAGAAGAAGATAGTGATGACGACAATGAAGACTTGGTCTTGATCACTCGTAAATTCAAGATTCTCGTGAGAAGAAGCAATCAATTCTGAAAGAGGACATTCAAGAAAGATAGCTACAAGGGAGATTCAAGCAAGAAAGAGCCCCTCACTTGTTTTAAGTTTGCGGTAAAATGGGACATATGAAAGCCAAATGTTCTCTATTGAAGAAAAACAACAAGAAGTTCAAAAAGAAAGCATTCAAATCCGCATGGTTCGAGTCCAATAGAAAATCGGATGGTGAATCAACCAAACACCACACGATAAATCTTTATTTCATGGCATATGAAGATGAGGTAAATCCTACACTTGACTATTCAGAAAATGACGCACTAGTGTAGAAGAAAATGATGCACCTAGTGTAGAAGAACTAGTTGATTCACTAGATGAAATGTATACGGATCTTAAAAATCAAGGAAAAGAAAATGCCACTCTTAGAACTTTTAAATGAACTTGAAAATGAGGAGCTTATCAAAAAGATTCTTGCCCATGAAAAACTTGAAAAAGAATTGAAAGAAACAATTGATAAAATTTCAAGACTACCTTCATTTCCATGTCCATACAAAAAAGGAAAAACATTGTCTTGAAAGAAAAGTTGGATAACTTGACTAAGTCTCTTGAAAAATTCACCATGGGAAAGAAAAATTTAGATATGTTATTGGGAAATTAAAGATGTGCTTTCAACAAAGAAGGATTGTGATATAATCCCAAAACAAAGAAATCATTTTACAAAAACTTCTTTGTCAAAGCCTCATCTTCTTCCTCTGCACACATTATTTGCAACTTTTGTGGAAAGAAAGAACATATTTCTTATTCTTGCTCAATTAGGAAAGCAAAAGGGCAAACAAAGATGATTTGCGTTCCAAAAGGAACATTGCCCTTGTACTCTAACTCAAATGGACCCAAGTCTAAATGGGGACCAAGAAGAATTACTTAAATGTGTTTTATAGATATGCATGAAATAAATGCCAAGGAAAGACAAGTGGTTCCTTGATAGTGGATGCTCAAAACACATGGCGGGAGACAAATTAAAATTCATCTTTTTTTCTCTCTCTCTAAAAGATGGTGAATTTGTTACCTTCGGTGACTTCTCCAAGGGCAAGATCGCCGGTAAAGGTAAAATTGTTAATGATCCCTTACTCTCCATTGAAGATGTACTATTGGTAGATGGGATGAAATATGATTTACTTAGTGTTAGTCAACTTTGTGATAAAGGGAATAGGGTAGTATTTGAATAAAAAAAATGCTCTATTAGAAATGCGAATGATGATAAAGAAATGTTCATAGCATATAGACGATGAAAATGCTTAACCAAAATGTTAAATGCCTTGCTGTCATAAATGAAAATAGTTGGTTATGGCATATGAGACTAGGACATGCTCATATGGAACTTATTTCAAATCTAATCCAAGTTTGAATTAGTCGATGGCTTGCCTAAGGCCAAATTTGGCAAGGATAGAATTTGTGATGCATGCCAATTTGGAAAACAATTTTGAAAGTCCCTTTCTCATGGTTCTAAAACAACACAATTGACCCTCAGAGAGAGAAGGGGGGGGGGGGGGGGGGGGGGGGGGGGGGGGGGAGGGTGAATAGGTCAAACCCATTTTTCATGGTGTTTACAAATTTCTTGATTGTTTAAAGTCTAAATGCAACGGAGTATTAATCAAGAGATTTGTTTAGTGTGATAAGTAGTTCTTCATTACTTAAATGATCACACTAAGATTAGAACCCTTTACATATTACTTGATTATCAATGCTTGAGCATAATGTATAGATGGAGATAATCAAATGCAAAGTGAATTGTTGAGAAGAATGCTTAAATACGAAACACAAACACACAGATCAAGCATCATAAAACCAATTTAAAGTGGTTCGGTTAGCTAACCTACATCCACTATTAGGACTAACTCAATCTTGAGTGATTCCCAAATCGACTAAGTGGGGACTTACACCCTCAAAATTAGAGTAGGAATTCTACCTCACTCAATCGGCTGGGAATTTCACCCACCACTGTAGAATAGGAATTCCACCTATCCATTTGGCTGGGAATTCCACCACCACTATGCCAGAGACGACGTTCAAGAGTTTTTTAATAGTGGTTCCAGAGCAAATCCTCCTTAATCCACTTTAAGGACAAAGGTTTTAAAACAAAAACAAAACCAAGAAGCACTTGCCTTTGTAGCTCTATCTCTTGATGTATGCTTCTTCAAGATCCACCCAATGTGTGCCGATGCTCCGCCTTGTAGCCGTCGTAAAGAAATCACAATCCAGGGCGACAAGGAAACTTGTTATACCAAAGATTTCCTAGTTTATAATCCTTTCCTCTCTCTCACAAACTCAATCCATATGATTGGTTGTATTAGATTCCCTAAGTGTAAGCACGAGAGAGAAGTGATGCTTCTGTTGGCCCTTGTTTAAGCTCACTGATAATGATGAGGGTCCAATTGATTTTGCCAAAGGATACCACCGGTTGCATAAAGATTGGTTTATATAGAAAAGGCAACCAGTTGCAGCAACAGTATTGTACCGATAGGTTGGGCGCAATGAGGGGTTAGTGACTAGAAATGGTTTCCGTTCAACAACTCGACCGTTACGCATTAATACAGTCCCAATGGTAATATTCTTTCCCAGTCGACATGTCGGTGTCGCCGATGGGTTGACAGTTATGGTATCGAGAGGTCGGTCCATACGAGAGGCTCGATTTGGGGAAACACCATGCTGACAGTGTTTCAAGTCTAGAAACCAGTAATACCCAGAACGACATGTCGCCCTTTACCGAGGGGTCGGTCCTGGTACTCTCGATCGATTTTGAACTACCGTTATGTATGTTTTCTAGAGAGCCCACCTGAGTTCTAAGTTCCAGAACTCATAAATCTCTATCGAAGAGTCGTTGACCATGATGGGTCATTTTAGCCTTTCATTGAGGGGTCAGTGCATACGATACTCTCGATCAGAGGCTTTCCAGAATAACAGTTCTATGATGCAGAACCTATGCCAATTTGGTCGACCAGTCCTTGACCACGATGGGCTATCACGTCTCCACCGAGGGGTCGGTGAGAATGACTGGTCTAGCTAACAGTGAAACCAAATACATATTTCCAAGTTGGGTTACAATTCACTGTCAAGCTTCTTCTCTAGGTTTTTTATGATTTTACCATTTGTTCAACTAAGCCTAGGGATGGTCATCTCTAAGTCGTGGGTACTACCTAAAGTCATCTATGGCCATAATACATGTTTTGTGATTGCGACAACGATGAGCTTTAATCCGGTGGAGCGTGATCTTCATTCTTGATTATCTTGAGTCTTCAAGCTTCTAACAAGTGCTTCATCCCGAGCCATGGAATTGACAAACAGGGACTTGGCAAAGCCAGGGTGTAACGCCCCGCTCTTTTTCACTCGCTTTCCCTTTCCGAAAATTAGAGTCTATTTCTTTTTATAACAAAGAGTGATAGAGAACGGGACGTCACGACGCGAGCTAATTCCGAACTTCTAAAGTCCAACCCTTAACTGGCCAACCCTATGTATGCATGGACTACGTCCATGAAAACGGTTCACACATAACAATATAAAGATGCAGAATTAAAACCATAATATGCGGAATTATAATAGAACCCAGTTCTATTCTATTTCAGATAGCAAAGTACGTCAAGTCCTTATCTATAATTAAAATATCGTAATTATCCATATAAATATCCAACCATCTAAGTTATTACATGTCCGAAGTCTAGATACTCAAAATACAAACCCATGAGTATCTTAAACAAAATATAAACTATAATCCTCCAAGCTCCTATGCCTGGCCCGTTTCACGTTCATCCTTCTCCTGGTTTCCTGTATCATCCACTAGGGTAGAAGTAGGGCGTTAGAACAACGTGCCCAGTAGGTATTCCAATTAGGGCTAACACATGGTTAGTACAAAAACATGCATATAACATAATAATAAATCCATATGAAAACAATGCCATGACATGTGTAGTATGCAATGAGTCCGACCCATCATAAACACATGTATCCTCTTGATGGAATTCTCATCATCAAGGTACCCCCACATAGGTCTTTCGGACGCCCCGACTAAGTGTGGCCCCTCCGGTTTCTTCTTGATGGGCTTCTCACCATCAAGGTATCCCACATAGGTTTTTCGGACGCCCTGACAGAGTGTGCCCCTCCGGTTACATATCCTTCACCCCATGCCATGCATGAGATGCCAATGAAACACATGCTATTTTATAACATAAACATAGCATTTAAAATCACATTTTGAAACAATTCCAATACATGTTATTTTATCATATAAACATAGCATTTAAAACTCACATTTTGAAGCCTATCCTTTGCAATATAAATTCATCAAAATAAGATAAAACATTGTACATTCAACCCATGGTTTCAAAGAGGTGGAATCCTACCAAAGACCGCTAACTTGCCCTTGCGTCTTTCGTCCAGTAACCGCTCACGATCGTACACACCTTGTGAGGTCCCGTTACCGGTTCTGCGACTCCTCCGGTTTGCCCTCGGTTGTTCTTGCTCTTCCAATCCTTCTCTTCCTTGGTCTTTTCACTCGGCTAGCTACTCTTTCTTTCTCTTTGTTTTGCCGTGAATAGATTTGAAAGAGAGAGAGAATTCAGCTATAATTGTGTAAGCCGTGCACCCTTTATTGCCTTCTCTTTATAAAACCTTCCCTTGGTCCCAACTTAGAAGGTGTTTAAGATAACCAATCCCCCTTAGGCCGTGCGCCCCTTGTCTATAAGTTAGAAGGTGCAAACCTTACAATCTCAACTAGGAAAGGACTCCTTTTTTCGCCTCATGTAATTTAGTAACTTCCTTTATGCCTTGCGGCCCTTTGCTTAATTAGTAATGCCGTTTTTAACTAGGAAAGGGACTCTTTTCCATGATACACTTAGCGCATAAACATGAATATGCCTATCTAAAATTTGGCCATGCGCCATTATTTAATTTTAGATATCTTCTTAAGATATTCTATCATATCAATGTGGATATGAAAATCCCACATACATCTCATTAGATTGCATAAACAATATTTGGCCATGCACAATTATCTCCTTCATTTATTTATCTATGTTGCATTACTAATTAAATTCAACTCCATTTAATTTTTATTGAAACCAATTCCAAAACCGTTGGGTCCTAATTAGGCCAATGACCCGATACATTACCCATATAAGATTCATATCTAAAAATTCACAAATTAAATAGATAATTTTCATATAAATTAATAACTTGAAAATCCGGGGTGTTACAATACAACCCTCTTTTTAAAATTTTCATCTCGAAAATCGAGTGAAGTAGGGTTTCAAACATTTACATAAATAACTTAGGATGAGCTTTTCTTATTTCCGACTCCAGTTCCCATGTGGCTTCCTCAATGCCATGTCGATCCCATACCACCTTGACAAACTGGATCGCTCGGTTCCGTAATACCCTTTGTTTTATGTCCACCACTTGGACAGGCTTTTCGACGTATGTCACATCGCTTTGTACCTCTATATCTTGTATGTTCATCTCATGAGAAGGATTAGGATTGTACTTCCTCAACATTGATATATGGAACACATCGTGTAAAGATGCCAACTGTGATGGGAGTGCCAATTGATAAGCCACGTCCCCCATCCTTCTTATGATTGAAGACGGTCCCACATATCTTGGCGACAATTTCCCCTTCTTTCCAAATCTCATGTGTCCCTTTCGTGGCGAGACTTTCAAGAACACCATGTCTCCCACTTCAAATTCAAGGAACCTCATCCTTTTGTCAGCATAGCTCTTCTAGCGACTCTGTGCAGTCAATAGATGCTGCCGTATCAACTGTATATACGCTGTAGTCTCTGCAACCAACTCAGGTCTAATCAATGCAGGCTCATCGGCCTCTGTCCAGTACACTGGTGACCTACATGGTCTACCATATAATGCCTCAAATGGAGCCATCTGAAGGCTTGCCAAGTAACTGTTGTTGTATGAGAATTCTACCAAAGACAAATAATCCTCCCATCCACCTTTGAAATCTAGCATACATGCTCTCAGCATGTCTTCCAATGTCCGTATTGTCCTCTCAGACTGTCCATCAGTCTGTGGAGGGAATGCCGTGCTTGTCAATAAGTCTGTTCCCATGGCCGTCTGTATGCTCTGCCATATTCTGCTGGTGAATCGACCATCTCTGTCAAGCACAATACTCCGAGGTATGCCATGCAATCTGATGATATCCCTGATATACCGCCGACCCAAAGTCTCAGATGAGTCTGTCATCCTGATGGGAATGAAATGTGCAGACGTGGTTAGTCGGTCTACCACGACCCATATCGCATTGTTGCCCTTTGAAGACCTTGGTAACCCTGTCACAAAATCCATGGAAATGTGTTCCCATTTCCATTCCGGCACTGGTAAGGGTTTGAGTAACCCTGGTGGCTTCTGATGTTCCGTCTTAACCTGCTGACAAGTTAAGCAATGTGCCACAAATTCTGCCACATCTCTTTTGAGTCCGTGCCACCAGTAATGTCTCTTCAGGTTGTGATACATCTTGGTGCTGCCCGGATGAATAGAGAGTTTCGTCTGATGTGCGTCAACCAATAACTCTTTTTTGCAGCTCTTAGGTACATAAATCCTTCCTCGGAATAGAAGACCCTATCCTGGTCGTAACTCCCATTCCGGTATGACTTCACCAGTAGACATCTTAGCCCATATCTCTTCCACTTCCGGGTATGTCCGCTGTTCCTGTTCAATCTTAGTAACCATGTTGGACCGTATTATCAAATTGTACATACTCCCATGGTTTTTGAGATAAAGATTAAACTCTCGAATGGTATTCAGCATCTCCCATTTTGTCCTGATCAAACATGCCATTGATGCATGTGATATGTGGTTGAGGGCATCCGCCACCTTGTTCGCCTTGCCAGGGTGATAACGAAGTGCGAACTCATAATCTGCCAAATATTCCATCCATCTGCGCTGCCTCAGGTTTAGCTCTTTCTGACCAAACAAGTATTTCAAGCTCTTATGGCTTGAAAACACTTCAAATTTCTCGCCATATAAATAATGTCTCCAGCTTTTGAGTGCGAAGACCACCGCGGCTAGTTCAAGATCGTGTGTAGGATAGAGACGTTCATGTATTTTCAATTGTCTTGAACCATAAGCCACCACACGATGATCTTGACTGAGGACGCACCCCAGTCCCTCTCCTGAAGCGTCGCATTCTACTTCATAACCCTTGCCTTTTTCCGGCAAAATTAAGATAGGTGCAGTTGTAAGTCTATTTTTCAGCTCCTCAAATCTCTGGTTGCACAAATTTGACCACTCAAATTTGACTTCTTTCTGAGTGAGTCGGGTCAGTGGAGATGCAATCTTGGAGAAATCCATTATAAACTTTCTGTAATAACCAGTCAATCCCAAGAAACTACAAATCTCGGTTACATTTTTCGGTGCTTTCCAATCTCTTACTGCCGCCACCTTGCCCTGATCCACAGCTATACCTTCTGCTGATATAACATGCCCCAAAAAGTTGACCTCAGACAACCAAAATTCACATTTACTGGCTTTGGCATATAGTTTGTTCTTCCTCAAAGTGTCCAGAACTATCCTATAACACCCCGCCCTTTCCAGGATTCAAAGTCTAATTTTTTTTTATAATATAGTAAAGCCGGAAGAGGGCAGACGACGTCACGACGCGAGCTAAGTTAGGACTTCCAAAGTCCGACCCTTAACTGGCCACCCATGTGTGCATGAACTAAACCCATGATAAATAATACACACATGGAACTAAATTAAATCATGCGGAAACATACTATACTGATTGCGGAATGTCATCAATCCTAAGACAACTATTCATTCTTAGATAGCAAAGCACATGTTATCCATTATAAACTACTTAAACCAAATATCCAACGTCAAACTATTCACAAACCATAGCAAAGTTACTAAACTATTACATGTCCATAAAAATGTATCCAAACAACAGTAAATAGAAACCCATTCCAACACCCAAGCATCTATGCTTAGCTTTCCTCGTGATCCTCTGTAATGGCCCGGAATTTGTAAATCAATATATAGGTGGATATTATTTATTTTAATGGTGGAAATTGGAAATTTGATGGAATAAAGGGTAAATGGATCAAGATTTGGACAAAGGCCCAAGTATGGCCCAATGGACTATGGATTGGATTTAAATTCATTTATTGGGTCAATGATGGTCAATTGGGCCAAGAATGGTCAAATTGGGCCCAATACCTATTTGGGACCCAATGGGTCAAGATAATGTAAGCTCTAAGGTAAATAGGTAAGAAGTAAATTTTAATTGGGCCATGGGCCCAATGGTGATCCAGTAAGAGTGAATGGATTGGATTAGTTGTTGTGAAAATCACCTAAGCTAATTCTAATTAGACCAAGATGATGTGGCCGATTGGGACTCACCTCCACCTCACCAAGTGAGGTGACGTGTGGACCAAGGATTGGTGGGGCCGGTCACCATGGTTGAATTGGTCAACCATGGGTGGAGTAATAGAGAAGAGTCAAGGAGATTAAAGGAGATAAAGTAATTAATTAACTTAACGTAATGATCCAATTAATTAATTAATTAAGCTAATAAAAAAGGTGGTCAAAGAGGGGAGACCAAAACCACCCATTTCAAGACACAAAAAATAAAAATGTTGGGCTTGGTGGTGGTTATCCCAACCACCACCATAAAGCATGGAAAATATCTTTTGTGGGTTGGTGGGAGGAATTAATGATAAAGTAGAACTTAAGCAACCAAAAAGGAGATGGTTTCATCTCATCTCTTAAATCCCATTCTCATTTTCACTCCCTCCATCTCTTTCACTCTCAAAACCGTCCCTTACACACCCAAGGAAGAGAGGAAGAAAACTAAGAAGAGAAAGAAGAAGAAAAGCTTAGAAGAAAAAAAAAGAAGGAAACTTAGAAGAGAAGAGAAGAAAAGTGCAAACTTTGGGCCACCTCTTCAAGACCAAAGCTTGAGGTAATTTTTCCATCCCATCCTCTCCCTCTCTCTCTCAAGTACACCCTATGGTAGATGATTGATTTATTTATTAGGGTTTATAAGAATGGAAGCATGGAGAATGATTTAGGGTTTGAAGTTTTTAAATGATTAAATGTGGGTAATTTTAAAGGGTTTTAAAATGGAAGCCATAGGTAAGTGATGTATGATTTTTAGGGTTTTAAAGAATGGAATACATGGAGGGTGGTTAATGATTTTAGGGTTTTAAATGAATGAATGTGAGAGATTTTTAAAGGGATTTAAATGAGGAAAAATCATGGGAAATATTGGTGATTTCAATGGCCTCAAAAATGGTGGATGAAAGTGAACCCTATGTTGATGAAATGGTGGATTTATTGGGTGTAAATTAATGGAAAAATAAATGGGGGAATGTTGGTGGTGTTGATGAACCAAAGTGAACCTAATGTTGATAGTTGTAATGGGAATGTGGCAAAGTTAATGGACTTAAATATGATTAAGGAATGATGAATTGAATGTATGGAATTTTTGGAAGGAATCATGGTGAATAATTAAGTAAATTGGAATGGGGCTTTTAAGATCAAAACCATGGAAGGGGGATTTATGATTTTAAGATGTTAATGAATAAATGTTAGTGAAGTTAAAGAGGTTTTAATGAGGGAACCTTGCACTTGAGTATGCTTAAATTAAGTTGAACGGGATTTTGTTATTATTGATGATATTATGTGATATTAAATTGCACAAGCATACTTGTATTGTGAGTGCATGTGAATATACATGTATTGAATTCTTATTGTTGAGTGTATGAGGTGGTGAAATGAGGAAAGACTAATAGTTATGATCATACTAATTAAGTGAGGAAATAGGATGTAAAAATGTACAATGATGAACTACATGCGTCAAATGATGATAAGATGCATGAACGTTTGATGTGGGTTATATGTTGCATATGTTTATGAGTGAGATAAATGTGAATAAAAAGGGTGGGGAGTGTTTGATAATGTGATATATGGGTATACTTAGGGGATGGTACAATGGTTTTTAGAAATGGCTTTTATATTGGAGATGACTCATGGCTTGACAATTTGTCATGACCCAAATGAAGAGATTTGTGTTATGACATATAATGGGTGATGATGTAAACACTTTGTGAGGGGGTATAAGAGGTTCTCATATGAACAAAGTGCCCATTTGAGAGATGTTAGATAAACAATGTACTTGAAAGAGACCGGAATGCATGGGTTAACTTGCCACATGAAACTCGTGAGATGACGACACTATGAGGAGGGTGTGAAGGGTCTAGCTTGCAAAGACTAATATGTGGTATGAAAATCTTGTATTTATAATGCAATTGCATTCTCCCAATGTGTAGTGTAGATTATGAACGAGTGATGATAGGCCTTGAAATGGGAGTAATGGCCAGATTCAAAGTGCAGACCACGACATGGGGGTAGTGGCTGATTTTTGATGATGTTGTGTCATGGCTAAGGAGTCATTAAGGGATCCAAGTCTATGGATCAATTATGGACAAGGAAATGTATATTGTTAAGTGAATGTCTAACCATGGGAAAGGTAGTGGCAAAACCGTAATTAATGGCCAAATTCAAGAACCCATGGAAGATGATCATGGACTTAGGGGCTCTAAGTAATAAACTTATGTACGGTTAAATAAAGCCTAGGGTGGCTGATTTTTAGATTCATGTGATTTAAATATTTGATAGATTAAATGGGACCCACAAAACTGCATAGTGAGGTTCGGCCATGATGTATGACCGAACCCCACTAAGGCATGAATTAGGGACTTAATAATGGTTAAAAACATGGACTAATTATTGATATATAATAAGGTACCGGACATCGCGAGCAGTGCACGATCGGCGATCGGATTATTGGACAGAAATGCTAAGGAGTACTAGTAGGTATTCGGTAGGATTCCTACCTTTTTGTAAGCCATGGATTAAGTATTATGTGATGGTTTTTCCTTTGATTTATTTTGGTCATGGATTAAGTATTATGTGATGTCTTTCCTTTGATTTATTTTGGTCATGGATTAAGTATTATGTGATGGTTTTCCCTTGATTTATTTTGGTAATCATGTAATGGTTTTAAGATGGATTTTATGACTATGATCATATATATTACATGGCATATGGCATCTACATCTCATGCATGACATGGGAGGGATATGGTATGGGAAGGATGAAATGAAACCGGAGTCCATCCTCAGTCGGGGCGACCGAGAAGCAAGCATGGGGATATCTTGATGTGTTTCATCCATCAAGAGGGATATTATGAGATAAAACCGGAGTCCATGCTCCGTCGGGGCGACCGAGAAGCAAGCATGGTGGACACCTTGACGAGGCTTTGCCGTCAAGGGGGATGATTTGTGATTGTTTACACCTTGACGAGGTTTTACCGTCAAGGGGGATGCTTTGTGATTGTTTATATCTTGACGAGATTTTTTCGTCAATGGGGATATGGCAGCATGATGGTATGGATGATGGGTGGGATTCATGACATGGGACACCCATTGCATGACATTGCACCAAATTGCATGGTTTTGGATATGATATTATCTATATATTTTGTTACCACTAATCCATGTATTATCCCTACTCGGAGTCCTACTGGGCGCGTTGTCTAATGCCCTACTTCTACCCTAGTTGATGACGCAGGAGATGGCGGAAACGGAGGACGAGACGAGAGCCAAACTTAGGAGCTTGGGGAAGCGAGCTGTTTAGTTTATTTAAGTTTTATTTTGGAAATGTAATTTTGAGTTACTTAGCTCGTCGGAATGTAATAACTTAAATTACTTGCTATGTTTTGGACTTTATTTTGGACAGTATGATTTAGTGGTATTTTAGTAATTAAATGGATGTTTCTTCCCTGCTATCTAAAAATTGGTAGGATAGTCTCTATTACAATTTCCGCACTTAGTTTAAATATTCCTTGAGCTTACTTCTACGTGTGAACCATTCTCCATGGACCTAGTTTCCACGTACACGTAGGGTTGGCCAGTTAAGGACCGGGCTTTAGAAGCTCGGACTTAACTCGAGTCGTGACGTCCGTGCCCTTTATCACTTGTTATTTCAAAAAAAAAAAATAGACTCTGATTTTGGGTGAAAAGGGGCGGGCGTTAAAGCTTGGGGAGGCGGCTACTTAGTTTATTTATATTGTTTTGGAAATGTATTTTGAGTAGCCTAGCTTGTCAGAAATGTAATAATTTAGATTGCTTGCTATATTTTGGTTTTTATTTTTGGACGTGGAGACGTTATGATATTTTGGTAATATTATGAATGTTATCTTCCCTGCTATCTAAAAATTTGTAAGATAGTCTTTATTGTAATTTTCCGCACTCAGTGTAATATTCCTTGAGCTTACGTCTACGTGTGAACCGTTCTTCGTGGACTTCGTTCCACGCACACATAGGGTTGGCCAGTTAAGGGCCGGGCTTTAGAAGCCCGGACTTAACTCGCGTCATGACGTCCGCGCCCTTTGTCACGTTTAAAAAAAAAATAGACTCTGATTTTAGTGTGAAAAGGGGCGGGCGTTACATCCTCAGCCTTTGCCTTTCCTTTTCCTGCGTCATCCTCTAAGGATAGAAATAGGGCGTTAGATCAACGCGCCCAGTAGGTTTTCCGATCAGGGCTACCACATGGTTAGTATATAAAAACATGCATATATTATAATATTTGATCATCAAAAATATATAAAATCAATGCTATGTATGTATGTGCAAATGTAATGAGTCCCACCCATCACAAGTATACATAGCTATCACTTGACTGGAATCTCACGTCAAGGTAATGCACAGTACTCCTCATTTTCTATGGATAAGACTCTCATCATTAAGTTATTCCTCCTGGCGGGACTCTCATCGCCTAAGGAGGCCCCACAGATGCATCACGGGCATACCGACGGAGTGTGGGCTCTGGTTTCCATAATCATCACCCCATGCCATGCATGAGATGTCAATGAATATATGTCATTTGTAAATATATCTCAACATTCAAAACCCATTTGAAACATAAAACAATAACAACATAACTCATAAAAAAACCATGATAAAACCCAATATAACAGTAGTTACAAGTAGTAGGAACCTACTGAAAGTTCTCTTAAATGTCCGTTCTTTCTTAAGCGTCACCCGTTCACGACTCGTGTGCCGTTCAAGTTCCGTCACCTTGTTTATATAACAGCAAGTCAATATACTATCATTTAATTTCCATTTACATCTAAGTCCCAAAAACCATTTTGTGGGGTTCGGCCATACCCATGGCCGAACCTCACCCACTTTGGATTTGATCTTCCTTTTCATTTGATCAATACCATCCACATATAAACACCTTACATTTAAATAATATACCTTGGTAGGGTTCGGCCATGCAGCATGGCCGAACCATACCACTTTGGTTTTGAACCCCTCTTTTCAAGTCCTTTGATCAATCCCTTCATATTTACCATTTGACTTGTATTTACAGTTTTGCCATTGGCCTAATCAATGTTTAACTTTGCTAATCCCCATCATCCAAAACAAATCCACCTTAGTGGGGTTCGGCCATACAACTTGGCCGAACCTCACTATCTCCAACTTGGTCCTTTGATCCATTCTAATTACATCCAAATGTCATTCAAATCATCCAATTACCTAGCCTTTAACCGTTCATCATTGTCACTCTATGGGGTTCGGCCATACACATGGCCGAACCCTATAGTTCCTTTTTATTCACCAAATAATGGATATTATAACCTCATCCATTGAAATATTTTTAGACCTTTTTAAAGTCAAACACCCTTCATATCACTTGGTGGGGTTCGGCCATACCCCATGGCCGAACCTCACCCCTTTTGGT
This sequence comes from Chimonanthus salicifolius, assembly GCA_013350335.1. Classification (NCBI taxonomy): domain Eukaryota; kingdom Viridiplantae; phylum Streptophyta; class Magnoliopsida; order Laurales; family Calycanthaceae; genus Chimonanthus; species Chimonanthus salicifolius. The sequence goes on from CM023533.1 coordinate 65,784,605, forward strand.
TTTGGGTGCTACTCTTTGCTATCCTTGTTGATAAACAATGAGCATCTAAGTCCATTATTCTTTCATCTATGTTAACCTTTAAAACATCACAACAACCATTAACAATTACTAATCATAAATGTAAATCCAAATACCCATACAAGGGTCCATTTATCCCCTAAAATGGTCCATGGGGTTCGGCCATACACATGGCCGAACCCTATGGTTCTCTTGGTTCAATACTACCCATAATTATTCATGGTTTTGACATACTAATTTAACCATAAGAAAGATATGGTTCAGCCATACATTGGCCGACCCAAAACATACACATTATCTCCATTTTTTTTAACACCTTAACCCTTCCATACCTTGTATGGTTTTTATCTCTCAAAACCATCAAAAATCACTATAAGCTTGTCAAATCCTTTCATGGGGTTCGGCCATCCCAAGTGCCCAAACCTATGGCCTATGATTTGTACCTCTTTAACATATAATTTATGTCTCATTAAAACATGCAAAAATCTCCATGGTTTTGCATGGAAGTCCGAACTTAGCTCGCGTCGTGACATCGTCCGCCCTCTTCCGGCTTTACTATATTATAAAAAAAATTAGACTCTGAATCCCGGAAAGGGCGGGGCGTTACATATCCTCGGGTGCTCACTCAGCGTGTTCTTCCTTACTTTTGGAATAAATCAGGATGTCATCAATAAACACAATAACAAATTGGTCAAAGTAAGGACGGAAGATCCTGTTCATTAAATCCATGAACACAGCCGGTGCATTGGTGAGTCCAAACGGCATGACTACAAACTGAAATAGTCCATACCACGTTCTGAAGGCTGTTTTTTCTATGTCCTCCTCCCTAACTCGGATTTGATGGTATCCGGACATCAGGTCAATCTTAGAGAAATGACTGGAACCTCTAAGTTGATCAAATAAGTCATCGATCATGGGTAGAGGGTACTTGTTTCTGACCGACAATTGGTTCAGTTTTCGGTAATCCACACACATACGGAGTGAACCACCCTTCTTCTTCACAAATAATACTGGAGCTCCCCAAGCCGATGTACTGTTCCGAATGCACCCCAGTCTAAGCAGTTCATCAATCTGCTTCTTTAACTCGGATATCTCCGCTGGTGCCATCCGATAGTGTGTTAATGACACTGGTGCAGTGCCAGGGTACAACTTAATTTCAAAATTGATCTCCCTCATGGGAGCAAGCTAGGGAGTTCCTTTGGAAAAACGTCTGCATTGTCCCTTACTATTTCCGAAAGTTCACTCACCGGTGCCTTGTTAATTTGGATACTGTTCAATACTAGGTGATTCAACCTTTCATGCAGTCTGCTTTGTTTATCGGTATGTACCACATGTTGTTTTCCCTCGGGAGACCAAAATGTCACCCTGCGACGATAACAATCAATGTTGGCCTTAAAGCTAGCCAACCAATCCATGCCGAAAATAATATCATATTCTGACATATTGAGTACCAAATAGTTGAACTCAAATACAAGTCCAGCAAGTTCAGTATTCATTGCTGTGCATATAAGTCCCAATGATGTGTCTCCAACGGGGGATACAATGGTGAGTGATGTGGACAGTTTTTGTACCAATGTACCAGTAGCAGTTATAAATGCAGCAGATTTGAAAGAGTGGGATGCTCCCAAATCAAAAAATACAAAGGCGCAAGAACTACTAACTACTGCCATACCTTGAATCACAGAATGATCCTCTACTGCTGGAGGTGCTAAGGTGAATAACTGTCCAGATCCTGTAGGCGGCCGTCCCGCCTGGTTAAATGTCCTGCCTCCACGTGAATTAGCTGGCCTAGCTAGTGGACGAGATGAACCTCTAGAATATGAGGGTTTGTTAAGTTGTGGACATTCCCTCTTAAAATGGCCAGGCTGATCACAATGAAAGTAGTTGCTCACACCTCTGGGAGCCTGAGTGACTGATACAGATGGGGAGGAATGATTAGGGCGAAAGCCCCCTGTTGACCCAGTAGATGGGGAGGATCTGCTAGACTTCGGTCGGAACCTCTTGTTAGGATGAAATGTACCCCTCCCACTTTGAGCTCGACGATTATCAAAATGCGTTAACTCAGCCATCTCCTGCTCTGCTATAGTGGCCCTGCTGACCACCTCTGCCAATGTGGCTGCTTTAAATATGGTTACCTTGGCCTTTATGCTAGGCAGAAGGCCCGCTCAAACTTGCGTGCCCTTCGATACTCTATATCCACCATATAGAATGCATATACAGATAAACTGAGAAACTCCTGGTGGTACTCTGCCACCGTCATGGTACTTTGTGCCAAAGATACAAAAGCCTGTGTCTGGCGCTCCTTCTCCTCCTCAGGGAAATAATGTTCTAGGAAGGTAGCTGAGAATTGCTCCCAAGTCATTGCAGTCCTCTCCCCTTCCAGAATAAGTGCTCGCTGTTTCTCTGTCACCTCCCACCATTTACCGGCATCATCGATCAGTTGTGATGTGGCTAGTAAAATTTTGTCAGCATGATTCTTGATCTTGAGTAGGGTCAGGATTTGTGTAATCTTCTTAAGCCAATTTTCCGCTCCGACAACCCCTTCTCTCCCTTTGAAGTAAGGAGGGCACTACTGCTGGAAGTCCCTGACCATGCTCCTGTCATTGGTCTCTTTGGTGGTTCCATTGTCATTCAAGTGCTGTTGAAGCACTGAACTGATCACCGCTTGAACCAAGTTTTGCAATTCAGGAGGCACCACCGGTATATTTACGCTGCTTTGTTCCTCATCCTCTTGGTGGGATGGTTGTTCTTCCTCTTCATGATGAGATTGTCGTTCCTCCTCATGATGAGATTGTCGTTCCTCCTCATTTCGAGGATATTCTACCTCCTCATTTCGAGGATATTCTACCTCCTCTTCACCCCCATTTGGGTTTTGTCGGGTATTTCTCCTTGGCCTTCCCCTTGGAGCCATTTTTCCCTAAGCCATAAAAAAAATATCATGACTTAGTTTCCATCACAAAAAATTATTTCCTACTTTTTGGGGAAATTTCCAAATAAGCACACTTGATTTTTCTTTGTTTCTAGGGGAATATATCCTATGTCGCTATGTTGGATAATTCCAATTATTTTGACTGTACTTCCTTTGCTATCATCCGTTTGAGTCTAATGAAGTAAATTAATACACGAAGGCCGGATTAATTTACTCTGAAAGATTCAATGTTCCTGGTTCGCTTTAATACCAACTGTAACACCCCGCCCTTTTTCACTTGCTTCTTTCCGAAAATCAGAGTCTATTCTTTTTTTATAACAGAGTAGTGATAAAGAGCGAGACGTCACAATGCGAGCTAAGTCCGAACTTATAAAGTCCGACCCTTAACTGGCCAACCCAATGTGTGCATGAACTACGTCCATGAAAATGGTTCACACATAACAATATAAAGATGCGGAATTAAAACCATAACATGCAGAATTATAATACCATTCAGATATCATAATTATCAAAATTAACATCCAAACATCTAAGTTATTACATGCCGGAAACTAGTTAATCAAATACATGTCCATAAGTAACTTTATTAAAAGTAAAACTAAATCATCCAAGCTCCTTAAAATTATCAATAATATTCCATGTATCCAAAAAACATCTACATCCAATTAAAACCATATAAATTTATTAACCAACTCCCATGGTTTTTCCTCATTAAAATCCATACATTAACCATATCTTCTTTCATGGGGTTCGGCCATGCACTGTTATCTCCTTCCTTTCTTTATCTGTATTGCATTACTAATTAAATTCAACTCCATTTAATTTTTATTGAAACCAATTCCAAAACCGTTGGGTCCTAATTGGGCCAATGACCTAATAAATTACCCATATAAGATTCATATCTAAAAATTCGCAAATTAAATGGATAATTTTCATATAAATTAATAACTTGAAAATCCGAGGTGTTACACAAGGCACTAACAATCTCCCCCTTTGTCAATTTCATGACAAAACCTAGAAGCTAACTTAGTTATAATCCCACCCTTATATTACATTGATTTACATATACATATTCAAATGAACAACAAGATTATGATCTTTATATTATTGTTCGGCTTGTTTCATTTCATTTTTCCTCTTCAAGTACATAAGCAAGCAACACTAGAAAATCATTAGAGATGTTAGTCCCAAAACATAAATGTGCATTCATGGACTAAACAAGATTTGTATTCAAGCTCCCCTATACATTCTGATTTCCTAGTGACCAACACTACCCATAACATAAGCTTATCACCAAGCTATCAGTGTTAAGATGATTTGCTCCACCAATCTTCTTTGAGTTTGATCTCCCAAACTCCAAGCATAGACATTCTCCCTATGCCCATTGGCTTCTTCCCCTTTTATAGCTCTCTCTTCCTAGAGGCATAAGTACTTCGGTTTTACCAATTACACCCCATAATTGGTTTTGATGTCATCTATCTTATACTAATTTCTCCCCAATTTTGTCATACAATTGACAAAGATTAGTAGGCAGATATCGATTTTCAAGTAATCCCCCATGCTTCTTGCATTTAGTGCTTAACTAAGTTGTGCTCTAACTCATGGTTCTCCCCTGTGGTTCAATGCACACTTTTCGTGCATCAAGGTTTGTTTACCCCTGCACAAACTAAGTTCCAGCTTAGCTGATTTCTTCCATGAGTCAGGCTAATGTCCTAGATTCCCTAGAGTCTTTTCCCATTCTCCAAGTTATCTTTTGTAGGTTCTTTGACTTCTCTCCCCCATGGAGTAAGCTATATTTTCTAGCTTCTACAGATTATCTTCCCATGACATAGTTGCCTCTAAATTTATTTTTCTCCAAGCTTCCTTTCAAGTTTGCATCAGCCGTCCTCCTTATACTATCATGACCAGTGACAACATCTAATCAACACATATTTTGTGCTCCCCAACCTTCCAAGGTGTGTGTAATATCGCAGTCCGATCCCTATCTCTCTAACAACCTGCATGTTAGTCTATTTAAAACAATCCATGTTAGTAACAGACATGAGATAGAAGGAATTCCATCAAATTAGTACATACATTAAATCAAACCATATCATTTCATTGATAAGTAAAATGTCGATTACATATGGTTTTGGAGGGGGTACCATGGATAATTAGTTTAAATACTGAAACTATAGTTTTTCAAAATATAAAGCATAAAGCATGAAAAATTATCCTAAGCAGAGCCATCTGGAGGAGGTGATGCTGGAGGAGAGGGATTTTCGTCGGGAACTCTCCTTGCGTTTCTTCATGTATGTGGAGAGTCTTTGGATCGATTTATTCATGAAGGTTGCTAAAGCACCAATCTTCCTATCCAACTTTTGACGTTTTTCAAGGATAAAATAGACTCTTCTTATAAGAGCTCTGTTAGACTCGGCTTTAGTATATTCCATCTACTCTTTTCTTTTGTCCTCTTTTACCTTACTAGTAGCAGGTCTCCTAATAGGTGTATCATCATCACTACTTGATTCTACTGGAGGAGTGGTATCCTTTTGACCTTTCCCTTTTCCACTTACTTCTTCTACACATGCTCCAAATGGAAAGGTAGGCTCCTTAATGGTCACTCCACTTGGCCTTCTGGATATGGGTGGTGGTGATTTATTCTTGTGAGATTTCCTTGAGAGGGTCATGACTTGACGACCTATAGTATTCAGGAGAGACAAAGATTCCATCGATACCACTGAGATTTGGATTTCTTACCCAATGTGGCATGATCATTCTCATAATCAGAGGACACATTGATGATTGTGGCTTTGTTCCTTGTCATTCTCAACTATGTTTTTCTTTAGCTTAGAAACAACAAGACCACTTGGAGGAGAGAAGAATAAACCCAGTTTACCCAACCAATGGGAATCACAAAAACTTGATTTCGAACTACCGAAGGAGGGAGAACCAGAAACCCTCTGATTTTCCAGCAAGAAATTGATCCGGGGTGTCCTATCAACTTGTGTACGGCACGGGAGGAGAGAAGGAAATTGCCAGAGCTCAGTGGGAGGAGGAACAATGATTTTGAACTGATCTATCGTTTTCACAGAAAGAAACCTTATAACTTATTCTTTCTGACTCACCAACGGGTTGTGACCAACAACCGGTCTGTGTCGATAAATATCGACCTGTCTCTCCTTTCGATTTTCCCCCTTTTAGATAGTATTCTGATTTCCAACAGTAACGACATGTTTGTTCCTCCGACTAGTCTATCCTTCAACCAGATTTTTTTTAAGGATGAATGGGTATGTGGTGTGTGTGCTTACGATGTTCATAGCTCACCAAACTTTACTTATACACCTTTCAATTCCAATTTAGATACATACATTCACACCGTGTCTGTGCCATTTGAAGATTCAACTCACCAGTTTGAAGGTAGGCACAAAACATGGATTACGGATCTCTCTTGGATCCAAACCAATCCAAGTACCTTGGGTACATTTAATTTACCAATTCAAACATATTGCCCACATGTGTGATGTCATGTTATGCGGCATTTACAGGCTTTAGCAAAGGCAATGTGTTTATGAACACGAGTCATTCCACAAAATGTGTAAAGTAGCGAATGTTGGAATGAGACACAAAACACACTAATCATACATTCATTTCCCGTTTTGAATATGGTTACTATGCATATGGAAATAAAGTATGATGCTACACACACAACTCTCATACCTGTTGTCATGTTATTATCCAAAACATGATAAACACTTTTACCATTCTTTCAAGTATACTCCAATTCCTTGAAGAGCTGATACATAAATGGATTACAGTTAAACATATTTGATCATTTTGATCAACATTTTTGGTAAATACTGCCAAACTAAAAATCCATTTAATTGACATAGAGCTTGTTTCATTCCATAATGGATTCACAAGTTTAGGAACTAGGAATGAAACGACATTGTGTATGTGTACCATACACACCCTATACATGAGGTAATGCACATACTACACTCATTTCCTTAAGGTGCACAATTACATGGCATATGACATGAAATGAGATAAGTATATTCCAATACTAGAGTGCAAACCTACATGTAAAACGAATATCTTACATTAGATCAATCCAATAATCAAACAAGAACATGGATTGGATGTAAGATATACAAGTGATTCCAAAACATGTTTCAAATATGATACCAACAATGGTAGCCCTTTACACATTTGAACATAACATTGTGAGACTTGGAATCTAAATCCACAATCCAGTGATGGCCCTTTATTAAATCTGGTTTTAATTTTGGGTGCCTTCCCATTTGACTTTGCACATTAAAGCTTCCAGATTTTGTACCACGATGTTTGACCTAAACATTAGGGGGCAAACATATTGGTACATGGCCTCATAGGATACTTGGAGGTTACTGCCTTCATTAAGTTCCTTTATTCTATCCTCTTATTCTCTTAGAAGATTTAGCTTGGGCTTTTTCAATGGATGAACCATTCACCTATATTCTTATTACACTTATTGCTCATGATAGGTGGTGTCATCCATTGACTAGAAGAGGCAATTTTTCGTGGATTCTTTCAGCCTCTTTTGTTGTTTCATATCTTTTAAATAATTTAAGAACATGTTATGAAACAACAATGATGAATTGTACAAGTGTTTGATTAAGGTGTATATCTAATTCAACACTAGTCCAAGCTCTTTGGTCTTTGAGCTGAGTGGTCATGGAAGTTGAAGATTTATCCAATACCTCTTTCATAAACACAGACCACTTTCTATTCACCTATTTTTGAGCACATTTATTGATGAAAACATTTAAAATTTTTCATTTCATTTTTCATCACAAATGGAGGTTTGGAAATATCATGGCTTTTTCTCGGTCATTGTTCTAGCATGGATCAACTCAAATGGTTAGATCTTTTTCAATAGCACAAGGCTCTGATACCAATTGAAAGTCCCTTTCTCATGGTCCTAGAACAACACAATTGACCCTCGGGGGGGGGGGGGGGTTGTTGAATAGGTCAATCCAATTTTCATGGTGTTTACAAATTTCTTGATTATTTAAAGTTTAAACGCAGCGGAATATTCATCAAGAGATTTGTTTATTGTGATAAGTAGTTCTTCATTACTTAAATGATCACACTAAGATTAAAACCCTTTACATATTACTTGATTATCAATGCTTGAATGCTTGAGCATAATGTATAGATGGAGATAATCAAATGCAAAGTGATGTGTTGAGAAGAATGCTTAAATGCGAAACACAAACCATAAGACCAATTTAAAGTGGTTCGGTTAGCGAACCTACATCCACTATTAGGACTAACTCAATCTTGAGTTATCCCCAAATCAACTAAGTGGGGACTTACACCCTCACAATTAGAGTAGAAATTTCACCTCACTCAATCGGCTAGGAATTTCACCCACCACTGTAGAATAGGAATTCCACCTATCCATTTGGCTGGGAATTCCACCCACCATTGTGCTAGAGATGACGTTCAAGAGTTTTTTTTTATAGTGGTGTTGGAGCAAATCCTCCTTAATCCACTTTAAGCACAAAGGTTTTAAAACAAAAATAAAACCAAGAAGAACTTGCCTTTGTAGCTCTATCTCTTGATGTATGCTTCTTCAAGATCCACCCAATGTGTGCCGATGCTCCACCTTATAGCCGTCGTAAAGAAATCACAATCCAGGACGACAAGGAAACTTGTTATACCAAAGGTTTCCTAGTTTATAATCATTTCCTCTCTCTCTCACAAACTCAATCCATATGATTGGTTGTATTAGATTCCCTAAGTGTAAGCACGAGAGAGAGAGTGATCCTTCTGTTGGCCCTTGTTTAAGCTCACTGATAATGATGAGGGTCCAGCTGATTTTTCCAAAGGATACCAACCAGTTGCATAAAGATTGATTTATATAGAAAAGGCAACCAGTTGCAGCAACAGTAATGTACCGACAGGTCGGGACGCACCGAGGGTCGATAACTAGAAATGTTACCGTTCAACAACCCGACCGTTGTGCATTAATGAACTCCCAATAGTACAATTCTTTCCCTGTCGAGTTGTCGGTGTCGCCGATGGGTCGACAGTTATAGCACCGAGAGGTCGATCCATGAGAGAGGCTCGGTCTGGGCCAACACCATGCTGACAGAGTTTCAAGTCCAGAAACCAGTCATACCCAGAACGACCTATGGCCCTTTACCGAGGGTCGGTCCTGGTACTCTCGATCGATTTTGAACTATCGATATGTCTGTTTTCTCGAGAGCCCACCTAAGTTCTAAGTTCCAGAACTCATAAATCTCTATCAAAGAATCATTGACCACGAGGGGTCGTTTCAGCCTTTGACCGAGGGGTCGGTGCATATGAGACTCTCGATCAGAGGCTTTCCCAGAATGACAGTTCTATTATTCAGAACCTATGTCAATCTCGTCGACCAGTCCTTGATCACGATGGGTCGATCCTGTCTCCATCGAGGAGTCGATGAGAACGACTGGTCGAGCTGACAGTGAAACCAAATACATATTTTCAAGTTGGGTTCCAATTCACTGTCAAGCTTCCTCTCTAGGCTTTTTATGATTTTACCATTTGTTCAACTAAGCCTAGAGATGGTCCTTTTTAAGGAGTGGGTACCACCTAAAGTCATCTATGGACATTATACCTATTTTGTGATTGCCATAACGATGAGTTTCAATATGGTGGAGCATGATCTTCATTCTTGATCATCTTGAGTCTTCAAGCTTCTAACAAGTGCTTCTTCCCAAGTCATGGAATTGACAAAAAGGGACTCGCCAAAGCCGGGGCACTAACAAAATCAAAAGTTCCTTTAAAAGCAAAAAACATATATCTACCTCTAGACCTCTCCAACTATTGCATTTGGATTTGTTTGGTCTTAACAAAGTTCAAAGTATGGGTGGTATGTCATATGCATTTGTAATTGTTGATGATTATTCTCGTTTCTCTTGGGTGTTATGTCTAGCTCATAAAAATGATGCACCTAAAGCTTTTGCAATTTTTTGTAGAAGAGTCCAGAATGGATAAGGATATGCAATCATCACCATTAGAAGTGATAGTGGTAAAGAATTTAAAAATCAAGAAATAGAAATATTTTGTGATGAAAATGGTTTGGTCAATGTTTTTCCGCTCCTAGAAATCCCCAACAAAATGGAGTAGTTGAAAAAAGAATAGAACACTTCAAGAAATAGCTAGGACTATGCTCAACAAACATAAATTACCAACATACTTTTGGACCGAAGCCCATGTTATAAATAAAGTAACAATTAGAAGAGGATTGGATAAGACTCCTTATGAGATATGGAATGGTAGAAAACCAAATATTGGATACTTAGAGTTTTTGGATGCAAGTGCTTTATACTAAACACCAAAGATCAATTAGGAAAATTCAATCCAAAATTGGATGAAGGAATCTTTGTTGGTTATTCTCCTATTAACAAAGCATATAGAGTATATAACAAGAGAACATCAATTGTGGAGGAATAGATTCATGTGGTCTTTGATGAAGCCAACGCTTTTGAAGTTAAAAAGGATCTTGATGATGATGTTGTAATTTTGGAAAAAGAGATGAATCAATTTGATATCCAAGACAATCCTAACAATGAAGTAAATGCTTCAAATAATAGTGCAAGACAAGATAGTGAGGAGGTAAAATCAAATAATGATCTTCCTAAGGCTTGGAGTTTTGTAAAAGATCACCAAAAAGTTCAAATTATTGGTGAACCATCTCAAGGAATGGCCACCAGATCTAAACTTAGAAGTGCTTCTAACAACATGGCTTTCGTCTCTCAAATTGAACCAAAGAACATTCAAGAAGCCGAAATAGATGAGTTCTGAATTAATGCCATGCAACAGGAACTCAATCAATTTGAAAGAAACAAAGTATGGGAGCTTGTGCCTATGCCTAAGGATCACTCGATAATTGGCACAAAGTAGGTATTTAGAAATAAAAAGGATGATGAAGGAAATATTGTTAGAAACAAAGCTAGACTAGTAGCCCAATGTTACAACCAAGAAGAAGGCATAGACTATGAGGAAACCTTTGCCATAGTTGCTAGGCTAGAAGCCATAAAGATGTTGCTTGCATATGCTTGTTTCAAATAATTTCAAATGGATGTGAAAAATGATTTTCTAAATGGTTTTATCTCCGAACAAGTTTATGTTAAACAACCATCTGGATTTCAAAATCATGAATTTGCAAACCATGTTTACAAATTGTCAAAAGCATTGTATGGTTTAAAACAAGCACCTAGAGCATGATATGATAGGCTTAGTAGTTTTCTCATTAAAAATGGTTTTATAGGAGGAAAAATTGACACTACTTTATTTATCAAATCTCTAGACAATGACATGCTCATTATACAAATATATGTGGATGGCATTATTTTTGGATCTACCAATAAAAATCTTTGTAAAGAATTTGCAAAAATTATGCATGATGAATTTGAGATGAGTATGATGGGTGAACTCACCTTCTTCCTTGGTCTTCAAATCAAGCAATCTTATGAAGGCATATTCATAAATCAATCGAAATACGTCAAAGACCTTCTCAGGAAATTTGGAATGAATGAAGCTTAAGCAATTGGGACCCCTATGAGCCCATCCACCAAGCTTGACAGGGATGATTGTGGCAAACCCGTTGATATGAAGATCTATAGAGGCATGATAGGAAGTTTGTTGTGTTTAACAGCTAGTAGACTAGATATCATGTTTAGTGTATGTTTGTGTGAACGTTTTCAATCTTTCCCCAAAGAATCTCACCTTGTTGCCGTAAATCGTATTTTCCGATATTTGATTGGTACTATTGAATTGGGCTTGTGGTATCCTAAACACATTTCACTCGAATTAGTAAGCTATTCGAATGTCGACTTTGCCGATTATAAAATTGATAGAAAAAGCACTAGTGAGACTGGTCACTTCCTTGGACACTCTCTCGTATCTTGGTTCAGTAAAAAGCAAAATCCAGTGGCCTTATCCACAGCTGAAGCCGAATAAGTGGTTGCCGGGAGTTGTTGTGCACAAGTGTTGTATATGAAACAACAATTTGAAGACTTTGGACTTAATTATGATCACATTCCAATTAGAAGTGACAACACAAGTGTTATAAACTTGTCAAAAAATCCCATACAACACTCTAGAACTAAGCACATTGAAATTAAACACCATTTCATTAGAGACCATGTGCAAAGAGGTGATGTCAAATTAGAATTTGTAAACACTAAGCATCAACTGGCCAATATTTTCAAAATACCGCTTCCCGAAAAAAAATTTTGTACAATCATAAAAGACTTAAGAATGTGCCTCTCTAGAGATGTGTGTTGAGTTGAATTAAAAAAAAATGGCTGATTTAGTTCAGTCGATTGAAAACTTCCTATTCACGGACTGTTTTTTTTTTAAAGGAAATCAGTCCACTGAATTTTATAATTTAGTAGATTGAATTTGTTTTGCCTATTTTTCAGCCGGCTGAAATATATATTTCAGCAGACTGAATTTGTTTTGCCTATTTTTCAGCCGACTGAAATATATATTTCAACAGACTGATTTTCCTTTGTTCTGTGTCTACTCTCTGGACCATTTTTCATTTGACTGAAACGGGCGAGTACGTTGTTTTTAACCCTTCGATTTTTCACTTCTAGGGCATTTTTACCTTCCATTTTTCACTGCTCTCTCCCTCTTCCTTTCACTCGATCCCTTTTCCTCCCTAAAGCTCTCCTAAACCTCTCCAAATCACAAATCTCTTCCCTACATCCTCCCTAATCTCCACATGGCCTCCAAACGTGTTGCCACTAAATCCTCTAGCTCGTGTGACAAAGGGAAACAAGTTGAGTTAGAACGACAGTCGAAAAGAATAAGGGATGCTCGTCTTCAATTCATTTCCCGTGATGTGGAAAATGTATATACTCTTCATTTCATGTTTCGCAATGTGGTATTCGGTAAAATCGTTCCCCTATACTTTTTCGACCAATATCCAAGGTAATTTCTATTTAGAGCACACTTTGACTACCAATGATGGAGCCCTTTTATCGAAATCGTTCATCCCTCCTATCCAACAATAGTAAAGCAATTTTATGCCAACTTCCCTCTCAAAGGAGATCACTCAAATCCAAGTATTGAATCCTCAGTGAGTGGAACTCCTTTTTCTTTCAATCAAGAGGACTTTGGGAAACTTACTAAAGTCCCCTACAAGGGTCCTATAGTGTAAAAAAAAATACTTGGATTGAAGGTTTTGATGCCATCGCTGCGCTAATATTAATTTGTGAACGTGATGATATTGTTGAACCTTTTTAGCTGATTTCATCCCAACTGTCATTAGAAGCCCGGTTAATTCATCATATCATTTGCGTTGTGATTTAAATTTATACTCGCAAGCGCACAAACTACTTATACTATAGCTTTGGAGTGCGAAGTCGAACCCATCAAATCTATGAAAATATATCCATGAAAATAGACTTCACACATGTGGATTTCTTCATGGGCTTTTCCTAATGGGCTTCATAATCGGGCTTTTCAAAGTAAGGAAAATCTAATAAATAATGTTACCACTTACATTCTTTTAGTGCCCCAACTTGCCGAGTCACCTATTTGTAAAATTCCATGACTTAAGTCAAGCATTTCCTCAGAAAGTTGAAGCTATGAAACAAGAGTCATGGGATGCAGATTTGAATCAAGAGCCTCAACAAAGGAAGATCAAGTGAAGATTCAAGCATCATTACCTGTGTATGGCAATCAAAGGTAATTGGCCATAGATGACTTTAGGTGGTACCCAACACCTTAGAAGACCTTCCCTAGGCTTAGAACTCACATTATTAAAACATAAGTAAGCCTAGAGAAAATGGTCCAAGGACTTGGAGCATCCATGAACAAATCTTGACAAAAATGTTGAGTGCGAAAATGTCATGACTTGGGAGACACTCTCAACCAACCAAATGTTATAATACACTGGTAAGATCACCATGGTTGGATAGATCATTGAAATAGATTTTCATAGAGCCCAATAACACTCAAAACGGAGTTCAGGAGCCCAAGATATGGTCATTTTAGTGAAAGGCAGTTTTGCTGAAAAACCCAGGACCGACATATCATGGATCATGACTCGTCGGTGGACCCAGGACGGACCCCTAGGTGGATACAACCTGTCGGTGTGAAAAAAGACTCATTCTGATGTCTTTTTTACTTCTCCTCAGACAGAGACTCTCGTGGGATCACGACCTGTCGGTGAACCCAGGACCGACCCGTCATGGATACAGAGTTATCGAGCGCGTACGATTTATATCCATTGCAAATGCACTCAACTCTCAACGGTCATATTCCAACGATTATTTTTATGCACCAACCTCTCGACTAGAATGACCCCTCGGTGACTGGGACTAAGAAAAATTTCAGGATGCTTATTTAAACTCTGGATTTTGGAGGTATTGATGGGAACCTTCAACTTGAAAAATCTCAAAGCAATCCCAATGATCCCAAACCTCTCCCAACCTCTCTCAAACACGCATTAAACACTTGGTAAATCATTTGTGCTATCATATCCTATCTATAAGTCTTCATCTTGGTGAATCATTTACGAATCAGAGAGAGAATCAAGCCTAGGATCAACTTGCAAATCCATATCCTAGCGACCTCTTGTAATGACCCATCCCGCTACGAGTACGTTAAACTGATACAAAGTCTCGAAACCGATCTGTTACTATTTCAAGGGTATATTTTTTTTTCTTAATGGGAGACACTGCTCTCGCAATTCCAAGTAACCACGGGCAACCCACAATTAAACTAATAACCAATAGTACTAATAAAGTATTAATCATAATTGGAAACAATAACATCATTCCATTATTATATTCATCCAAATTAATGAAATGTACACATATCTCAAATACATTAGCAAGTCCCCAATTACTAAATAAAACCATGATAAGTACAAAGCTGCAACTCTACGCCCAATGTCCGATTAAGGGTCTTGCCGACCCTTCATCTATGAAGTACCTGTGAGGCAAGGGGTGAGCTCTACATGCCCAGTGAGGGTAACACACGCATCATATGTCACCAAGTATATATTATATATGATCATATGAACACATCAATGTCTATGATGTCTACATCCATGATAATGCAAGCAGGTGTCCTACCCCTTACACATGGGCCCACATCTGTCGGGCCTCCAGTACATCCTTTAATCAACTCAATACAACTCTATGGAAACTCCCTCATGTGCCCATCCGCTGCGGTCCACCCACCCTCGGGTGCACAAACTGATCTCCAACCGGATCAGGATCCATACTCCTCGACCAGACCTTGACTCTCTCATGACAACCCGCACACATACCACGACCAACCCAAGAGTCGGACTCACTAGAGTCCCAACCGACTACCACATGGGAGTAACTGCCTCACCAGTCCTCAACGGATTGCCAACCAGACTCATCTTTATAAAAAATAGAGGAATAAGGAAGTAGACCTTGGGTTGGTCGAACCTTTCAAAATCTAGGACAAGTGGATTAAAGAGGATTTGCTCTGGAACCACTATAAAAAACCCTAGAGTGTCATCTCTGGCACAATGGTTGGTGGAATTCCTACTGTAATTGTGAGGGTGTAAGTCCCCACATAGTGAATTCGGGATAACCCAAGGTTGGGTGAGTCCTTAGAATGGATGTAGGTTGTTTAACCGAACCACTATAAATTGGTTTTGTGGGTATTGATCTTTACTTGTGTGATTGTTCTTATAACTGTGCACACCTTTTATCATACAACCCATCTCTTTTGATTACCATTATTAGTTTGCTGCAAATTTGTTAATTAATAAGGAAATTTGTGAAGACCATAAAAATTGGGGATTATCCTATTCAAACACCCCCCCCCCCCCACCCACCCACACACGGGACAATCTCGGTCCTTGTTCTAGCACCCAAGGGAATTTTCAATTGGTATCAGAGCCTGATTGCTGATTGCTCTTCATAAAGTATTTAACCATCTGAGTTGATCTGTGCTAGAACTCCTTCATGGGTACTCCAAAATTTACTCACTATTCTCTATTGTTTGTTTACTCTTATTTGAAAAGAAAAATAGAGAGAAGACTGGCATCCCATGATGAAGATGATTGGACCTCTATCCAAGATGTGCCTTTTGAAAATTCTTCCGCATCTTTGGATAGTTCAATGGAAGGCTCCACTTCTCATAATAAATTTGAGAATCATGATAGAGGTGAAAATTTGAAATCTGTTATTGCCTCCATTGTACCCAACCAAGAGGGATCCTCAAGTGGAAATGAGGATAGTGTTGAGGATCTTGATGAGGATGATGATGACCTCCAAGAATCCTATGGTGCCCTATACTTTGAGAATTTGAGATTGGCAAAGGATCTTGAAAAGGTAAAAATTGAGAATGCCAAACTCACTAGCCAACTTCAACGTGTTAATATGGAAAATGATCTTCTCTCATCAAATCTGAAAAATGCAAATAATGAAATTGTGAATTTGAGAGAAAATCAAAATTTGCTTCAAGAAAAACTAAAAGTTCTTTAAAATGAAAACTTGAAGCTCAAGGAAGTTGGAAAATGTCTTGGAGATAAGAGTGTTAAGAAATCTCAAGACATGGTTACCCAAAGAAATAAAAAAAATGGAAGAATCAATTTTGGGTAAGCCTCATAATGATTGGCATGGTTTTGGTAATTCTTAATCAAACCTTAAGAGACCCATGAACCAATTCATAATAGGAAGAAGCCACACCACACACACTTCTATAGTAAAATGTTTCTATTGTGGTTTAACCGGGCATTTCAAGCATGAGTGCAAGATAAGGAGAATGCAGGTTAAATCAAAGTGGTTGATGGTCTTCCTCAAGTAGCAAGGAAGAGAAAAAATGAAGTGATTGGAAATTCACACTATGCAAAGAAGAAAAAGGTAAATCAATTTGTGAATGTTCCTAGGAAACACTTTTCACATCATGTTAGGACCCAACCCGATTTTTCGGGATTTTAGGGTCTCAGTAGCAGTGGGCATGGGGTGGATCCCATGATAGACCTTGTCTCGCCCGATCCCGAGCTCAGAAGCTCGAAGGGTGTTTTAGTAATTTAAATTATTTAATACTTGTCATACCAAAATAATTGAAAATCACACACTTTTCCTCACCCAAGGTTTAACATCTGATTTCCCTTCGGATTTTGAAACGTTGTTTTTGGAAAAAAATCTAATCTTATGTTTTTTTTTAAAAAAAAAAGAAGAAGAAACCGTAAACCGTAAACCCTCCCCTTATAAATCCTCTCTTTCTTGCCGCGCACTGTAGCACGCAGCTATAGTGCCGCGGCACCCTTGCCGCTACTTCTTCTTCTCTCTCCCTGATCCCCTCCCTCTTGTCCTCCGGCCCCTCTTCTCCCTTCGCTCAGACGACCGGCATCTCGGAGTCGCCGTCATCGCCTGACCGAACCAGGTATCTTCTTCCCCTCCTCTTCCACATTTCCTTTCCCGTCGGTTTTTCCCCTTCTCCGATTTTACTTCGGTTTTCCTTGTTTTTCTTTTCCTTTCTCTCCGATTTCCTTGGATTTTACTCGGCTTCTCTGTGGATTTATCCCCTCCGATTTTTCCCTCATCCTTCCTCTTCCTCTCTTTCCTACATTTTTCCCCCTCATTCTCCTCCCCCTCCCCCCTTCGGCTGGGCAGCCGAGTTGACTCAGCTGGGCTACCGAGTTAACTTAGCTGAGTCCTAGTGTGGGCCCAGCTGAACCGGGCCCAGCACGGCTCACCCTTGATCCTTTCTTGGCCCAGCTCGGCCCAGTCTAACTTTGGACTAGGCCCAGTTTCAGGCTCGGCCCCTTTCGGGCCCATTTTCAGTTCGGGCTTAGTTTGTTTGTTTTACCCCTTTTACTTATTCTCGTGCTTCTGTTTCGACAGATCGAGCCCCCTTCACGCCAACAGAACCACCTTCTCACGATTGATTTTCAAACGCACACTGGTGAGGGAACTATCACACTTTTAGCATACGCATTTCTGCATTTATTTACCTTTGAATCATGTGGACGTGGAATACGCAGAATGGGATCCCTTATATCTCGCTGCCACTCGGCAAGGGAACCATTCAAATGAGTATGTGGCGAGGGGACCATTCTGTGTATTCGTGTCCGGTAATGATATGAGAATGATAAATGGACTTGATGTTGTATTATTATGCGTGATTAAGTAATCGGATGTGACTGATTGATAACATGATGAAATGTCAACATGCTAGTATATGCTAGACTATAATGCACATGATTGATTGTGAATTGATGTTGTTTTATTGAGAACATGTCTAGTGTTAACTGTACTTGCACATGTCTATTGTAAACTGCAAGTGTTGGATGCGTAGAATGTCGGAGGGACTTGGACGTTAAGCAACACTAGGGTCATATGGGACCATACGGCGGATGCGTGATGGGATGCATACCCCTTGTGTTTGGATATGGGTAGTCGTGCCCCTTGCTCGAATAAAATGGTCTGTCTGTCTTGTGTTTCCTAGTTACACCTTTGAGGGAGGTGTAACCTGACTTGGAGAACAAGGTGCCTGGAAGTCCCCAATAGGGACTCTTTGGGGAAGTAGTTATGCTAATACCAGATAGGCCATCAGGTTGAATGTTGGTCCACCCAGGTAACCTTAGAAGCCCCTTGCGGTTCCGATACCCGAATGTATGACGGATGAGGTGATTCCTGGATGACCGAGTAGGCTGAGGAGGTGCTCGCCTAGGTCCAGGGACGGAGCTGTGAGGGACAGCTCCCGCTTGTATAGTTTGTGATCCCTGATAGACCGAGTGGGCTGAAGAGGTGCTCGCCTAGATCCAGGGATGGAGCGGTAAGGGACAGCTCCCGCTGGTGCAGTTTGTGATCCCTAGATGACCGAGTAGGCTGAGGAGGTGCTCGCCCAGGTCGAGGGACGGAGCGGTGAGGGACAACTCCCACTGGTATAGTTTGTGATCCCCAGGTGACCGAGTAGGCTGAGGAGGT
This sequence comes from Chimonanthus salicifolius, assembly GCA_013350335.1. Taxonomy (NCBI): domain Eukaryota; kingdom Viridiplantae; phylum Streptophyta; class Magnoliopsida; order Laurales; family Calycanthaceae; genus Chimonanthus; species Chimonanthus salicifolius. The sequence continues at coordinate 65,803,502 of CM023533.1, forward strand.
GCTCGCCTAGGTCTAGGGACGGAGCGGTGAGGGATAGCTCCCGCTTGTAGAGTTTGTGATCCCTAATAGACCGAGTAGGCTGAGGAGGTGCTCGCCTAGGTCCAGGGAGGGACAGCTCCCGCTGTTATAGTTTGTGATCCCTAGATGACCTAGTAGGCTGAGGAGGTGCTCGCCTAGGTCTAGGGATGGAGCGGTGAGGGACGGTTCCCGCTGGCATAGTTTGTGATCCTCGGTGACCGAGTAGGCTGAGGTGGTGCTCTCCCGCTCATCTGCCAAGGGACTACGCAGTGAGGCACAACTCCCGCTGATATGTTTTATGGCCCCTGATAGACCGAATAGGTTGAGGATGTGCTCGCCTGCTCATTGGTTAAGGGATGGTGTGGTGGAGGATAACTCCCACTACTGCGGTTGAGGTTTGCCTAGGTAGGGTGGTTGTGGGCCATGTTGTCTACCAACCGGATGACCCATATGGTGGGTCAAGTATGCGTTATGGGGGACCATGCACGTGGACTTTCATTATTTCTCAGTGGTAGATGTGCAATATGTGATATATGTTGTGTGACTGCATACATGTGTTCCTTTACTGAGTACGTAGTACTCACCCCTTGCCTTTCAGGTGGCTCGATGGATGCGGGACCCAGCGGGTCCCAAGACCAGGCTTAGGCGATGATGATTTCGGATTGCTTAATTAACTTCCTTTTTATTATTTGGAAAGAACCATGTGTGTTTATTTTGGACCTTGTTTATCGTTGTGGATGACTGTACTAGCCACTTATTGCACTGCTATGTTAACTGAACTTATAGTATCTCTTTTCCCTTATGGTTGTTGATGTTTGGTCAAAAACAAAATGTATCGGCCATTTGGAATATGTGATATTTCGGTTCAGTATCGGTAATAACACACCCGTTTCGGGATGGGGTGTTACATTTGGTATCAGAGCATGGTTCCACTCTCGGACTGTGCATTTGGACTAAATTGAGAGTTGTTAATGACTAACAACTAGGTTCATCCCCCGCAAGGTAGGGTAGATGAGACCGAGTTTGAGGTGGCGACTAGACACCCTGGTTTTGTTGTTGTATGTTTGTAGGATGGATTGAATTCAGACGCTTGAGCTGTGTTTAGTTTTTGTTTCCTTATTTAACTTGAAGACTGATCGGTGCTTGATTTGTGAACAGGCTATGGTAAGCACTCGTTCCAATGGGGCAGGCCATCCAGGGCCGTATGGGATGTCTGAGATTACGGAGGTATTGGAGACTCCACAAGCTGAGGTGGAGAACACACCGCTGGTGGTACTTGGGGGAGCAGTAGAACAGCCTCCGGTGTTGAGGGTCCTGCTCAAGGACACCAAGACCCGAAGGCGATGTTCGCCTAGTACGAGAGGATGATCGAGACATATGAGAGGAATATGAAAAGACAAGAAGATCTGATAGCTCAGCATGTCGACCAGCCCGTTAATCCCCCACGTGCAGTTGGACAATTTGAAACTAGACAGATGGTGGCGCTCAGAGAGTTCAAGCGCTATTTTCCGTCTATATATCATGGGGGTGCGAACCCCTTGGAGGCTAAGAGGTGGTTGGGTGAGATGGACCGCCTACTGGATTCATTGGTCATTGTAGAGTCTGATCTAAGAGTCACTCTAGCAACGCATCACCTTCAAGGAGAGGCTTCCAGTTGGTAGCTTAAGGAACCCCTACGGGAGCTGGGGCGAGCTGACTGGGACAGGTTCAAAGAGCTCTTCTTAGCCAAGTTCTTTCCATCGGTGGTGAGGCAAACAAAAATCAGTGAGTTCATTAAGCTGGAGCGGGGTAACTATACAGTGTGGGAATATGATGCCCGTTTTGTGGAATTGTCATGCTATGCTCCACATTTGGTGGTGAAAGAAGAGGATAAGGCCCGCAAGTTTGAGGAGGGTCTACACCCGGCTCTGCAGTGTATGGTTATGCCTTTGAAGTGCGTTACCTACGCATAGGTGGTACAGCGGGCGCTGATAGCAGAGGGCGCCATCATGAGATCCAGCTGCGCGGTCTACCAGCCAGCATCAGTGAGCACTTATAGGCCGAGCAGAGGCCATGACAGGAAGAAAGGCGACCAGCGCCTTATCAGACATGAGGGGTTATTCCTGGGCGACCACATTCAGGTTCGATTGTGCCAGCAGTGGGTGGTCAGCCCGAGCCCGGTAAGTGTTTTGACTGCGGCCAGGTCGGTCACATTCGGAGGGACTGCCCTCAATTTCAGCAGCGGCCTAGGGCCATTCATTGCTACACTTGTGGGGAGGCTGGACATATCTTGCGGTATTGTCCCGAGAGGGGTGGCCGAGCTGTTGTGGTGGCGCGCACCCAGGCGATGGTTCCCACTGTTGGATGCGGTCGGATGGCATCGACTCGACCTACGGCACCTAGAACAGTGCCTTCGCAGAGAGGCAGAGGCCGAGGTAGGCCCAATAACTCAGCTCAGGGCAGGATGTATGCCCTAATGCAACAGCCAGAGGAGTTCTTGCCACCATCAGTCATGCAGGGTATCTTGGTTCTTCATGGTTCCTTGGCCCGTGTTTTGTTTGATTCAGGTGCCTCACACTCTTATATTGCTTTAGATTTTGCTCTTAGTTCTGGTTTGAAAGTAGCAAGGGCTAAGACACCTTTACATATCAGATCTCCTTTGGGTAGTGAAATAGTTGTAGGTCAGATTTGTCGGGGTTGTGTTTTATCCATGGGTGGCTTGCATCTTAAGTATGATTTGCGGATCATGGATATGTCAGAGTTTGATGTTATTCTTGGGATGGACTGGTTGTATTCCCACAGGGTCGTCATTGACTGCTATTGCAGGAGGGTTTCAGGTAGTACTGTTTCAGGTGAGGCCTTTGTTGAGCGGTTGAACACCGCCTTTTGTCCAAGTGCAGATGAGTTAGGTGGACTTGTGGCCAGTTTGAGTTGGGAGCGTTCGGGGCCAGCAGGTGTTGAGATGCCCCGTGTGGTGTGTGAGTTCACCGATGTCTTTCCGGAAAAACTCACTGAGTTACCGCCACGTAGAGAGGTGTAATTCGTTATAGACTTTCTCCCCGACACCGCCCCTATTTCTGTCACTCCTTATCGGATGGCACCGCTGAGATGTTGGAGTTAGGGAACCAATTGACAGAGCTGCAGTCTGCTGGTTTTATCCGTCCCAGTACACCGCCATGGGGCGCTCCAGCCTTGTTCGATAAGAAAAAGGATAGGAGTATGAGACTGTGCATATATTACCCACAGCTAAATCGTGTGACCATAAAGAACAAGTATCCACTGCCGAGGATCGATGATTTGTTCGATTAGTTGAGAGGATCTAGATGTTTCTCGAAGATTGATCTCCGATCAGGTTACCATCAGGTGAGGGTGCGGGATTGTGACATAAAGAAAACAGCATTCCGCACGTGGTTTAGGCACTTTGCATTTGTTGTGATGCCTTTTGGAGTGACCAATGCCCCAGCCACTTTTATGGATCTCATGAACCGGATATTCAGACCTTACCTGGATCGGTTCGTGGAAGTATTTATTGATGATATCCTTGTGTACTCAGCATCAGAGGAGGATCATGAACAGCACTTGAGGACCGTGCTACAAATTTCGAGGGATAATAAGTTGTTTACAAAATACAGCAAGTCTGAGTTTTGGTTGCCAGAGCTACAGTTTTTGGGACATGTGGTATCAGGGGAAGGGGTGGCTGTTGACCCTGCCAAGGTGGAGGCCATGATGAGTTGGACGAGACCGCGTAATGTGACCGAGATCCGTAGTTTCTTGGGTCTAGCAGGCTATTACCGGAGGTTCATACAGGACTTTTCTAAGATAGCTGCCCCTATGACGAGATTGACTCATAAGGACCAGCCTTATGAGTGGACTGAGGCTTGTGAGTCAGCTTTCTTGGAGCTGAAGAAGAGACTGACGACTGCCCCAGTGTTGGTTGTACCCGAGAGAGGTTTGGGCTATGCAGTCTTCTGTGATGCTTCTGCAGATGGACTGGGTTCCGTCTTGATGTAGGTTGGTTGTGTTGTGGCATATGGCTCTCGACAACTCAAGGTTCAGAAGAACTACCCCACTCATGACCTGGAGTTGGCAGCAGTGGTTTTTGCACTTAAAGTCTGGAGACATTACCTCTACGGAGAGAAGTTTGAAGTATTCTCGGACCACCACAGTCTCAAATATCTGTTCACGCAGAAAGAGCTAAACATGAGGCACCGTCAGTGGATCGAGTACTTGGGAGATTATGATTTTGAACTTTCTTATCACCCGGCAAGGCGAACGTAGTTGCAGACGCCTTGAGCCAGAAGTCCCGAGGAGTTCTAGCCAGCTTGTTTGGTGAGGCCAGAGCAGCGGCCTTGTGCAGTATGGTAGTACGATCAGGGTTGGATGACTTAGTCTTGAAAGCCCAGCAGACTGACTCGGATTTAACGGGATATCGAGATCGAGTGGCTGCTGGGGACAGACCACATGGTTGTGCAGTTAGAGCAGATGGTGCAGTGACTTTCGATGGTCGGTTGTATGTACCGGAGCAGTACCGTGAAGAGGTTTTGCGACACTTCCACCATACGAGATTTGCAGTACACCTGGGATGTGCCAAGATGTACCTTGATCTGAGGCGTCAGTATTATTGGGTTGGCATGAAGAGGGCTGTAGCTTAGTTTGTGGCTCGATGTTTGAATTGTCAGCAGGTTAAGTTTGAACACTAGAGGCCAGCTGGTATAGAGCAACCACTTAAGATATCTGAATGGAGGTGGGAGCACATCACCATGGACTTTGTGACTGGATTACCAAGATAGCCCAAGGGGCACGATACCATTTGGGTCATAGTGGATAGGCTAACCAAGTCGCCCCGCTTCATTGGCATGAAGGTGACTGATTCCTTGGAGAGACTTAGTCGGCTGTATATGGAGCAGGTGGTTAGACTGCATGGAGTGCCAGTGTCGATTGTTTCGGATCGAGACCCGAGGTTTGTCTCGCAGTTTTGGCAGAGCTTACAGAGAGAGCTGGGTACTCAATTATGCTTCAGCACAGCCTTTCATCCATAGACAGATGGCCAGTCGGAGGGGACCATCCAAATCTTAGAGGATATGCTCTGTGCCTGTGTTTTGGATCACGTGGGTAGCTGGGAGGATCACTTACACCTAGTTGAGTTCGTCTACAACAACAGCTACCAGTCTAGCATTCAGATGGTACCACATAAGGCATTGTATGGTCGACCGTGCAGATCACCTCTGTGTTGGGCAGAGACCAGTGAGGTTGTCTTGTCAGGACTAGAGATGGTTAGAGAGACTACAGAGCAAGTCAAACTCATCAGGCAGAGATTGTTGACTGCCCAGAGCCGACAGAAGAGTTATGCAGATCGCAGGAGGAGGCCACTGGAGTTTGCCGTGGGCGATCATGTTTTCCCTAGAGTCTTGCCCCGCCCTGGAGTTCAAAGATTCGGGCGGAAAGGAAAGCTGCCACCGCAGTTTATTGGGCCCTTTGAGGTGTTGGAGAGAGTTGGGGAAGTGGCTTACAGGATTGCCCTTCCGCCGCAACTCGCTAGGGTGCACAACGTTTTCCACGTTTCCATGCTTCGAAAGTATCAGCCGGACTCGTCGCATGTACTTAACTGGGATGACGTCGACCTTAGCGATGATGTCAGTTTCGACGAAGGCCCTGTGCAGATCAAGGATAGGATAGAGCAGATGCTCCATGGCAAGACTATTCTTAAAGTTCTGGTGATTTGGAAGCGTGGAGGAAGAGAGACAACTACTTGGGAACTAGAGTCTTCGATGAGGAAAAAATATCTGGGTTTCTTCGAGAATCAAAGTATGACTTTTAGTGTAATTTCGAGGACGAAATTGCTTAAAGGAGGGTAGGTTGTAATGACCTGACCCGATTTTTCGGGATTTTAAGGCCTCAGTAGCAGTGGGGATGGGGTGGATCCCGTGATAGACCTTGTCTCACCTGACCCCGAGCTCAGAAGCTCGAAGGGCATTTTAAATTTAAATTATTTAATACTTGTCATACCAAAATAATTGAAAATCACACACTTTTCCTCACCTAAGGTTTAACATCTGATTTCCCTTCGGATTTTGAAACGTTGTTTTTGAAAAAAATCTAATCTTATGTTTTTTTTTAAAAAAAAAGAAACCCTAAACCCTCCCCCCCTTATAAATCCTCTCTTTCTCGCCGCGCACTGTAGTACGCAGCTACAGTGCAGCGGCACCCTTGCCGCTGCTTCTTCTTCTCTCGGTCTCCTTGTTCTCTCTCCCTGATCCCCTCCCTCTTGTCCTCCGGCCCCTCTTTTCCCTTCGCTCTGACGACCGGCATCTCAGAGTCGCCATCACCGCCCGACCGAACCAGGTATCTTCTTCCCCTCCTCTTCCACCTTTCCTTTCCCGTCGGTTTTTCCCCTTCTCCAATTTTACTTCGGTTTTCCTTGTTTTTCTTTTCCTTTCTCTCCGATTTCCTCGGATTTTACTCGGCTTCTCTATGGATTTCTCCCCTCCGGTTTCTCCCTCTTCCTTCTTCTTCCTCTCTTTCCTACATTTTTCCCCCTCTTTCTCCTCCCCCTCCCCCCTTCGGCTGGGCAGCCGAGTTGACTTAGCTGAGTCCCATTGTGGGCCCCGTTGAGCTGGGCCCAGCTCGGCTCACCCTTGATCCTTTCTTGGCCCAGCTCGGCCCAGTCCAGCTTTGGGCTTGGTCCATTTTCAGTTTGGGCTTAGCTTGGTTGTTTTACCCCTTTTACTTATTCTCGCCCTTTTGTTTCAACATATCGAGCCCCCTTCAAGCCAACAGAACCACCTTATCACAATCGATTTTCAAATGCACACCGGTGAGGGAAGTATCACACTTTTAGCATATACATTTCTGCATTTATTTACCTTTGAATCATGTGGACGTGGAATACGCAGAATGGGATCCCTTATATCTTGCTGCCACTCGGCAAGGGAACCATTCAGATGAGTATGTGGTGAGGGGACCATTCTGTGTATTCGTGTCCGGTAATGATATGAGAATGATAAATGGACTTGATGTTGTATTATTATGCGTGATTAAGTAATCGGATGTGATTGATTGATAACATGATGAAATGTCAACATGCTAGTATGTGGTAGATTATAATGCACATGATTGATTGTGAACTGACGTTGTTTTATTGAGAACATGTCTAGTGTTAACTGTACCTGTACATGTCTAGTGTTAACTGTACATGCAAGTGTTGGATGCGTAGAATGTCGGAGGGACTTGGACGTTAAGCAACACTAGGGTTATATGGGACCATACGGCGGATGGGTGATGGGATGCATACCGCCTTGTGTTTGGATATGGGTAGTTGTGCCCCTTGCTCGAATAAAATGGTTGGTCTGTCTTGCATCTCCCAGCTACACCGTTGAGGAATGTGTAACCTGACTTGGAGAACAAGGTGCCTCGAAGTCCCCAATAGGGACTCTTTGGGGAAGTAGTTATGTTAATCCCAGATAGGCCATCAAGTTGAATGTTGGTCCACCCAGGGTAACCTTAGAAGGCCCTTGCGGTTCTGATACCCGAATGTATGACGGATGAGGTGATTCCTGGATGACCGAGTAGGCTGAGGAGGTGCTCACCTAGGTCCAGGGACGGAGCTGTGAGGGACAGCTCCCGCTTGTATAGCTTGTGATCCCTGATAGACCGAGTGGGCTAAGGAGGTGCTCGCCTAGATCCAGGGATGGAACGGTGAGGGACAGCTCCCGCTGGTACAGTTTGTGATCCCTAGATGACAGAGTAGGTTGAGGAGGTGCTCGCCCAGGTCAAGCGACGGAGCGGTGAGGGACAGCTCCCGCTGGTATAGTTTGTGATCCCTAGTTGACCGAGTAGGTTGAGGAGGTTGTCGCCTAGGTCCAGGGACGGAGCTGTGAGGGACAGCTCCCGCTTGTAGAGTTTGTGATCCCTGATAGACCGAGTGGGTTGAGGAGGTGCTCACCTAGATCCAGGGAAGGAGCGGTGAGGGACAACTCCCGCTGGTACAGTTTGTGATCCCTAGATGACCGAGTAGGCTGAGGAGGTGCTCGGCCAGGTCGAGCGATGGAGCGGTGAGGGACGGCTCCCGCTGGCATAGGTTGTGATCCTCGGTGACCGAGTAGGCTGAGGTGGTGCTCGCTCGCTCATCTACGAAGGGACTACGAGGTGAAGCACAGCTCCCGTTGATATGTTTTATGGCCCCTGATAGACCGAATAGGTTGAGGATGTGCTCGCCTGCTCATTGGTTAAGGGATGGTGTGGTGGAGGATAGCTCCCACTACTGCGGTTGAGGTTTGCCTAGGTAGGGTGGTTGTGGGCCATGTTGTCTACCAACCGGATGGCCCCTATGGTGGGTCGAGTACGCGTTATGCAGGACCATGCAAGTGGACTTTTGTTATTTCTCAGTGGTAGATATGCAATATGTGATATATGTTGTGTGACTGCATACATGTGTTCCCTTACTTAGTATGTAGTACTCACCCCTTGCCTTTCAGGTGGCTCGATGGATGCGAGACCCAGCGGGTCCCAAGACCAGGCTTAGGCGATGATGATTTCGGATTGCTTAATTACCTTCCTTTTTATTATTTGGAAAGAACCATGTGTGTTTATTTTGGACCTTGTTTATCGTTGTGGATGACTGTACTAGCCACTTATTGTACTGCTGTGTTAACTGAACTTATAGTATCTCTTTTCCCTTATGGTTGTTGATGTTTGGTCAAAAAAAAAAATGTATCGGCCGTTTGGAATGTGTGACATTTCGGTTTAGTATCGGTAGTAACACGCCCAGTGTCGGGATGGGTGTTACACATCACGCTTCACATCGTCCCTTCATTGGCAAATAAAAAAAGGATAGACCAAGATCTCCTCATACTATGGTTAGAAATATGAGAAAGAGATTCTTGTCTCAATCCATTGAATGTGGGCCAAATGTTCGGGATGGAAGAATCAAATTGCCCAAAGTTCAAAGATTTGAGAGGTAAGGTCTGAATTTAAAATTTGTATGGATCCCAAAGGGATAGGAACTTACCCATGCCCTACAATGGTCTAAGACGTAAGCTTAATTTGTGTATCTCTAGACTAATTGTAGTTGAACTCAAACTTGGTATAAGTGAGTTCAAATGACCAAGTGTTGTGGCATGGCACATTTGACCTCTTGCAAGAACTTGATTTCACTTTTCCTAGCTATAGTGTTTATCATGCTTAATGGGTCATAGAGTTATGGACTTTGATTCCTAGTCTCACAATGTTTGCTCAAATGTGTGGAGGGCTACCATTGTTGGTATCACATTGAAAAATGCTTTGGAATCACCCTTGGTATCTTGCCTTCATTCCATGTTCTTGTTTGATTGTTGGAATGATCATGTGCAAGATGTTTGTCTGGCATCTATGCTCTTAATTGATAAAATCATAATTTTATATGCCATGTGTTCTCATGTAGGCTTGCACTTATACTTTATATGCCATGTGTTCTCATGTAGGCTTGCACTTATACTTTAATATTGGAATATATGTTGTTTCATCTCATTCCATGTATTAAGTTATCTTTTGGGAATGGATGGACTTTATGCATGGCCTCATGTCTCGCTTGTATGTGTTTGCAGTCTTTGTTATCATCTCAGATTTTAAATTGGCAGAATCTTGTAGTGTGAGATGATCTTGTACACATACATAGTGTTGTTCCATTCCAACTTACAAAATTTGTGGATCTTTTGCGGAATGGAACTTGCTCCATGCTTATGAATGGTGTTTGTTGATCAATGTGTGATCAAATGTTCTTCATCGGTAATCCACTCATGTATAATTCAATTCCATTGGAGTATTCATAATTGAATGATAAATTTGATAAAAAACATGGGAGCCAATCCGGTGTTTGGCAAACACTTGTATGCTATACATGGAGATCATTTCTTTTGCACCTTTACTTGATCTAATGTGGGTATATCTTGGTACAAAATGAAAATATTTTTGCTAGTGTTTGTTGGTTATGGCATATTATGGGAATTTTATACTTAATGTATATTTGTGTATGCCATTTGTCTTCATACTTCATTTCCATACATTTTATTGGTATGTCATTTATGAAATGAATGTATGGTTGTGTGCTTGGTCTTCATTCCTATACTCATTAATGATATATATTATGAGGAATGATTTCGATTCATAAGCACCAAGTTTTTGCTAAACCTTGAATGCCTTATCATATGACATCACACATGGGCAATGGAGTTTTTTTTTAGCGCTAGGGCAATGAAGTTTTAAAATGGTAAATTATAAGGCCCAAGGTTACTGGATTGGATTGGATCAAAATCTCAAGAAAATTTGATCCATGATCCTTGTTTTTGTGCATGTGTTAGAATCATCAAAGGGGCACAAAAATCTATGTGAATGTATTGGCTTACATTGGCATTCAAAAGTTGTATTGCAAAACTTGTTGTCTTGTGAAATTACATGCATCACAGACACACACTCTCATCCCTCAATTTGCAAATCTTATAGGGATGTATTATGCTATTTCCATATCTTGATAATGCACTATTTTGGAAAATCTTTAGACATTGGAAATGTGTTTTTGGAGAAATGTTCAAATGAGTTATATTATCCTTTCTCCAAAACTGTCTTTGATTTGCATTCATGGTTTAATCCTTCACATGTGTCTTGGGATATGCCACATAAGGATTGAATGCAACCTAGTGTATGCACCATAGAGGCTTGGCTTTCAAAGAACAATATGGGTTATGCCAAAATATGAATTGATTGAAATTATGAAAGCCAAAATGGGTCTGTGGTCCAAATATTGATGGACTAGGTGCATTGTGCTCTCAAATTCTTGAGCAAGGGAGAGCATGCCTTGGAATGTTGTATGGGAAGAAATCAGCCTCCATCTTCCAAATGCTTAATGGTGTTCCAAGTATTGATTTTTGTTCATTCATTGTTCCCACATTGGTGTATATGTTGTTGAATGAACATGGTACATGTTTGATGCATTTCTACTTTCATATGTGCATGGTTATGCATCATTGTACTCGCTCATATAATTGTTTCATGGAAAATTCCTTGTATGAGTGATTCCCTACTTATGGCATGCATAAATGTTGTGTCAAAACTGGTATATCTTTTGCAATGCATGTGCCCTTTGTACTCCATTTCATGTCCAACAGTTGGGACTTGTTGAAGGACACTGAAATTGGGAAATCAGTGCTTCAATACCCTTTGTCAATTTATGACAAAAAGGGGGAGAATTTTGGAAGCTTGAAAGAAAGCTTATCTTAAGGGGGAGAAAGATTAGAAGCTTGATGAAAGCTTTGGAGGAGAAGCTTAAAGATCTTAGGGGAAGAAGATCTTTAAGGAGGATAGTCTTTGATTAAAGGGGAGATTAATCAAGACTAAAAGGGGATTTTAGTTCACATATTTAGGGGGAGTAATATTGTTTATATTACTATGTATGTGACTAACATTGAGCGGAAGATCTATGCTTCCATCTAGCTTGTCTTGTTTGTAGGTACAGGTACTTTGGCACATCCTAAGGGAGAATTTCAAGCTAAGCATGAAGATGAAGAGAGCATCTTGAAGCATAGAGTCTAGGGTCTTTTCAAGTACTTATAATTGTTGTATCTTTTGTATTCAAATGATGTATATGGGTTGGGTTAGTCATCAAGTCTGTATTCATTAGCTTCTAGTGTTTTGTTATGGAAATTGATAAAGGGGGAGATTGTTAGTGCCCTGGATTGTCGAGTCACCTATTTGTCAATTCCATAACTTAGGTGAAACATTTCCTTGGAAGGTTTAAGCTATGAAACAAGACTCATGGGATACGGATTTGAATCAAGAGCCTCAAAGAAGGAAGATCAAGTGAAGACTCAAGCATCATTACATGTGTATGGAAATCAAAGATAATTGGCCACAGATGACTTTAGGTGGTAGAAGACCTTCCCTAGGCTTAGAACTCACCTTAGTAAAACATAAGTAAGCCTAGAGAAAATGGTCCAAGGACTTGGAGCATCCATGAACAAATCTAGACAAAAATGTTGAGTGTGAAAATGTCATGACTTGGAATACACTTTAAACCAACCAAATGTTATAATACACTGGTAAGACCACCATGGTTGGATAGATCATTGAAATAGATTTTCATAGAGCCCAATAGCACTCAAAATGGTGTTCGGGAGCCTAAGATAGGGTCATTTTTGTGAAAGATAGTTTTGTTGAAAAACCTCGGACCGACCAGTCATGGATCACGACCCGTCAGTGGACCCAGGACCGAACCCTCAGTGGAAACGACCTGTTGGTGTGAAAAAAACTCATTTTGATGTCTTTTTCACTTCTCCTCAGACTGAGATTCTCGTGGGATCATGACCTGTCGGTGAACCCACGATCCACTCCTCATGGATATAGACCTATCGAGCGCGTACTATTTATATCCGTTGCAAACACACTCAACTCTCAACGGTCATATTCCAACAGCCATTTTTATGCACCGACCTCTCGACCAGAACGATCCCTCGGTGACTGGGACTTAGAAAAACTTTGGGATGCTTATTTAAACTCAGGATTTTGGAGGCTTTGGAGGGACCCTTTAGCTTGAAAAATCTCAAGGCAATCCCAATGATCCCAAACCTCTCCCAACCTCTCTCAAACACACATTAAACACTTGGTAAATCATTTGTGCGATCATATCTTCTCTATAAGTCTTTACCTTGGTGAAACATTTACCAATCAAACATTCGATTGAGATAGAGAGAGAGAGAATCAAGCCTAGGATCAACTTGTAAATCCATATCCTATCAACCTCTTCTCAACTTGTGATTGCACATACTCAAGACACATCTTGAACATCCCATTGGGAAGGAGAAGTATTCATGAAGCATACATCTACAAGTGAGTTGATACAAAGGCAAGTGCTTCTTAATGATTTTATTTTATAAATCATCTTGTGAAATGGATTAAGTGAAGGAAGATGAAACCACTATAAAAAATAGAGGGATAAGGAAATAGACCTTGGGTTGGTCGAACTTTTCAAAATCTAGGACAAGTGGATTAAGGAGAATTTGCTCTGGAACCACTATAAAAAAACTCTAGAGCGTCGTCTCTAGTACAGTGGTGGGTGGAATTCCCAGCTGATTGAGTGAGGTGGAATTTCTGTCCTAATTGTGAGGGTGTAAGTCCCCACATAGTGAATTCGGGATAACCCAAGATTGGGTGAGTCCTTAGAGTGGATGTAGGCTGTTTAACCGAACCACTATAAATTGGTTTTGTGGGTGTTGATCTTTACTTGTGTGATTGTTTTTATAATTGTGAACAGTTTTGATCACACAACCCATCTCTCTTGATTAACATTATTAATCCGCTGCAAATTTGTTAATTAACCAAGAAATTTGTGAAGACCATAAAAAATGGGGATTGTCTTAACCCCCTCCCCTCCCTCCCTCCCACCCCACTCTAGGGCCAATCTCGGTCCTTGTTCTAGCACCCAAGGGTACTTTCACATTCAATTCTAAAAATGTACTAAATTAATCCACACTCTCATAAATGGATTTGAATTAATTAGTTTACAAATAAAACCCTAAAATTGTGGTAAAATAATTACTAAAAATTCCAACTTTCCAAAAATATCAATTTATGACCATAAATTGGAAAATTCACCATTTGAATTGTCATATCTTCTATTTCCTTGTAAATCCTGCAAAACTTCCAAAATCCTATTAAACATATCCTAAAACACACAAAAACAAGGGGCTAACTAGTCCAAATACAAGGATAAAATAGTCATTTTCCTGTGCTCATCAAATACCCCCACACTTTGATTTTGCTAGTTCTCGAGCAAAACAAAAACTAAAAACTCTAAAATTAAAAAATGAAATAAAAATCATAAGCTACACCATTTTCGCTGGCACTCTCGATTGCATTTAGCGTATGCAAGAAGCCTTTAAATCCCCAACTCACCACTAGTGGACGAGTTATAGTCTTGTGAGGGCTTCCAATGATGATACCCACAAACATCAAATTTTAGTAAAAATATCCAAACAAAAATTTAAATATCATACAACTTGAAAATTATTTTATAAAATTTATACCCAGAGTGTAGTGTGTGATAGCCAAACATTAGTATAACATTATTTTTTCAAAATATGCACAAGTTTTGCAACCACCGGCTGAAAATGTGTTTTAACTCCAAATCTCACTAGATATATCTCCCAGAAAGACTTTCGCTCAAAGATTGGGTTAAATTTCTCTCAAAAGTATATGTGAATATAATAATTTCTCAAATACAAATATCTCACATATTTATCATCAAAGAACGGATTAAAACAAAGGACCCATAAATCGCATGAATGAATGCCACTTTTGTAATACCTCGCCCCAAAAAGTCCCACATTGCTAGTTGCATTAAAAAAGTTCCTGGTATATAAGTTGTAGCCTTCATCCTTCTAGCATAAGGCATTTTGAGCAATAGTGGGTTGGCTCGCCACCCTCTACCTCTGTGATGTGATAGAACTGGGGATGGCTCTACTTTTAAGGGGGGGGTGGATTGTGATACCCCAACACCACCCAACTAGGTGTGGGATTTGTCCCACATCGACAGCTGGGCTGGGTGTGGAGAGATTTATTTTGAAGGAAACCCCCTTCTTCCCAAGTGAGGCATTTTGGGCCTGGCCATGTGGACCAGGGCCCAAAGTAAAATGGTGAGGTCATGGTGGGCCCAAAATGGACAATATCACACTTAGAAGTTAGGGTAGGGTCGTTACAAGTGGTATCAGAGCCTCAGTTCTACACTCGGAATGTGAGGGCTCTTTACTTGTGTGATTTGCTTACCTGTGTGTGGACCCCTGTCAACGTGATGAAACAGAGTCGGGGACGGCTCTGGTCTTAAGGGGGTGGATTGTAACCCTCCCCATTATGAGGCCTTTTGGGCTTGGTCATGTGGGCCAGGGTCCAAATCAAAACCGTGAGGGCCGAGTAGGGCCTAAGGCGGACAATATCACGATGGGGTAGGGTTGGATCGTCACAAGTGGTCTCAGGACATGGTTCAACTCTCTGCTTGAGGGTGTGGGCTTGGTTGTTGTGTTTGCAGAGTAGGGGACGACTCTGGCTTTAAGGGAGGTAGATTATAATACCCCACCCCAAAAAGTCCCACTTTGCTAGTTGCATTGAAAAAGTCCCTGATATATAAGTAGTAGCCTTCCTCTTTATAGCACAAGGCCTTTTGGGAGCAACAATGGGTTGACTCGCCAAATCAAAGCCTTGCGGGCTCGTCTGTAGGCCCAAAGCGGACAATATTGTGCTAGCGGGACGGGTCGTTACAGTTGTAGCCTTCATCCTTCTAGCACAAGGCCTTTTGGGAGCAATAGTGGGTTGGCTCGCCACCCTCTACCTCTGTGATGTGACAGAGCTGGGGACGACTCTACTTTTAAGGGGGGTGGATTGTGATACCCCAATACCACCCAACTAGGTGTGGGATTTGTCCCACATCGATAGTTGGGTTGGGCATGGAGAGATTTATTTGAGGGAAACCCCCTTCTTCCCAAGTGAGACCTTTTGGGCCAGGGCCCAAAGTAAAACCGTGAGGGCATGGTGGGCCCAAAGCGGAGAATATGAAACTGGGAAGTCGGGGTAGGGTCGTTACAATTTTCCTGAGGACGTTGAATTAAACACAATCATTTTTCCTCATTTATTATTCACTTTAAATACCATATTAACTGATGATCAATAGGACTTTCTGATAGGACAAAATGTGGTTTAGGACCGGATCATATCAAATAAGGATAACAAGACTCTAAAATAATACTTTGAATAAAAAAAGTTAGAGGTCATCAAAATTTAGATGAGATATTTCTCCTTCTATTTTTTTCTCAACACTTCCAAAACATCATTTTTTTTTCACATCATTCCTTTCTTTTATATGGATGTTCCCTCCCCATTTATTTTCTTTTTCTTAATTTTTTTTTTCTTCTGATGCTTTTTTATTTATTTCATGTGCCATAATTTTCTCAGATTACCATCATAATAACAATCATCTCTAACATTTTCCTGGGCCCTAGAATATGTCACAGATATTTCAATATAGGCTCAAACTCAACAACCGAAGTTGGGTATGGATAAGATGGTTAACAACAAAAATAAGTTAATTTTCATATAAAGCTCAAAATTGGGAACTAACAGGAAAATATGACTAATATAGGTAGGCTTCAAAGGCTCAAATGATCCAAAAATGGCCTATATCGTTTCCCAAGCTTCATATGAATATTTTTTTGCTTCAAATAAAAAAAAAAATCAGGTGTAATAATTCAAAATTAGATGTCATTCTCAGTATTTCAACCAAAATAAAAAATAATAAGATCTTACAAAAATAATATTGCGCATATCAAAGAAAGATAAGAATGACTTATAACCCTCAGAAAAATCGAATGGCTCTTAAGCTCACTAGGTATAAATCTCCACTGGTATTCTTCTGGTAATTACTCAACTCATGAATATTTTTATTTTCAAGCTAACATTAACATGGCTGGTGCAAAGATTTTCCAAGCATAAATTTCATAAAATTCAATTGGAAAATCATGATATAAAAATTTTCATTCACATATTAATGTTGAAAAACATTTTTTTAATATTTAATTTTTTTTGGACAAAAAAAAAAACCAGAACCTACAAAACTGACACAGTGTAACCCCTCAATACTGCCAAACTTAAATTGAACATTGTCCTCAATGTTCCCTAATCTATATATGCACTGCAAATTAGAAGAAAATATTAGAAACGAACAACTAAAGTTCAGAAAATACTTGAGATGGTTCACTTTATTCAAAACCTGCAAAAACAAAAAGACAAAAACACAAACAAAACAACAAGGACTCTATACTGACGACAAAAACACAAAAACTGATTCAACAAAAATGAGACCTAAACTAGATACTGATAAAACGACACACACACATAGACAGACTAAGACACAAACATCAGAGTGACGGGTGGACATGGTTGGAGATGGATGGATAAATAAAAACAAATCAAAACAAAATGAAGACCACACAATATTTGACCTAAACTTTAAAAAATTTTGAACAACACATCCCAAAAGACAATGTTTCTAAATTGATTTTAACTTGCAATGCATGAACCACTTTCGCTCATATTTTTGGATTTTCAAGTTTTTATCAATGCAATCCTAATCTAACAATGCAAGATTCAAAGTAAATATGTAAATAATAATCAAATAACTAAGCTAATACATGAGACTAACAACCTAATATGATATGATCAAATTAAATATACAATTTTTTTTAAAATTTTTTATATGCAAAATAAATGCAAGGGAACCAAAGAAAATCTATATGAATGCATGAAAAATCGAAAATTTAAAGAAAAGAGATTTAGGCACTTACCTTGGCCTGTAGTGCTTACTTTCAAAAATTTTAGAGCGCTATTCAAAATCCTTGCTAAATTTAACACACCAAACCTAGGTGAAGACTCTGAATCTCATAAAAAAATGCATGATCCTAAGCTAAATGCAATTTTCTAATGTTATAACTAGTGGAGGAAATTAATTAATTGGAACCTAACTAAGAACTTTAAATTAAATTAAGACCATAGTTTTTTTTAATTAACATTGTAGCACCCCGCCCTTTTTCACTCACCAAAAATCAGAGTATATTTTTTTTTTAAATGAGTGAGAGAGAGTGGGATACATCACGATGCGAGCTAAGTCCGAGTTTCCAAAACCCGACTCTTAATTGGCCACCTTTACGTGTGTGTGGACTAAGGCCACCAAAATATTTCACATGCTAAAGAATACTTGCTGAAAACTATATGAATAAAAATACTATCCATATCCATGTCATTAATAAGCAAGGAAGCCAATCACCATTTAATTAACTGAAACTTAAATATCCAAAATATCATCAAACCATATCAAAATAAATCTAAGTTATTATAATCCCAAAATATCAGTTATCTCAATGCATCATTCCAAAATCATTAAAAATAACATAAGTATAAATCTGCCCAAGCTCCTACACTTGGATCCCTTCATGTCCCATGTCCTTATCATTTCTTGTTCCATCATTTATAGGGTAGAAGTAGGGCGTTAGTCAACGGGCCCAGTAGGAATTCCAAATAGGGTTATGTACACATAGGATCAATATAAAATCAAGATAAGTACATCATATCAAAACTGTAAAACAACTCGTAGTACAAAAAACAACACATGATATTCATATCAAAATCATGCTAATGTATGTGTCATGTCATGGGTGTCATATGCCAATGATCTCCCATCCAACTTCCATATCCAACCATAGCACCACTCATATAAATAGTTTCCTTGATAAACAAAGCCATATCAAAGTGTTCCCTTGGCCATTTACGTCCGCAGTGTTTTGTGACGGCACCACCAGGTCACTGTTATACCTCCCCACGTGTGTTGATCGGAATTACCAATGGAATGCTGACTTCTCCCTCTGCGCAGGGTTTTTCGGCTGGTTACCCCGGAGCTCTTTGGCCCAGACTACGCCGTACCCATTATTAGCAATCCCGGACAAGGCCAACATATCAATAGTTCACATAGCTTCATACAAGTTAGTCTCAAGCCCCAAGTCATGTCCAAACAGCTCATAACTTGGTTTGCTGTCCCATGTACTCCCTCCCATCCCATACATGAGATCATTAATGCAAAAATACCATTTCATATCAAATTACATAATATCATTTAAAATTCAGTTTATAAAGCATAACCATATGTTTAATCAAAGTAAATCATCATACTTAAAATAAAAACCAGTAACATATATATAAATCCACAATGTCTCAATAAGGTAGGAATCCTACCAAAGTCCAGTACAATATCCGTGTTGTTTTGCTTTGATTACGTTCAACGATCACGTCAAAACGAATCACAAACCCCTTTGCGAAATCTTTTTACCTTAATGAATTCAATCACATGCATATGTAAATTTGATTATCCATTTTATTTCCATCATCCCTTACATCATTCCGGATAAACTGAAACATCTGGAAAATTTATTTAAAAATTTAACTTTTCAATTCAGTCGAGTGAATCATAGTCAGATACAGTCATCTGTCTTACCCATAGACTTTTAGTCTACTCAATACAATATTCAGTCGGCTGAAACCCAACTCGGAACTATTTAACCTTGACTCATAAACTTTCAGTCAGCTAACTCTAAGTCAAACCTTCTGTACTTTCTGCCAATCCACTTTCAGTTGACTGAATCACAAATTAAGTCGGCTGACTTTGGATCAGATCAACTGTGTGTTTGGCCATTATAGATTCAGTCGACTAAATCAAGTATTCAGTCGGATAAATCATCAACCAACAATTTACGTGCTTGGTAAGTTTACCGTCAGTCGGGTGAATCAAAGACTCAGTTGGTTGAAACACGCCAGATCTCTTTACTTATTCGGTACGTCTATTTTCAGTCGGCTGAAACACCATTATATCTTATATATTTTAATCCAGTCCAAGTTCAGTTGACTGAATCACAAGATTCAGTCTGCTAAAACTCCCAAAAACTCATTTCCGTTTAAGCCAACACTAGTTCAGTCGACTGAATCCCAGATTTAGTCGGCTGAAACTACCACAAACCCTTGTCTGCTTCAGCCAGCACCAGTTCAGTCGACTGAATCCCTGATTCAGTCGACTGACTGTTTGTCAGTCCTTATTGTTTGCATATTTGGCTTGACCCTTCTTCATGAAATTTACTCCTAATATTATTTAAACATAAATAATATCATTCACACAACTCTTTGTGAGTTTACTCTACCCTCTAGCCAAAGCTAGAGTCTTTTCATAATATATTCCAATCTTAAGCCTTAAAACATGATTCTGAATTCAATCCTTTGGTTGTTGTTTTCCAACACGTATCCATTCCTCAAATGGATTTCCAATTCCATGGCCCAATGATAGTTTGGCCAATCCTTCCAACCAATCTGAAATCCATAGGTTCGGCCACGTATTGTAATGCCCCGCCCTTTTCACTCTAAAATCAGAGTCTATATTTTTTTTTAATAAATAAACAAGTGATAAGAGCGGAGTGTCACGACGCGAGTTAAGTTCGGACTTCTAAAGTCTGACCCTTAACTGGCCAAGCCCATGTGCGTATGGACTAAGTCCATAAGAACTGATCCACACATGGTACAAATACGACTTGCGGAATAAACTTAGTCTTAATCTAACTGCGGGTTATAATAGATCCTAAGACTACTCCATTTTATATCTTTAGATAGCAAAGTACATAATCGTCCAAAGTTACCAAAATAACCTTAATGTATGCATTCATTCTAAACCATCCAAATCCTACCAAACCATAATTAACTAAATTATTACATGCCAAGAACATCTAATTAACAAATTACATTGTCCAAATAACTTAAATAAAAGTCCATAAACCAATCCATCAATCAAAGTCCATTCACAACCCCAAGCTTCTACGCTTGATTTCCTTCACGATCCTCATTCTTTGCCTTTCCTGCATCATCCACTAAGGATAGAGATAGGGCATTAGATCAACGCGCCCAGTAGGTCATCTGATTAGGGCTACCACAAGGTTAGTATAAAAACATGCAAATAATATAATAATATATGTTCATCAAAACCTCATAAAAACGATGCTATGTATGCTATGCTCATGTAATGAGTCCCACCCATCACAAATATACATAGCTTCCTCTTGATGGGATTCCCATCGTCAAGGTACCCCACAGTGGTCTTTCGGACGCCCTGACGGAGTGTGGCCTCCGGATTCCTCTTGATGGGATTCTCATCATCAAGGTACCCCACAGTGGTCTTTCGGATGCCCCGACGGAGTGTGGCCTCCGGATACAACACCATCACCCCATGCCATGCATGAGATGCTTACGCATACATGCCATTTGTAAATATAACATAACATTCAAACCAACTTGAACATAATAACATAACTCAAATAGCTTATCAAAATCGACATAAAACATCAAATATATGTGTGGTTCAAAAAGGTAGGAAACCTACTCAATGTTCACTTAGGTTGACCGTTCTTTTAAACTGTCACCTGTTCACAACTCGCCCACCGTTCAAGCAAATCCCGTGGCCCTAATTATATAACAGCAATCAAACATTTATCCATATGATTCCAACTTAGTCTAAGTCCCAAAAATCCACTTTGTGGGGTTCGGCCATACCCCATGGCCGAACCTCACCCGTCTAAATTTTGGTCTCTCTTTTCATTTAATCATATTAAACCTCCTCACACCTCAAACATACTTTGGTAGGGTTTGGCCATACCACATGGCCGAACCTTACCACTTTGATTTTAGACCGCTCTTTTCAAGTCCTTTGATCAATCCATTCACATTTACAATTTATCTTGTATTTATAGTTTTGCCATTGGTCTAACCAATGCTTAATTTTGCTAACTTCCATCGCCTAAAATAAAACCATCTTAGTGGGGTTTGACCATACCACATGGCCGAACCTCACCATCTTAATTTGGTCCTTTTTAAATCCTTCATTCATCCATATAAATTCAACTCCATCCAAACTCCATCATTAAATTTGAGTTAACTTAACCCAAATAAGCTTTGATCTAACCAATTGATTAATCATATCCACCTCGACCCATTGGGTCCAATTTGGGTCCTTTGACCCAAATAAATGTACATTACCCATTTAATTTCCATAGATCCACATCTACCATCCGTTGGATCTTATTTGGACAATTGACCCAACATTTACTCATCCAAGTTCATATCCATTTAATTTGCCATTTCAGTGGCAATTTCGTAACTACAGATCAACTGAAAATCTGGGATATTACAACTATGGCTTACTCTTAATCTTAATCCTTTGTTATTAAACTTAAAACCATACCTTCTTTCATGTCTCCTTTGTTTCTTTTTGATCTGAATTCCTTCCTTTATCCTTCTTTCCTTCCTTTGTTCTTCAGTGATCCTCTAAATGTAGAGATGGAGAGAGAGAGAGAGAGAATTCTTGGGTGCAAGAGATGAAGTGGTCGGCCAAGGGGTGTGAAGTGCCCCTTGGTTGGTATCCCTTTGTAACAGCCCAATACTCTTCCACTTCCCCTCTTTAAAGTTATGTGTAACCAAGGAGTCACTTGGTATTACAAGGAGATTCTTGGCTTCAGCCTTTTTGCCTTCCAACGATTTTCCTTGGGTTTCATCCCCATGAGATGGAAACTTCCCATCTTCCCAAGTCACTTAATTTGATTTAATCTTGGACTCAATCATTACTTAATTCCTTTGAGCTCACTCATGGTTGACCAAATCAACCATGACTTAGCCGACCGTGCACCATATGGCATTTATGTCCCACCTTGGCCATATCCCTTGATGATGTGGCACCTTGTCTAGTTGGCTTCTATGCATGCCACATCATCCACATGCCACCTCACTTGACGACGTGGATTTAATGTCTTGGATCTTAATTGGGTAGCTGACCCAATTAATTTAACCTTACCCATTAATTAAAAATTAGTTCATCTATGACCCATTGGGTCCCAATTGGATAATTGACCCATTTAAATTAAACTTACCCCTGATCCATTGGGTCTTAATTGGGTAATTGACCCAATTCCTTACCCATCTAAAGTCCATTTTAATTATTTAAATATCAAATTCCATTAATTCACAATTTAAATAAAACATTCTAATATATAATCATGAAATGCAAATCCGGGGTGTTACAATTTACCCTTTTTAGAAAATTTTGTCCCAAAAATCGAGCGAAGTAGGGTTTTAAACAACTTATACAAATAGCTCAGGATGAGCTGCTCTCATTTCTGATTCAAGTTCCCAAGTGGCTTCCTCATTACCATGTCGATCCCATACCACTTTGATGAATTGAATTGCTCGGTTCCGCAACACCCTTTGTTCTGTCTCAATCACTATGATAGGCCTTTCGACGTAAGATACGTCGGTTTGCATTTCTATGCCTTGCACATTCAACACGTGCGAGGGGTCAGGATTGTACTTCCTTAGCATAGATACATGGAACACATCGTGTAGTGATGACAACTGTGGAGGGAGCATCAGTCGATAAGCCACTCCCCCACCCTCTCATGGATTGGAAAGGGTCCCACAAATCTGGGTGACAACTTCCTTTTCTTTCCAAATCGTATGTGCCCCTTTCGTGGCGAGACCTTCAAGAATATTAGGTCTCCCACTGCAAACTCAAGGAATCTCCTCATTTTGTCAGCGTAGCTATTCTGACGACTTTGCGCTGTGAATAGATGTTGTCGTATCACCTTAATATGTTCCGTGGTCTCTGTAACTAGCTCAGGTCCAATAAATACAGAGTCTACCATACAACGCCTCAAATGGAGCCATCTTGAGGCTTGCCTGGTAACTGTTGTTGTACGAGAACTCAACCAGTGGTAAATGATCTTCCAACCACCCTTGAAATCTAGCATGCAAGCTCTCAGCATATCTTCCAGCGTTTGTATTGTGTGTTCCGATTGGCCATCGGTCTGTGGATGAAAAGCTGTGCTGATTAACAAACTAGTTCCCATAGCCTATTGCATGCTCTGCGACACTCTACCGGTGGATCGACAATCTCTGTCGGACACAATAGTTCTTGGTATACCATGTAACTTGATGATGTCTTTGATATACCGCAGCCCCAAAGTCTCAGACGAGTCTGTCATCTTGATTGGAAGGAAATGTGCAGACTTGGTTAAACGGTCCACTACAACCTAGATTGAGTCGTTACCCTTTGAAGACCTTCGCAATCCTGTCACAAAATCCATGGAAATATGTTCCCATTTCCATTCGAGCACAGGTAGAGGTTTGAGCAATCCTGGCGGCTTCTGATGTTTTGTCTTGACTTGCTGACAAGTAAGGCAGTGAGCGACAAAATCTGCTACATCTCTTTTGAGTCCATGCCACCAATAATGTCTTTTCAGGTCATGGTACGTTTTGGTGCTACCCACATGAATAGAGAGTTTTGTTTGATGAGCTTCAATCAACAGCTCTCTTCTACAGCTTTGAGGCACATATGTCCTACCTCGGAATAAGAGACCTTGTCCATGTCATAATTTCCATTCTGATACAACCTCACCAGTAGACATCTTGGCCCATATTTCTTCCACTTCTGGATCTATCCGCTGTTCTTGAACAATTTTGGACAGCATGCTGGACCGTACCATCAGATTATACATACTCCCACGGTCCTTGATGTACAAATTGAATTCCCGGATGGTTGCCAACATTTCCCATTCCTTCATAATCAAACTGGGCACTGTTGCATGTGACATGCGACTGAGGGCATCTGCCACTTTGTTTGCCTTGCCAAGATATTATCATAGTACAAACTCATAATCTTGCAGATATTCCATCCATCTGCGCTACCTCATATTGAGTTTCTTCTGATCAAACAAATACTTTAAACTCTTATGGTCAGAAAATACTTCAAATTTCTCACCATATAGGTAGTGTCTCCAGTTTTTGAGAGCGAAAACCACTGCAGCTAATTCCAGATCATGAGTGGGATAGTGGCGTTCATGAATTTTCAGTTGTCTTGAACCGTATGCCACTATATGATGACTTTGAGTGAGAGAGCACCCAAGTCTTTCTCCTGAAGCATCACAATATACTTCATATCCATTGCCTCTTTCCGGCAAAATCAAAATAGGAGCAGTCGTAAGAATCTGCTTTAGGTCTTCGAACCCTCGGTTGCATACATCAGACCATTCAAATTTGACTCCTTTCTGAGTGAGACGGGTGAGTGGAGCTGCAATCTTGGAGAAGTCCATAATAAACTTCCGACAACAACCAGATAATCCCAAAAGGCAACAGATTTCGGTCACATTCCTTGGAGCTTTCCAGTCTCTTACTGCTGCCACTTTAGTCGGGTCCACGACTATTCCTTCTGCTGATATGACATGTCCTACGAAGTTGACCTTAGATAGCCAGAACTCGCACTTGCTTACTTTGGCATATAACTGATTCTTCTTCAGAGTGTCCAGGACTATCCTCAGATGCTCAGCATACTCTTCCCGACTGGTGGAATAAATCAGAATATCATCAATGAAAACAATTACAAACTTGTCCAAATAAGGACGAAAGATTTTGTTCATCAGATCCATGAACATGGCCGGTGCATTGGTGAGTCCAAATGGCATGACCACATATTCATACAGTCCATACTGAGTTCTGAAAGTCATCTTTTGTATGTCCTCATCCTTGACACGGATTTGATGGTAGCCCTGACATCAGATCAATCTTGGAGAAATGGCTGGAACCTCTGAGTTGATCAAACAAATCATCAATTCTGGGTAGACGGTACTTGTTCCTGACTGTCAGTTGATTCAGTTTCCTGTAATCCACACACATCCGAAGAGTACCATCCTTCTTCTTCACAAATAATACCTGTGCTCCCTAGGATGAAGTGTTGTTCCTGATGCATCCTAGTTTGAGGAACTCATTAATTTGTTTCTTTAGCTCAGACATTTTTGTTGGGGCCATCCGATAATGCGGCAATGATACAGGAGCAGTGCCACGATATAACTTGATCTCGAAGCATAAGAACTACCAACTACTGCCATACCTTGAATCACCGAATGATCCACTGTCTCTGGAGGAGGAACCAAAGTATGTAGTCGTCCACATCCCATCAGAATAGGTGCCCGTCCTGTCTGGTTATGTGCTCTGGATGCTTGAGACTGAGCTGGTCGAGCTGAAGGACGGAAAGAACACCTGGAGTGAGAATGTCTATTGTTTTGTGGACATTTCCTCTTAAAATGGCCCTGCTTGCCACACTGGAAACATGTGCTAACACCTCGAGGAACTAAGAGACTGGTCCTGATGTGGAGGGTTGATTGGGACAAAAACCTCTAGTGGACCCAGTAGAAGGTGAGGGTCTCCCAAAGTTCGGTCTAAATCTCTTGTTCGGGAAGAAAGTATTTCCCCCGCTCTGACCTCGTCAGTTATCCACAAACCTGACTATCTCTGCCAACTCTTGTTCAGCTATGCTAGCTCAACTAACCACTTCTGCCAAAGTAGCTGACTTGAAGATTGTGACTTTGGCTCTTAGGTTAGGTCACAGACCTCGTTCAAACTTCCCAGTCTTCTTGTATTTTGTGTCTACCATGTACAAAGCACTCCATTATCAACACATACCATTAAGATCTCATCAAATAAGAGGAAAGGGAAAGAGAAGGATTATAGATCTTACCTTTGGAGGATAAGGAACCGTGCAAAGGGGCGCTCCAAACGTAGGAAATCCGAATCCAAAGGCTTTAGTGGGTGAAAATCAATAAAGGGATGGTAGAGGAGGCAAGGATTTGTTGTTAGGGAAAAATGGTTGGTTGTTTGGAAGAGGAAGGAGGTGAAATAAGTCTAATTTCGTGCAAACAGAGACTTGTGTAAGGACTTAATATTTTAATAATATTTAATTTTTTTTTTTTGGGTTTGGTCGCTACAATCCACCCTGTTAAAAGAAATTTTGCCCCCGAAATTCAATTATTCTAGGGCTCTTGCTTCTGTCTCAAATCTCACAAATCCTGCAGGGCTTCATCCATGGGGCCCTCAAATATAGATATTGGTCATCAGTCTCTCTGGACTCAACCAAATAATGTCATCAACATGCTTAAATCATAGGTGGACAACATAATAGGGCCTACACCATGGCTCTCATATTGCAGCTCAACACGTTGCACACTATCACATCACAAATAAAATTTACAACTCAAAGCAAATATAAAGTCTATAAGTGGCTAAAAGACCCTATAATCCAACACAAGGAATACAAAATCTGGGTACATCTCATCAAAGCACTCTACTGAACTAGGAGTCTCGAAGACTTCCGAACAACAAATATCGAAGAGTCCTAAATACCAAAATCACCATCACAAGCACGAGAGATAACCTGGAGACTAAAATCTCTCTAATAAACTATGTCGTAGCCATACACATATTCATACCTGCTAACACTGGTTGTCACATAATTCCAAAAGCGTGCCATATATTAACGAGTCCTGACACACCCAAGTTGCCATCAAAGTACACAAGAAGCTTCCCACCACTAATGACATCAAAATTGTGCATAAAAGTGATTCTAAGCTTATCTCAGCTAGGTATTAGCTAAAACCTATAATCGGTTCTCCGTTGACAATCACTAATATTAAAATAGAACTTTCGCCCCTAGGTTACCTCGGTAAACTCGTCACAAAATCCATATTAATGTCTTTTCATTTCCACTGAGACACTGGAAGGTTTTGTAATTCTCCGTCGGGTCTTTGGTGCTTAGTCTTAACTTGCAGACATATAAGACAATGGCGTACACACATTTATATCTCGTTTCAAACATTTCCATCAAAAATGCCGTCGACTATCATGATACATCTTAGTACGGCCTAGATGTACGGCAAAATGGGAATGATGTACACTGATCCATGGTAGGTACAAACAATTGTTCTTGAAGAACCAATCCACCGTCTACTAACCATCCGTTAGGGCTTTGCCCTTGAAGTACTTTCTGTCTCAAATCAGAAGCCAACGGGTCTACTTGCTGTGCCTTTATTACCTTATCCACAAGCATAGGTTGTATAACTGAAATTTGTGTCCAACTGAACCATCGAGTTCGACCAACTGAAGATCATAATCTGCTGTTGTCTCAAGCATCTGCCATTGACCAATCTTGATACTGGCCACTGTACTCCAGGATTTTCTGCTCAACGCATCAACCTCTACATTGGCTTTATCAGGGTGGTATGAGATTTAGAAATCATAACTTCAAAGAAACTCCAACCACCACCACTGCCTCAAATTCAAGTCCTTTTGAGAGAAAAAGTACTTAAGATTTTTATGGTCGAATTGCACCACAAATCTTCACCAAACAGATAATGCCACCAAATGTTCAGTGCATACACTACTGCGATTAACTCAAGACCATGCGTGGGAATAATAAAGCTCATGGGCTTTCAACTACCAGAAATCCCTGTGTTATACTCGGTCGTCCTGCACCAACACGCAGTCTAGACTGCTCAAAGAAACATCTCAATATACAACATATTCATGACCTCGCTGGTACCACTAACACATGGGAAAAAGTCAGTCTATCCCCTAGGCTCATGAAGACCTGCTGAAACGTATCATCCCAAACAAAATCCACTATCTCACGGGTCAATCTAGTCAAAGGTTATACGAGTTCAGAGGAACTCTTAACAAACCAGCAGCAATAATCTGCTAACTCCAAGAGATTGCTGATGTCAAACACATTCCGCAATCTTTTCCAACTAACCACTATCTCAAACTTACCAATAACTGAAATCACATCTATTAGAAACTGAACCTCTCTCAGCCAAAACTCACACTTGATGAATTTCAAATACAACTTGTGCTCTGACAAGGTCTGTAACACTATGTGTAGATGTCGTTCATGATCTGCCTCTGTCGCAGAATAAATCAGAATATCAATAAACATTTTAGTCAAATGATCCAAATATGGTCGGGAGACACGATTCATCGAATCCGTGAAAGTAACTAGCTCATTTGTCCACCCATGTGGCATCACAATAAACTCAAGTGCCCAAGTCGAGTACAAAAGGTGGTTTCCTAGATATCGCTCTCCCTCACCCTCAAATGTTGATAACCTTACCGGAGATCTATCTTAGAGAAGTACTCGGGCGGATAAAGCCAACAGAAGAAAGTTCAATAATCTGAGTCTCTAACTCTCTCAACTTTGTCGGTGTAACACCCCGGATTTTCGTTTCATAAATATATTGGATTTTTCTATTTAAATTATATAATTGGAATGGACCTTAGATGGGTAAGGAATTGGATCAATTACCCAATTAAGACCCAATGGATCATGGGTAAGCTTGATTCGCAAAGGGTTTCCGATTCACTAAGGGTTTGCGAATCTTTTCTTCGTGATCATTAAAAGTTACCTTCACAAAACAGCAAGAACAATATACTGGACTTTGATAGGATTCCTACCTTACTGAGACACTGTGGATTATATATATGTATTGGTTTTATTTTCATATATGATGATTTACTTTGGTTAAACAAATGGTTATGTTTTATGAACTGAATTTCAATGATATTATGTAATTTGATATGAAATGGCATTCTTGCACTCATTATCTCATACATTGCATGAGAGGGAACACAAGGGAGCAGTCCACACTCCATTCAGGTAATTCTGATTAACATATGTGGGGAGGAGTCCACACTCCATTCGGTGATTCCTATTAATATATGTGGGGAGGAGTCCACACTCCATTTGGGAATTCCGGTTAACATATGTGGGGAGGTATAACAGTGACCTGGTGGTACATCACAAAACACTGTGGAAGTAATTGGCCAAGGGAACACCTTGATATAGTGATTTATCAAGGAGACTATCTATATATGATGTGGTTGGATATAGAATTGGGTGAGGGATCATTTGGCATTGACACCCATGGCATGATGTATAAGTAAGCATGATTATGTATTAGAAATCAAGCATTGTATTTTATTACTTATGAAATGGTCTACAAACATGATATGATGTTTTCTATATTGATTTTTTATTAATCCTATGTGTACATAACCCTTTTTGGAATTCCTACTGGGCGCATTGACTAACGCCCTACTTCTACCCTTTAGATGATGGAACAAGGAATGAAAAGGACTTGGGACGTAAAGAGAGTCAAGCATAGGAGCTTGGACAAATTGATGTTTATTTTACTTGGCTTGATTTTGGAAGATGTATTGTGTAAACGCCCCGCCCTTTTTCACTCACCGAAAAATCAGTCTATTTTTTTTTGAAATAAAGAGTGAGAGAGAGCGGGACGCCACGACTCGAGCTAAGTCCGAACTTCCAAAGCCAGGCCCTTAACTGGCCAAACATACGTGTGCGTGAACCAAGTCCACTAAAACCGTTCGCACACTTAAGGTTATACTTGTGGAAATAAACATATTGTGGAATTAATATTTGATTACATAAACCAACCATAACCTTTACTTAGCAAGGAAGTCAATCACCCAAAACTTAACTGAACTAAATATCCGAAGGTGACGTCAAACCATAGCAAAATAATATCTAAGTTATTACAACCCCAAAATGCAATTACCTCAATACACCCTGTCCAAAACTAAAACTTAAAAATAAGCAATAAGCTCCCCAAGCTCCTAAGGTTGGCTCCTTTCACATCCATCGTCCATTCCGTTCCCTGTATCATCATCTAGGGTAGAAGTAGGGCGTTAGACAACGCGCCTAGTAGGTATTCCGAGTTGTAACGCCCCGCCCTCTCCGAGAAATCAGAGTCTAATTTTTTTTTTTTAATAATAGAATAACACCGGAAGAGAGCGGATGGCGTCACGACGCGAGTTAAGTTCGGACTACCCAGGTCCGACCCTTAACTGGCCACCCATGTGTGCGTGGACTAAACCCACGATAACAAACCACACATGGAAATATACAATGACTTGCGGAATAAACTAGACTAACTGCAGAAATAGATTGAATAGATAGCAAGTACCAGTCTCAATTAATAAATAACATAAACCAACCATCCATTGTTAATATCCTAAACAAATCATAGCAAGGTATCAACTTATTACATGTCCACAAAATATAACTAAAAGACTGTAATAAAGAAATCCCAATCAACAATCAAATGCTTAGGCTTGGCTCCCCTCCTGGTCATCGACCTTCTCTTTCCCTTTCCTTACCTGCATTCTCCTCTGAGGATAGAATTAGGGCGTTAGATCAACGCGCCCAGTAGGTTCCCGATCAGGGTTACCACATGGTTAGCTTATAAAACATGCATATGTATCATAGTACATGATAATCAATAAAACATCTGAAAACGAATGATATGTATATGCACATGTAATGAGTCCTACCCATCACATGTCTACATAGCCATTATCTCAAGAAACTCTTACGTCAAGATATTCCGGAGTAGTCCTCATTTCCTCCAGATGGGTAAGCCAGAGTAATCCACATTTCCTCTGGGTATGGTGCTTATGTCAAGTTAATCCAAAGTAATCCACATTTCCTCTGGATAGGATACTTATCATTATGTTGTTCCATTCCCATCACCCCATGCCATGCATGAGATGTCAATGCATTCTATATCATTTGTAAATACATAGCTCATCATTCAAAATCACATTTGAAACATAATAACAAATACAACATATCTCATAAAAACATGATAAAACCAAATCATATTTGTGGTTACAAGTAGGTAGGGAAACCTATTGAAGATTCACTCCAATGTTCGATCTTTCTTTAGCGTCACTTGCTCACGACTTGCCCGCCGTTCACTTCCGTCACCTTGTGATGTAACAGTAAATAAATCACACTATCATTTAAATGTTCATTCAATTCTAAGACCCAACCACATCTTGTGGGGTTCGGCCATGCCCATGGCCAAACATCACCAACTTAGGATTTAACCTCATTTTTCATTTAATCAATTCTTAAATACTTAACCCTTTAAACATGTCTTGGTAGGGTTCGGCCATACACCATGGCCGAACCATACCACCTTGGTTTGAACCCTTCTTTCATGTCCTTTTCAACTTTTTCTACCCATATTTACATTATTACTTGTATTTACAGCTTTGCCACTAAGCTAAGCCATGTCAAAAACCATTGTCCACAACAACCAATGATTAATCTTGCTGATCACAATTATCCAAAATCAATCCATCTTAGTGGGGTTCTGCCATACCACATGGCCGAACCTCACCATATCACACTTTTGATCCATTTTATTATTCATTCATAATACTTGGTGGGGTTCGGCCATACCCATGGCCGAACCTCACCCCTTTGATTTTGGTGCCCCATTTTGCCTTTCTTTTTGATGAACATTAACATCCAAATCCATCACTCTTTCAGTTATATTAAACCCTTTTAAAACATCATGGAATCAATAACAAATACTACCCATAAACTTAGTCTATTTAACCCATGTAATGGTCCATGGGGTTCGGCCATGTGGTTCCCTTGGCTCAATTGTTCCAATATTTGTATATCAATTGGACTCTACCCTTTAACCATGTTAACCACATGGTTCAGCCATCCAATGGCCAACCCAAAACAGCAAACTTATATTCATTTAATTCCCATAAAAACACCATAATCTTGTATGGTTTTTGCCTCTCAAAACCATCAAAAACATCATACCATAATCATATGATTTCAGGGGGTTCGGCCATGCTCATTGGCTGAACCCTATAGCCTTTGGTTTGAACCTCTTAGACATTCATCTTATGTCTAAATTAATCTCCCAAAACAGTAACTCATTTGCATAATTTTAACTTACAAAAGAAACCATCAAAATTCCAACATCATTCATGGGGTTCGGCCATCCAAGGTGGCCGAACCCAATGATCCATTTTATCAATTTACACCCATGGTTTAGACCCATGATACCCTCAGTCCTTCATGACATTGAAGTCCATGTTTTAACCCTCTTTGAAACATGCATTTTAAATCCAATAAAACATCCAAAACAGTCCCACAAATTGCATGGTTTTTATGTTTCAAAAACCATATAAAACCAACCAATTATTTCCATGGGGTTCGGCCCTCCAAGGTGGCCGAACCCAATGATCCCCTTTTACAATTTTAAAACCTCCATTACTCAAGGTTTAAACCTTGATGCATTCGGCCATACCCATGGCCCAATACATGCTCCATTTGTTCCATCTTATTAAGCAAAATAACACATAAACACTTACTAAACTTCCTTTGCCTTTGCTCCTTGCCTTCTTCCCTCTTGTTTCCTTCTTTCTTCCTTAATCCTTTGCTGGTTTATGCTTGATCAATTGGTGCAAACACCACTGCTGGTTCAGCCAAGAAAGCGAGTTTGGAGAGAGAGAGAGAGAGAGAGATGGGGCTTCTTTGGATTTTCAATATGAAAATCGGCCAACAATGGTGGTCTTTCCCTTTTGTACTTCAGCCCCCAAGACCCCTCCATTCCTTCATCACTTCTTGTAAAAAACGATGGGTCTTGGGTGCTATCCAATGAACCCCTTTCCACCTGCCAATGCAGCCTCTCAACTCCCCAAGCATCACCTCCAATTCCCATGCATTTCATTTAAAATTTATCATGGAAATCCCCACAAGAAGTCCCCAACGTGTGGGACTTGTTTTGGTGATTTATGACCGAGCCACGTTCTCACATTCCCACTCAACTCACTGATTTACAGCCCAATTGATTTCCATCTTGACTCACCTAACTCAATGGCTTAACTCACCACATTAAATACCATACATTAATTACTTAATTCAAACTCAACTCAATTCAGTCCCACTTAACCTGATTTGACTCACCATTGAGCTCATTTGTGGGCCCACACGGTCAGCTGTGGTCAAACTTGGTCAACCCGACCCATTGGGTCTCGAATTAACCCCTTGACCCGTTTTGACAACATGACCCATTTATGGGCTGTTTTAGCCATTTTGAAATGGTTTACACTTGTGCATCAAGCTTACTCATTTTTGCTCCACTTGATTTCCAATCAAATCAGCTTAACCCCATTAAATTTGGGCTCAGACAATGGTCTAATAAGTCTATTTGACCGATTGGGTCCAATTGGGTCCTTTCACCCAAGTAACCATATTGACCCAAATTGATGTACATTACCTATCCAATCAAATTTGACATTTATAAAGTGCTCATAGGGTCTTAATTTGAGCAATGGGTCCCACTATTTCCTCATTTAACATCATAATTAATAAATTCACCAATCCAGGGGCATTTTCATAATTATCCATCTTATTGAGAAATTGGGGTGTTACAATATAAACCTCTTTTTAAAATTTTTGTCTCGAAAATCGAGCAAAGTAGGGTTCCCAAAATAAATTACATAAATAATTCAGGGTGAGCTGTTCTCATCTCCGATTCCAGTTCCCCTGTGGCCTCTTCAACACCATGTCGGTCCCATACCACTTTTACGAACTGAATTGCTCTATTTCGCAACACCCTTTGCTCAGTCTCCAGTATCCTAACTGGTTTCTGACGTATGTTATGTCGCTTTGTACTTCTATGTCATGAACATTCAATACATGGGACGGGTCGGGATTATACTTTCTCAACATCGACACATGAAACACATCGTGTAGAGCTGCTAATTGTGAAGGAAGTGCTATCTGATAAGCCACATCCCCCACTCTTCTCATTATGGGAAACGGTCCCACAAATCTTGGTGACAGTTTCCCCTTCTTCCCAAACCTCATGTGACCTTTTCGTGGCGAGACCTTTAAGAATATCATGTCCCCAACTTCAAATTCCAGAAACCTTCTTCTTTTGTCAGTATAGCTCTTCTGTCGACTCTGCGCAGTCAATAAATGCTGACGTATCAACTGAATTTGTGCTATAGCCTTTGCGACTAGTTCAGGTCCAATCAATGCAGGCTCACCAGCCTTGGTCCAACACACTGGTGATATACAAGGCCTACCATATAAAGCCTCGAACGAAGCCATCTGAAGGCTTGCCTGATAACTATTGTTGTATGAGAACTCTACCAGTGGTAGGTGGTCCTCCCATCCACCCTTGAAATCTAACATGCACGCTCTCAGCATGTCTTCCAAGGTTTGTATCGTCCTTTCTAACTGTCCATTAGTCTGTGGATGGAAAGCGGTAGTAGTCAGTAAATCTGTCCCCATAGCTGACTGCATACTTTGCCACACTCTGCAGGTAAACCGGCCATCTCTGTCAGATACTATAGATCGGGGGATGCCATGTAGCTGAATAATTTCCCTAATGTATCGCCGACCCAACGTCTCAGATGAATCCGTCATCTTAATGGGTATGAAATGCGCAGACTTGGTCAGTCGATCTACCACGACCCATATGGCATCATTGCCCTTTGAAGATCTCGGCAATCCCGTCACAAAGTCCATAGAAATGTGCTCCCATTTCCATTCTGGCACTGCTAAGGGTTTGAGTAACCCTTGTGGTTTTTGATGTTCAGTCTTTACTTGCTGACAAGTTAGACAATGTGCCACGAATTCCGCCACATCCCTTTTTAGTCCATGCCACCAATAATCCTCTTTAGATCATCGTACATTTTGGTGCTGCCTGGATGGATGGAGAGCTTGGATTGATGAGCCTCAATCAATAGCTCTTTCCTACAGCTCTTTGGCACATATGTTTTTCCCTGGAATAAAAGACCCTGTCCCGGTCGTAATTCCCATTCCGGTAAGACTACACCAGTGGACATCTTGGCCCATATCTCTTATACCTCTGGATCCATACATTGTTCTCGTTCAATCTTGGTGACCATGTTGGATTGTCTGACCAGATTGTATATGGTCCCACGGTTGTTGTAATAGAGTTTAAATTCTCAGATGGTATTTAACATCTCCCATTCCGATCTGATCAAACATGCCACGGATGCATGTGATATACGGTTAAGGGCATCCGCTACTTTGTTTGCCTTGCCTGGATGGAATCAAAGCGCAAACTCATAATCCGCCATATACTCCATCCATCTTCGCTGCCTGAGGTTGAGCTCCTTTTGATCAAATAAATATTTTAAGCTCTTATGATTAGAAAATACCTCAAATTTCTCACCGTAGAAGTAGTGTCTCCAACTTTTGAGGGCGAAAACCGCTGCAGCTAATTCCAAATCATGTGTGGGGTAAAGATGTTCATGTATTTTTAACTGCCTTGAACCATACGCCACCACACAATTATTCTGACTAAGTGTACAACCCAGTCCCTCTCCCGAGGCATCGCAGTATATCTCGTAACACTTGCCACTTACCAGCAAAACTAAAATAGGGGCAGTGGTTGTAACACCCTGGAATTTCAAAGTTATCATTTTATATGAAAATATTCATATTTACGGAATTGCCATTGTGATAAAATTGATTTGAATTTAAATGGGTCAATGGCTCAATCAAGACCCAAAGGATGGTAGTTTGTTTACAAAATAAATAAATGGATAAGTTGAATTTAAACGGGTCAAGAATCATATTTGGGTCAAATTTTGATAAATGGGTCAAAATGGCTAGATGGGACCCAATGGGTCGTGAATGGCATGATTAACCATGGATTGAGTTCAAGCTTAGTTAATTTAAGTTTATTAATTACTTGAGTTTGGTTTGAGTTGAAATGAATGATGGGTTAAGTTGAGTTGAATTTATTAGTTAAGTTAAATTAAATGAATGACTTAGGTTGGGTGAGTTGAATAAATGAGTTGGATGAATATGTATTTTTATTGTGAAGTGTGTAAATGAGAGGGGAAGTATTTTAAATTCCAAGTTTGAGCAAGGAAAAACGTTGGTGCATGGGGAGACATTACCATGCATGTAACCCCCATTTTGGTGATGAATAAAATGGGAGTTACATTTTGAATGGGAGTTACATTTGAAGTCACAAGGGTTGCTAGGGACGTTGGTTGCATGCATGAGCAATTTCATGCATGTAACGGCTACCATGGAGATATGAGAGTGATGGCCTTGAGAGTTACAAATGCATGAATGAAGGAGGGAATGCAAACAATTCACAAGGATATGCATAGGCCGTTGGGTACCCTTGGAGGTTCATCTCAAAGATGAAACCCCCAAGGAAGGTATTAAAAAATAATGGTTACATAAAGGTTTTATATTTAAAATGGTTACATGCATTGGAACCATGAGGATTAACTACCTTAGATGGAAGGTCAAGGGTTAAAAAAAAACGTTGGAGGGTTTCATCTCAAGGATGAAACCCCCAAAGGAAATAAGAGTTAAAGATAAATGCATTAGGAGTTACAATGTTTAGGTACCAAAGAGATCACATGGGCTGATTGAAATTTAGCCAAAGATGTTTCAGTTTTTCTCTCCCTATCTCTCTCTCTTGGTCGTTTTTATCTTCCCAAACACTAAGAGCAGCAGCTGGTTAGTGATATGAAATCAGTCCTTGATTGATTTGTTTCACCAAGACAAAAGCATATCTTGAGCAAAAGTGTTGGCCTCAAGGTATTCCATTCAAAGTCAAAAATTCTATCTCTTTCTCTCTTTGCCGTTTTCTACCAAGAACAACAGCTGGTTGTTTAAATCAGTCCCTGATCATCAAGGAATCAAGAAGAAGGAGAGGCTAAGAAAGGACAAGGAACAAGCCGGAGGGAAGATCAAGTGGAGGAGTCGCGGAAACGGTAGGTGTTCGATAAACTGTTTTTTAAGAATTATGATCCGGCTATTGGATGGCTGAATCTAACAAGGGTTAAATATTGGTTAGAAGTACATGAAGGAGATCAAAAGAGGGACCATAGGGTTCGGCCCCATTGGATGGCCAAACCCCATGGAAATAATTGGTTTATTTGGATGGTTTTTGGAAATTAAAACCATACAAATTTGGGACTGTTTTTAGTTGATTTTAAGTGTGTGTTTTAAAAAGGTTAAAACATAAGTAAGGAAGTTTGTTTTGGACATAGATGAATGATGAAGAAATTCAAAACCAAAGGTTATAGGGTTCGGCCACCATGGAGGGCCGAACCCCATGCAAATAATGGTTTGTTTTGATGTATTTGGAACAAATAAACCATGAAGTTGATGGACTGTTTTGGGTTATTATTTTAAGATGTAAATACATGTTTTACAATGGTTAAAAAACATGGATTTGGGTGCTGGTTTCAGACCTAAGATGAAGGACTAAATATTCAAAATTAATCTCATGGTGTTCGGCCAATATACATGGCCGAACCCTATGAAATTGGGCTAATTTTGGAGGACTGTTTTGAAGGTTAAAAACCTGATTTAGATATACAGTTATTACCTGGTTAATTGAGGTTTAAAAACAGTAAACGTAATCATTGGGTTCAGCCATGATAGAGGGCCGAACCCCATGTAAAACGGTGTGGGTTTTCATGTTGAGAACCCCATGGAAACCATGGAAACCATGAAAATCCATGGACTGTTTTGTGGAATAATTGGGTTAAGTTTATGATGAACATTAGGTATTATTTATATGCTTTGATTTAAGAATAATATATGTTGTTTATGGAGTTAGTATGGGTAAGTAATCGGCCAATATGAATGATGGAAATTGAGTATAAAATCACATTGGTAAGGTTCGGCCATGTGTATGGCCGAACCCCACTAATGGTGATTGTGGGACATAATTGTTGGTTTATATGAAGATATGGAAGGTTTAAGAAGGATCAAATTAGGTGATGAGGTTCAGCCATGTGTATGGCTGAACCCCACTAAAGATGGTTTTATGTTTGGTGATGAAACTTAGTTAATTTAAAGCAAAGGTTGGTCTCAATGGCACAATCGTAATTATGGCTGAAATGATCAAAAATAAAATGATCATATGATGGGATAAATGGGCTAAAACCAAAGTGGTAAGGTTCAGCCATAATGTATGGCCGAACCCTACTAAGGTTCGTTTAGAAGTTT
Organism: Chimonanthus salicifolius; assembly: GCA_013350335.1. Lineage (NCBI taxonomy): Eukaryota > Viridiplantae > Streptophyta > Magnoliopsida > Laurales > Calycanthaceae > Chimonanthus > Chimonanthus salicifolius. The sequence continues at coordinate 65,841,825 of CM023533.1, forward strand.
GGGTAATTAGATAGGTTTTAATTAAATAAATGATTGACCAATGTTTTAATGGATGAGGTTCGGCTATGGCTTTGGCCGAACCCCACTAGGTGATTCTTGGAACATTAAGCTTTGCTGGAAATTAGGTGGATAAATGATTAACTTGCTGCCATGTACATAGGGTATTCGGATTTTTAGAACGGTGAGCGAGCCGTGATCGGAAGACGGTCCAAAGGAAGGATCAAACAAAGTAAACTATTGTAGGTTTCCTACCTTGTTGTAACCACATAACTGATTTGCTGTTTTACGTTTATTTGAATAAGTTATTTGAATCAAATGTTATATTTACAAATGGCATGTTTGCATAGACATCTCATGCATAGCATGGGATGATGGGGAAATAACCGGAGGCCACACTCCGTCGGGGCGTCCGAAAGACCACTGTGGGGTACCCTGATGATGAGAATCCCATCAGGAGGAATCCGGAGGCCACACTCCGTCGGGGCGTCCGAAAGACCACTGTGGGTTACCTTGACGATGAGAATCCCGTCAAGTGATGGCTATGTTGAATGGTGATGGGTGGGACTCATTACATGTTCATTTCATACATAGCATATTTTTACAGAATTTTGTCACACATGTATAACTATTATCCTATTTGCATGTTTTTGACTAACCATGTGGTAGCCCTATTCGGAAACACTACTGGGCGCGTTGATCTAACGCCCTATCTATATCTTTAGTGGATGATGCAGGGAAAGGAAAGAACGTGGTTGGAGAAGAGGACCAAGTACGAAAACTTGGGCGATTTGAATGATTGCAATGGACTATGAATGGATTATTTATGGACTTGTTAGTTGATTTATTTGGAACAATGTAATTTGTTAAATTAGATGTTGGCATGTAATAAGTAGTTAAGTAGATGCTATGGTTGGATTTATTTGAATGGTTTGGAATGAATAGTAGACTAAGGTTATATAATAATTTTGGAAAATAAATAAGGTATTTTCCTATCTAAAAATGGAAATTGGATTAATCATAGGTTCTATTATAACCTCAGTTAGATCTAGACTAAGTTAATTCCGTAAGATATATATGTACCATGTGCGGATCAGTTTTATGGACTTAGTTCATACGCACATGGGCTTGGCCAGTTAAGGGTCGGATTTAGAGATCCGAACTTAACTCGCGTCGTGACATTCCGCCCCGATCACTTAATGATTATTATTATAAAAAAAAAATAAAAAAAAAAAAATAAACTCTGAATATTAGAGTGAAAATGGCGGGGTGTTACAGTTTGTATCAGAGCGAAACGGGAAGTTGAATCTTCCGAAGTAAGATTAAGACGGTTTCATGTCTCACTGACGGATAAGAATCCCAACTGACCGACTCTTCGGAGTCCGCTGACTGGGGGCCGGATTAATTTACTTCGTGGACTCAGACTGAACAAATCAATCTGAGAACAACAGTGAAAGATAGCAAAAGTACATTATTATAATTCATCTATCAAACGTAGCAAAATAGGATATACATTCCCCAATACTCCCCAAATGAGAAGAACAAGCATAGGAAATTTAGAGACTCTCCCCTCAAAAACAAATAGAAAATCAAGTGTGCTTATTTGGAAATCTCCCCAAAATTGTGAAAAAATACAAACTGTACGAGGAAACTAAGTCAATAATGTTTTATGACTTAGGGAAATGGCTCCAAAGAAAAGGATCTCTCAGAATCAGAAAGGGAAGGAAAAGGTGTTGCAAATCACGCAACATGAGAAAGTGTTATCACAACACGAAAAATCTGTGCATGAGAAGGAGCCAACTATACATGAGAAAGAGGTAACCCAACCTGATGAGGAGCGATCTGTTCATGAGAAGCCTCACAATGCGGAAGAATCACAGCACTCATGGAGGGAAGAAAAGGGGAGTGAGGAAGCATCACAGAACGAGGGAGAAGGAAACAGTGGTGTACATATACCACATGTGCCGCCTGAGCTTCAGGGATTAGTCCAAGCAGTGGTAACCTCAGTACTCCAGCAACATATGAATGGGAGTGAAAGTTCCAGGGATGCCAGTGACCGGAGTATGGCACGAGAATTTCAACAACAGCGTCCTCCCTATTTCAAAGGGAAGGAAGGGGCTGTCGGAGCCGAGCACTGGCTAAAGAAGATCACTCAGATCTTAAAATTACTTAAGATCTCGAGTCATGCTGACAGGATTTTACTGGCTACATCACAATTGATAGAAGATGCCGGTAAATGGTGGGAGGTGGTGGAGAAGCAGAGGGAACTCATACCAGCTAGGGAGAGGACGGCCATGACATGGAATGAGTTTTCAGCAACCTTTCTGGAACATTACTTTCCGGAGGAGGAGAAGGAGCGACAGACGGAACTTTTTCTGTCCTTGGTACAGGGCTCTATGACGGTGGCAGAGTATCACCGTGAATTTCTCAGTTTATCCATTTATGCATTCTATATGGTGGACACAGAACTTCGCAAGGCAAGGAAGTTTGAGAGGGGTCTACGGCCAAACATCAGGGCCAAAGTGACCATATTTAAGTGCACCACATTGGCTGAGGTGGTCAGCAAGGCCACAATAGCAGAACAGGAGTTGAATACAATAGTACGGTTTGACAATCGTCGAGCTTCAAGTGGGAGGGGTGGGTTTCAGCCCAACAAGAGGTTCCGTCCGAACTTCAGTAGACCCTCACCATCTACTGGGTCCGCGGGGAGCTTTCGTCCCAACCAGCCCTCCCCATCTGCATCAGTCACCCAGTCATTCAAAGGGGTGAACAACTGTTTCCACTGTAATCAGCCGGGTCACTTCAAGAGAGACTGTCCAAAGCTTAATAGGCTCTCATATTCCAGAGGATCTTTTCGTCCACCAGCTAGGCCAGCTAACTCCCGAGGAGGCAGGACATATAATCAGGCGGGACGGGCGCCTAATCCTACCGGATCTGGACGACTATTTGCTCTGGAACCTCCTGAGGATGTGGATCATTCTGTGATTCAAGGTATGGCCGTTGTCAATAGTTCTTATGCTTATGCATTGTTTGATTCTGGAGCATCGCACTCTTTTATATCTGCATCCTTTATAACTGCTACTGGAACACTAGTACAAAAGCTGTCCACCACACTCACAGTAGTATCCCCTGTCGGAGACACGTCTTTGGGACTCATATGCACGGCCATAAATACAGAACTCGCTGGACTCAGATTTGAGTTCAATTATTTGGTACTCGACATGACTGAGTACGATATTATATTTGGCATGGACTGGTTGGCTAGTTATGAAGCCAATATTGATTGTTATCGCCGAAGAGTGACATTTTGGTCACCCGAGGGAAAGCAGTATATAGTTCGTGCCGACAAGCAAAGCAGATTGCAGGAAGGGTTGCATCATTTGGTGTTGAACAATATTGTCATCAACAAAGCACCAGTCACTGAACTTCCAGCGATTGTGAAAGAATTTGTTGATGTCTTTCCAAAAGAACTTCCTGGTATACCGCCTATGAGGGAGCTCAATTTTGAGATCAAGCTATATCCTGGTACCTCACCAGTGTCTCTACCCCATTATCGAATGGCACCAGCAGAAATGTCCGAGTTGAAGAAGCAACTTGATGAATTACTCAGACTGGGTTGCATTCGGAACAGCACATCGTCATGGGGAGCTCCAGTGTTGTTCGTGAAAAAGAAGGATGGTTCACTTAGAATGTGTGTGGACTACCGGAAGTTAAATCAGTTAACTGTCCGGAACAAGTATCCCCTACCCAGGATCGATGATTTATTCGATCAGTTGAGGGGATCCAGTCATTTTTCCAAGATTGATCTGATGTCCGGTTATCATCAAATCCGGTTCAAAGAGGAAGACATCGAGAAAACAGCTTTCAGAACACGGTATGGACTATTTGAATTTGTAGTCATGCCATTTGGGCTTACCAACGCACCGGCTGTGTTCATGGACTTAATGAACAGAATATTCCGTCCATATTTGGATCGGTTTGTTATAGTGTTCATTGACGATATCCTGATCTATTCCAAGAGTCAGGAGGATCATGCTGAGCATCTTCGAATAGTATTGAACACCTTGAGACAGAACCAGCTGTATGCCAAAGCAAGCAAATGCGAATTTTGGCTACCTGAGGTCAAATTCTTAGGGCATGTTATAACAGCAGATGGTATAGCCGTTGATCCGGCTAAGGTGGCAGCAGTAAGTGAGTGGAAAGCACCAAAGAATGTCACCGAAATCCGTAGTTTTCTGGGTTTGGCTGGATATTATAGGAAGTTTATCATGGACTTCTCCAAAATTGCATCCCCATTGACTCGACTCACGCAGAAAGGAGTCAAATATGAATGGTCAGAGCTGTACAATCAGAGATTTGAGGAGCTGAAAGAGAGACTTACAACTGCTCCTATTCTAGTTTTGCCGGAAAGGGGCAAAGGTTATGAAGTACAATGTGATGCATCAGGAGAGGGACTGGGATGTTCACTCATGCAACGTAATCGGGTGGTGGCATATGGTTCAAGACAACTAAAGATACATGAACGCCTCTACCCCACACATGATCTGGAATTAGCTGCGGTGGTCTTCGCTCTCAAAAGCTGGAGACACTATCTATATGGGGAGAAGTTTGAAGTATTTTCAGATCACAAGAGCTTGAAGTATTTATTTGATCAGAAAGAGCTCAACCTGAGGCAGCGCAGATGGATGGAATATCTGGCGGACTATGAATTTGCACTCCGATATCATCCGGGAAAGGCCAACAAAGTGGCGGATGCTCTCAGCCGCATGTCTCATGCATCAGTGGCATGTTTGATCAGGACTGAATGGGAGATGTTGAATTCCATTCGTGAGTTTAATCTATACATCACAAACCATGGGAGTATGTACAATTTGATCATACGATCCAACATGGTTACAAAGATTGAACAGGAGCAACGAACAGATCCGGAAATGGCAGAGACATGGGCCAAGATGTCTAATGGCGAGGTTGTACCGGATTGGGAATTACGACCAGGACAGGGTCTTATGTTCCGGGGTAGAATATATGTGCCAAGAAGCTGCAGAAAAGAATTATTGATAGAGGCACATCAGAGCAAGCTGTCCATTCATCTGGGTAGCACAAAAATGTATCATGACTTAAAAAGACATTATTGGTGGCATGGACTCAAGAAGGATGTTGCAGACTACGTGGCTCATTGTTTAACTTGTCAGCAGGTTAAGACGGAACATCAGAAGCCACCAGGGTTACTCAAACCCTTAGCAGTACCGGAATGGAAATGGGAGCACATTTCCATGGACTTTGTGACGGGGTTGCCGAGGTCCTCGAAGGGCAATGACGCTATATGGGTTGTGGTAGACCGATTGACCAAGTCCGCGCATTTTATTCCTATAAAGATGACGGATTCATCAGAGACATTGGGTCGGAGATATATCAAAGATATCATCAGATTACATGGTATTCCACAAACTATAGTGTCTGATAGAGATGGCCGATTCACCGGCAGGGTATGGCAGAGCATGCAGTCGGCCATGGGAACCGATCTACTTATTAGAACAGCATTCCATCCACAGACCGATGGACAATCGGAAAGAACAATACAAACACTGGAGGACATGTTAAGGGCGTGCATGCTAGACTTCAAAGGTGGATGGGAGGATCATTTGCCATTGGTGGAATTTTCTTATAACAATAGCTACCAGGCAAGCCTCCAGATGGCACCTTTCGAAGCTTTGTATGGTAGACCATGCAGGTCACCAGTGTGCTGGACCGAGGTCGGTGAACCTGTACTGATAGGACCTGAGTTGGTTGCAGAAACTACTGCACAGATCCAGTTGATACGTCAACATTTATTGACCGCACAGAGTCGGCAAAAGAGTTATGTGGATAAAAGGAGGAGGTTTCTCGAATTTGAAGTGGGAGACATGGTATTCTTGAAGGTCTCGCCACGAAAAGGGCACATGAGATTTGGGAAGAAAGGAAAATTGTCGCAAAGATATGTGGGACCGTTTTCAATTATCAGAAGGATGGGAGATGTAGCCTATCAGTTGGCACTTCCTTCGCAATTGGCGTCTCTACATGATGTATTCCATGTATCGATGCTGAGGAAGTACAATCCTGATCCGTCTCATGTTTTGAATGTGCAAGATATAGATGTGCAAAGCGACGTCACTTATGTCGAGAAGCCGGTCGGAATATTGGAGAGTGAGCAAAGGGTGTTGCGTAATCGAGCGATTCAGTTCGTCAAGGTGGTATGGGATCGACATGGTGTTGAGGAAGCCACTTGGGAATTGGAATCGGAGATGAGAACATCTCACCCTGAATTGTTTGTGTGAATTACTTTGAAATCCTACTTCGTTCGATTTTCGGGACGAAAATTATAAAAAGAGTATTGTATTGTAACACCCTGGAATTTCAAAGTTATCATTTTATATGAAAATATTCATATTTACGGAATTGCCATTGTGATAAAATTGATTTGAATTTAAATGGGTCAATGGCTCAATCAAGACCCAAAGGATGGTAGTTTGTTTACAAAACAAATAAATGGATAAGTTGAATTTAAACGGGTCAAGAATCATATTTGGGTCAAATTTTGATAAATGGGTCAAAATGGCTAGATGGGACCCAATGGGTCGTGAATGGCATGATTAACCATGGATTGAGTTCAAGCTTAGTTAATTTAAGTTTATTAATTACTTGAGTTTGGTTTGAGTTGAAATGAATGATGGGTTAAGTTGAGTTGAATTTATTAGTTAAGTTAAATTAAATGAATGACTTAGGTTGGGTGAGTTGAATAAATGAGTTGGATGAATATGTATTTTTATTGTGAAGTGTGTAAATGAGAGGGGAAGTATTTTAAATTCCAAGTTTGAGCAAGGAAAAACGTTGGTGCATGGGGAGACATTACCATGCATGTAACCCCCATTTTGGTGATGAATAAAATGGGAGTTACATTTTGAATGGGAGTTACATTTGAAGTCACAAGGGTTGCTAGGGACGTTGGTTGCATGCATGAGCAATTTCATGCATGTAACGGCTACCATGGAGATATGAGAGTGATGGCTTTGAGAGTTACAAATGCATGAATGAAGGAGGGAATGCAAACAATTCACAAGGATATGCATAGGCCGTTGGGTACCCTTGGAGGTTCATCTCAAAGATGAAACCCCCAAGGAAGGTATTAAAAAATAATGGTTACATAAAGGTTTTATATTTAAAATGGTTACATGCATTGGAACCATGAGGATTAACTACCTTAGATGGAAGGTCAAGGGTTAAAAAAAAACGTTGGAGGGTTTCATCTCAAGGATGAAACCCCCAAAGGAAATAAGAGTTAAAGATAAATGCATTAGGAGTTACAATGTTTGGGTACCAAAGAGATCACATGGGCTGATTGAAATTTAGCCAAAGATGTTTCAGTTTTTCTCTCCCTATCTCTCTCTCTTGGTCGTTTTTATCTTCCCAAACACTAAGAGCAGCAGCTGGTTAGTGATATGAAATCAGTCCTTGATTGATTTGTTTCACCAAGACAAAAGCATATCTTGAGCAAAAGTGTTGGCCTCAAGGTATTCCATTCAAAGTCAAAAATTCTATCTCTTTCTCTCTTTGCCGTTTTCTACCAAGAACAATAGCTGGTTGTTTAAATCAGTCCCTGATCATCAAGGAATCAAGAAGAAGGAGAGGCTAAGAAAGGACAAGGAACAAGCCGGAGGGAAGATCAAGTGGAGGAGTCGCGGAAACGGTAGGTGTTCGATAAACTGTTTTTTAAGAATTATGATCCGGCTATTGGATGGCTGAATCTAACAAGGGTTAAATATTGGTTAGAAGTACATGAAGGAGATCAAAAGAGGGACCATAGGGTTCGGCCCCATTGGATGGCCAAACCCCATGGAAATAATTGGTTTATTTGGATGGTTTTTGGAAATTAAAACCATACAAATTTGGGACTGTTTTTAGTTGATTTTAAGTGTGTGTTTTAAAAAGGTTAAAACATAAGTAAGGAAGTTTGTTTTGGACATAGATGAATGATGAAGAAATTCAAAACCAAAGGTTATAGGGTTCGGCCACCATGGAGGGCCGAACCCCATGCAAATAATGGTTTGTTTTGATGTATTTGGAACAAATAAACCATGAAGTTGATGGACTGTTTTGGGTTATTATTTTAAGATGTAAATACATGTTTTACAATGGTTAAAAAACATGGATTTGGGTGCTGGTTTCAGACCTAAGATGAAGGACTAAATATTCAAAATTAATCTCATGGTGTTCGGCCAATATACATGGCCGAACCCTATGAAATTGGGCTAATTTTGGAGGACTGTTTTGAAGGTTAAAAACCTGATTTAGATATACAGTTATTACCTGGTTAATTGAGGTTTAAAAACAGTAAACGTAATCATTGGGTTCAGCCATGATAGAGGGCCGAACCCCATGTAAAACGGTGTGGGTTTTCATGTTGAGAACCCCATGGAAACCATGGAAACCATGAAAATCCATGGACTGTTTTGTGGAATAATTGGGTTAAGTTTATGATGAACATTAGGTATTATTTATATGCTTTGATTTAAGAATAATATATGTTGTTTATGGAGTTAGTATGGGTAAGTAATCGGCCAATATGAATGATGGAAATTGAGTATAAAATCACATTGGTAAGGTTCGGCCATGTGTATGGCCGAACCCCACTAATGGTGATTGTGGGACATAATTGTTGGTTTATATGAAGATATGGAAGGTTTAAGAAGGATCAAATTAGGTGATGAGGTTCAGCCATGTGTATGGCTGAACCCCACTAAAGATGGTTTTATGTTTGGTGATGAAACTTAGTTAATTTAAAGCAAAGGTTGGTCTCAATGGCACAATCGTAATTATGGCTGAAATGATCAAAAATAAAATGATCATATGATGGGATAAATGGGCTAAAACCAAAGTGGTAAGGTTCAGCCATAATGTATGGCCGAACCCTACTAAGGTTCGTTTAGAAGTTTGGGTAATTAGATAGGTTTTAATTAAATAAATGATTGACCAATGTTTTAATGGATGAGGTTCGGCTATGGCTTTGGCCGAACCCCACTAGGTGATTCTTGGAACATTAAGCTTTGCTGGAAATTAGGTGGATAAATGATTAACTTGCTGCCATGTACATAGGGTATTCGGATTTTTAGAACGGTGAGCGAGCCGTGATCGGAAGACGGTCCAAAGGAAGGATCAAACAAAGTAAACTATTGTAGGTTTCCTACCTTGTTGTAACCACATAACTTATTTGCTGTTTTATGTTTATTTGAATAAGTTATTTGAATCAAATGTTATATTTACAAATGGCATGTTTGCATAGACATCTCATGCATAGCATGGGATGATGGGGAAGTAACCGGAGGCCACACTCCGTCGGGGCGTCCGAAAGACCACTGTGGGGTACCCTGATGATGAGAATCCCATCAGGAGGAATCCAGAGGCCACACTCCGTCGGGGCGTCCGAAAGACCACTGTGGGTTACCTTGACGATGAGAATCCCGTCAAGTGATGGCTATGTTGAATGGTGATGGGTGGGACTCATTACATGTTCATTTCATACATAGCATATTTTTACAGAATTTTGTCACACATGTATAACTATTATCCTATTTGCATGTTTTTGACTAACCATGTGGTAGCCCTATTCGGAAACACTACTGGGCGCGTTGATCTAACGCCCTATCTATATCTTTAGTGGATGATGCAGGGAAAGGAAAGAACGTGGTTGGAGAAGAGGACCAAGTACGAAAACTTGGGCGATTTGAATGATTGCAATGGACTATGAATGGATTATTTATGGACTTGTTAGTTGATTTATTTGGAACAATGTAATTTGTTAAATTAGATGTTGGCATGTAATAAGTAGTTAAGTAGATGCTATGGTTGGATTTATTTGAATGGTTTGGAATGAATAGTAGACTAAGGTTATATAATAATTTTGGAAAATAAATAAGGTACTTTCCTATCTAAAAATGGAAATTGGATTAATCATAGGTTCTATTATAACCTCAGTTAGATCTAGACTAAGTTAATTCCGTATGATATATCTGTACCATGTGCGGATCAGTTTTATGGACTTAGTTCATACGCACATGGGCTTGGCCAGTTAAGGGTCGGATTTAGAGATCCGAACTTAACTCGCGTCGTGACATTCCGCCCCGATCACTTAATGATTATTATTATAAAAAAAAAAAAAAATAAACTCTGAATATTAGAGTGAAAAGGGCGGGGTGTTACAGTGGTAAGTCTTGTCTTCAGCTCTTCAAACCTTTGATTACACAAATCTGTCCACTCATACTTGACTCCTTTCTGTGTGAGTCGAGTCAATGGAGATGCTATTTTTGCAAAATCCATGATAAATCTTCTATAATAACTAGCCAATCCCAAGAAGCTACGGATTTCGGTTACATTCTTGGGCGCTTTCCAATCTTTCACTGCTACCACCTTAGCTGGATCCATGGCTATACCTCCCTCAGAAATAACATGTCCCAAGAAATTTACTTGAGACAGCCAGAACTCACACTTAGTGGCTTTGGCATACAACTTATTCTACCTTAAAGTATTCAAAACTATCCGTAAGTGCTCTGCATGTTCTTCCTGACTCTTGGAATAGATCAGAATATCGTCAATGAATACGATTACAAACTGATCCAAATATGGACGGAAGATCCTGTTCATTAAGTCCATGAACACCGCAGGCGCATTTGTGAGTCCAAATGGCATGACTACAAACTCATATAGTCCATACCGCGTCAGGAAGGCAGTCTTCTCTATATCTTCATCCCTAACCCGTATTTGATGATAACCAGACATCAAATCAATTTTTGAAAAATGGCTGGAACCGCTCAGTTGATCGAATAAATCATCGATCCTGGGTAGAGGGTACTTGTTCCAGACTGTTAACTGATTCAACTTCCGATAATCCACACACATCCGAAGTGAGCCGTCCTTCTTCTTTACAAACAATACTGGAGCTCCCCACGACGATGTGCTGTGTCGGATGCATCCCAGCCTAAGCAGTTCATCAATCTGCTTCTTTAGCTCCGACATCTCTGCTGGTGCCATCCGATAGTGTGGTAGAGATACTGGTGAAGTACCAGGATATAACTTGATCTCGAAGTTGATCTCCCTCATAGGCGGTAAACTAGGGAGTTCCTTTGGAAACACATCCTCAAATTCTTTTACAATTGCCGGAAGTTCAGTAATTGGTGCTTTGCTTATAATGATATTATTCAACACCACGTGGTTCAACCCCTCCTGCAGTCCACTCTGTTTGTCTGCACGAACCACGTATTGCTTCCCTTCGGGTGACTTAAATGTCACTCTTCGACGATAACAGTCAATGTTGGCCTGGAACTTAGCCAACCAATCCATGCCGAAAATTATGTCATACTCAGACATGTCAAACACCAGATAATTGAACTCAAATCTGAGTCCAGCTAGTTCAGTGTTAACTGCCGTGCATATAAGTCCCAATGCCGAGTCTCCGACAGGGGACACAATTGTAAGTGATGCAACTAATCTTTGAACTAATGTACCGGTAGCAGTAATAAATGATGTAGCTATGAAGGAGTGTGAAGCTCAAAATCAAATAGTGCATATGCATAAGAACTACTCAATATCGCCATACCTTGTATCAACGAATGATCTTCATCTTCTGGAGAAGTTAAAGTAAATAATCGTCCAGCTCCAGCAAGGTTGGGCGCCCGTCTCGCTCGATTATGTCCTGCCTCCTCTGGAGTTAGCCGGTCTGACTGGTGGACGAGACGATCCTCTGGAGTATGAAAGCCTATTGATTTTTGGACAATCTTTCTTGAAGTGACCAGGCTGGTCATAGTGGAAGCAGGTGCTCACTCCTTTAGAAGCCTGAGTGACTGCTACAGATTGGGAGGGCTGATTATGACGAAAGCCCCCAGTAGATCCAACAGATGGCGAGGGTCTGCTGAAGTTCGGTCGGAACTTCTTGTTGGGTTGATAAGTACCCCTCCCACTCGGTGCTCGACAGTTGTCAACTCGTGCAAACTCCGCCAATTCTTGTTCCACAATGGTAGCTTTGCTGACCACTTCCGCAAGCGTAGCCGCTTTGAACACGGCCACTTTGGCCCTAATGTTTGGCCGCAACCCACGCTCGAACTTGCGAGCCCGCCGATACTCCGTGTCCACCATATAGAATGCATAAATTGATAGACTGAGAAATTCTTGGTGATACTCAGCTACCGTCATCGAACCTTGCACTAATGGCAAGAATGCTTGAATCTGACATTCCTTTTCTTCTTCTGGGAAGTAGTGATCTAAGAATGTCGCTGAGAATTTCTCCCAGGTCATAGCAATCCTTTCTCCTTCTGGCACAAGTGCCTGCTGTTTCTCCACTATTTCCCACCATTTAGCAACGTCATCCATCAGCTGTGACGTGGCCAATAGGATTTTGTGTGCATGAATCTTGATATTCAAAAGAGTCAGTGTGTGAGAGATCTTTTTCAACCAGTTCTCAGCTCCGACAGGCCCTTCTCTCCCCTTGAAGTAAAGTGGGCGCAGTCGTTGGAAGTCTCTGACCATGTTCCGGTCATTAGCCTCATCCGTGCTTCCACCTCCATTCATATGTTGTTGGAGGACAGATGTAACTACAGCTTGCACCAGGCTGTGTAGTTCATGCGGCACATGTGGTATAGTTACGTTGTTGTTGCTGTTTTCTTCTTCCTCTCGTTGATATGAAGGGTCACTATCGTCCTCTTCTTGCCGAGAATGTTGCGATTCTTCCTCATTGCGTGATCTTTCATGAACTGATCTTTCCTCATCATGAACTGACTGCTCCCTGTCATGTACCGATTGCACCTTCTTATGTACAACCTTCTCACGGAGGTACCACTTTCCCTTATTGCGTGATTATTAACACTTCCTCCTTCTTTTTACCATCTTGTCGCGTCCTTCTTTTTTATGCCCCTTCGCCTACTCCAATTTGTAATACTTTTTCTTTTCTCTTTTGATTCTTTAAGATCTTTTTCTGTGGCGCCATTTCTTCCTAATTCATGGAAACATCATAGACTTAGTTTCCATCACAACATACATTAAATGCCATAAATCCTCAAAACATCATAAAATCGCATACTTTATATAAATTCATAATTCATCTTTGTACAAAGGTGGATAGAGTCAAACAAAACCCTATAAAGAACAAAATGCACCCTTACAAAATAACCCTCTTTTTTAATGTCCCTTCATACTACTTCCTAGCCTAGTCTTCCGTAGAAGATCTTGCATCATTAGCGAATCTGAAGCGGTTATCAGGACATGTCATCGCCGTGTGCCCCAATACTCCACATGTCATGCAGGGTATTAGCCCAGTAACACCTCAATTTCTCAATGGAGTGGATAATTACGAAAATGCCCCTGATGTGTTAAATTAATTATTTTGTGATGTCAAATAAGAAAATGGTGGGGCCCATTGCTCAAATTAAGATCATATGAGCACATTATAAATGTCAAGTTTGATTGGATGGGTAATGTACATCAATTGGGTCGAAAATGGCTAAATGGGTCAAGGGGCCCAATTGGACCCAATGAGTCATAATGGATGATTTGACCATTGTGTAAGCCCAAATTTAATGGGGATAAGCTAAATTGATTGGAAATCAAGTGGAGAAAAAATGGGTAGGCTTGATGCACATGTGAAAACCAATTAAAAATGGCAAAATAAGCCCATTAATGGGTCATGTTGTCAAAACGGGTCAAGGGACTGAATGGGGACCCAATGGGTCGGGTTGACCAAGTTGACCACGGATGACCGTGTGGGCCTTCAGATGAACTCAAGTGTGAGTTAGTTCAGCTTGAGTTGGGCTGATTTGAAGTAAGTTTTAATTAAGAATGGAGTTGACTCAAATATGGTGCATTAAATGTGTTGAGTTGGATGAGTTGAGTTGGAATAAAAAAGGCCATGAGTTAAGTGAGTCAAGAGGATATGGAAAGGTGTTTTAATCACACACAACTCTTGGGGAAATCAATCCCAGCTGTTGGAGTGAAAGGGTGCCTTGGCAAAGCCAAGGGACACCAAGGTTGGGCAGCATCATGCATCTCATGAGATGCATGTGTTAAGAATGATAGGGTACAACGTTTGGAATGAAGGGGTGCCTTGGATGGCACCCAATATCCCATCATTTTTGCTATGTAATGATGAGGGAAATGAATGTAGGATGTGGCTGAGATTACAAAAGGGAAAGACCAACTCTTATGGCCGTTTTTCACATAAGAAAGTCTAAGGAAATTTCCATCTCTCTCTCCCTCTCTCCAATTCGTTTTTCCTGGCTGGAACAGCAGAGGTGTTTGCACCAGTAGATCAAGCACAAACTAGTAAAGGAAGGAAGGCAAAGAAGGACAGGAAGTAAAGAGCAAATGCAAGACAAGAAGCTTGAGAAATTTGGTAAGAATTCTTATGGATTTTGTTTTTAAACATGAGTTTTAAGTTATGAATTTGGGTGACATAATTTGGTCATGTATGGCCGAATTTGTCATAGGTCTAAACCATGGAAGATGCTGTCAAAGAATGATGGAAATGGACCATAGGGTTCGGCCACTTTGGATGGCCGAACCCCATGAAGATAATTGGTGGATTTTGATGGTTTTTGGAATTTAAAACCATACAAGTTTGGGACTGTTATTATATGTTTTATTAGATTTAAAATGCATGTTTTAAGAAGGTTAAAACATGGATTTGGATGTTTAATTCGAACCTAAGATGAAGGGTTAAGTGGTTCAAAACCAAAGGTCATAGTGTTCGGCCTAATGAGCATGGCCGAACCCCATGAAATTGGGTTGGTTATTGGATGATTTTTAAATGGTAAAACTCGGTAATATGTTACTGTTTTATTACATGATTATTGAAACATAAAAATATGTTTATGAGGATCAAGTCATGGACATAGGGTTCGGCCACCTTGGAGGGCCGAACCCCATGAAAGAATTTGATGAATAGTATGGACTTAGAGAGTTAGAAACCATTTAAATTATGAGGTTTCTATGAGATTTAAATGAAGTTACACATTAGTATTTTGGTCGGCCATTGTATGGCTGAACTCTGATAATATTGTGGTTAAGTGGTTGATTTAAATCAAGGATAGTTGATTTTATAATTAAATCAAGAGAACCATGGCCGAACCCCATGGGCTGCCTTATGGGTTGTTTGTATGGGTTTTACTTGGGTTTATGGTGACTAATTTGGCTCAACCTATGGATGGCTGAACCATGTAATAACCTTGGAAAAAGGGTGGAGCCTAAGTTAAATAGCTAGGTTAAAGTTATTGGACCAAAGGAGCCATTGGGTTCGGCCATGTATAGGGCCGAACCCCATGGACCACTTCATATGATTATTTTATGTGGAATGTTAAAAGGTTTCAATGTAAAGATCATGGACCATGACAATAGGTTTTGGTGTGGATCCATTCCATGGAATTGATCGGTAGTTTTAAAGGTTAAAATGGGATATAATTGAGTATTGGAACCAATGGCATAATGGTAAATATAGGCGGAATGATCATAGGTATGGTTGTATGGACCCAAATCAAAGGGGTATGGTTCGGCCATGCTGTATGACCGAACCCTACCAAGGTATTTTTGTAGAACTTGATGTTTAATAAAGATTAAACGAATGATAAACCAAAGGATAAATAGGTGAGGTTCGGCCATGGGCATGGCCGAACCCCACATAGTGCATTTTTGGGACATTGACTAAGTTGGAATTACATGATGAATATTTGGTTTGCTGCTATTTAAATAGGGTATCCAAACTTGCGTATACGGCGTGCGAGTCGTGAACGGGTGACGATTAAGAAAGATCGAACACTGAAGTGAATCTTCAGTAGGTTTCCTACCTACTTGTAACCACAGTTTTATCCTGGTTTTTATGAGACTCTTGTTTATTGTATGTGGTCCCGAATGATATATTATGTGTTTACAAATGACATACAATGCATTGACATCTCATGCATGGCATGGGATGAAGATTGTGGAACCCGGAGCCCACTCTCCGGTGATTTGCTGTGATGCAACTCTGAACCTCCTTAGGCGATGCAGGTCCCACCAGGAGTAGAATTATGATGATGATAAGACATTGGTCTCCTTAGGCAATGCAGGTCCCGCCAGGAGAAATGTTATTGTGATTTACCTTGACGGTGCGAGTCACGTCAAGTGATGGCTATGAATATGCATGTTGGGAGGGACTCATTGCATGTGCATATTTCATAGCATTGTTTTACCTGTTTTTGATAATCATATATTTGATATATGCATGTTTTACAAGCTAACCATGTGGTAACCCTGATTCGGGAACCTACTGGGCAGCGTTGATCTAACGCCCTAATTCTCTCCTCAGAGGAGAATGCAGGTACAAGGAAAGGGAAAGAGAAGGTTGATGATAAAGAGGGGAGCCAAGCGTAAATGCTTGAATGCTGGAATAAATTTATGAATTGCTGTTATTTGATACTTTATTATGGACTTGTAATAATGTAGTTACTTGCTATGGCTTGGTTAGGATATTAACAATGGATGGTTGATTTATGTTAATTATTAATTGAGACTGGTACTTGCTATCTATTCAAGTTATTTCCGCAGTTAGTTTACTTTATTCCGCAAGTTATTGTTTAGATTCATGTGTGTATTACCTATCGTGGGTTTAGTCCACGTACACATGTGTGGCCAGTTAAGGGTCGGACTTAGGTAGTCCGGACTTAGCTCGCGTCATGACGCCGCCGCTCTCTGTCGATGTTTTATTATTATTTAAAAAAAAAAAATTAGACTCTGATTTCTTGGAGAGGGCGGGGCGTTTACAAGCCCAGGTCCTCCAATATAAGGACAATTAGTCCTAGCCTCTCCGTGCCCATGCAGTCTACAAAACGGGCAGACAATGCCTAAAGGGTGAGGACAATACATACAGTTGTGCCCGTCTTGGTTGCACAACTCACATGTATCGTAGGGATCTATCTCCCCAAGCGATTCCAATATTATAGGAACATTTTCCGTAGGATCCTCTGGAAAAGGTGCTAGATCCTCTTCTTCTTCCTCAGGAGGTTCCATTATCCATGGAATGTCCTCCATAAGATCCTCTGAAACAAGTGCTAAGTCCACGTCATCTTCCTCGGGAGGTCCCTCCTGAGGGTCCATGTTGACTTCCATGCTGGTATTTTTGGAAGCCAACACCAAATCTACTGGACAACTAGGTGTCCCTTTATCCCATAACTCTGTACATTCCTCGTTGCTTGACATATATGTGCCACAACATATAAAAACATATAAATCAACAACAATCGTTCCAATAAAGGACCAGTCTTGATTTTGGGGGATTTTTCATGTATAATCTCATGTGCTTTGTTTAGGGAGATTGCCAAATCTTCATACTTTATTTTCCTTTGTTACTGGGGAAATCTCTAAATTCCTGTTGTTTGTTACTCAGTGTGGGGATATCAAGGGAGTGCATCTTACTTTGCTAGGTTTGATATGTCCAGTTATGATGACTGTACTTTACTTTGCTATCTTTCATTGTCATTCTCAGATTGATTGTTCAGTCTGAGTCACTCGAAGTAAATTAATCCGGCCCCCAATCAGCGGACTCCGAAGAGTGGGTCAGTTGGGATTCTAATCTGTCAGCGAGACATGAAACCGTCTTAATCTTACTTCGATGACTCAACTTCCCGTTTCGCTCTGATGCAAACTGTAACGCCCCGCCCTCTCTGAGAAATCAGAGTCTAATTTTTTTTTTTTTAATAATAGAATAATACCGGAAGAGAGCGGACGGCGTCACGACGCGAGTTAAGTTCGGACTACCCAAGTCCGACCCTTAACTGGCCACCCATGTGTTCGTGGACTAAACCGACGATAACAAACCACACATGGAAATATACAATGACTTGCGGAATAAACTAGACTAACTGCAGAAATAGATTGAATAGATAGCAAGTACCAGTCTCAATTAATAAATAACATAAACCAACCATCCATTGTTAATATCCTAAACAAATCATAGCAAGGTATCAACTTATTACATGTCCACAAAATATAACTAAAAGACTGTAATAAAGAAATCCCAATCAACAATCAAATGCTTAGGCTTGGCTCCCCTCCTGGTCATCGACCTTCTCTTTCCCTTTCCTTACCTGCATTCTCCTCTGAGGGTAGAATTAGGGCGTTAGATCAACGCGCCCAGTAGGTTTCCGATCAGGGTTACCACATGGTTAGCTTATAAAACATGCATATGTATCATAGTACATGATGATCAATAAAACATCTGAAAACGAATGCTATGTATATGCACATGTAATGAGTCCTACCCATCACAAGTCTACATAGCCATTATCTCAAGAAACTCTTACGTCAAGATATTCCGGAGTAGTCCTCATTTCCTCCGGATGGGTAAGCCAAAGTAATCCACATTTCCTCTGGGTATGATGTTTATGTCAAGTTAATCCAAAGTAATCCACATTTCCTCTGGATAGGATACTTATCATTATGTTGTTCCATTCCCATCACCCCATGCCATGCATGAGATGTCAATGCATTGTATATCATTTGTAAATACATAGCTCATCAATCAAAACCACATTTGAAACATAATAACTAATACAACATATCTCATAAAAACATGATAAAACCAAATCATATTTGTGGTTACAAGTAGGTAGGGAAACCTACTGAAGATTCACTCCAATGTTCGATCTTTCTTTAGTGTCACTTGCTCACGACTTGCCCGCCGTTCACTTCCGTCACCTTGTGATGTAACAGTAAATAAATCACACTATCATTTAAATGTTCATTCACATCTAAGACCCAACCATATCTTGTGGGGTTCGGCCATGCCCATGGCCGAACATCACCAACTTAGGATTTAACCTCCTTTTTCATTTAATCAATTCTTAAATACTTAACCCTTTAAACATGTCTTGGTAGGGTTCGGCCATACACCATGGCCGAACCATACCACCTTGGTTTTAACCCTTCTTTCATGTCCTTTTAAACTTTCTCTACCCATATTTACATTATTCCTCGTATTTACAACTTTGCCACGAGGCTAAGCCATATCAAAAACCATTGTCCACAATGACCAATGATGAATCTTGCTGATCACCATTATCCAAAATCAATCCATCTTAGTGGGGTTCGGCCATACCACATCGCCGAACCTCACCATCACACTTTTGATCCATTTTATTCTTCATTCATAATACTTGGTGGGGTTCAGCCATACCCATGGCCGAACCTCACCCCTTTGATTTTGGTGCCCCATTTTGCCTTTCTTTTTGATGAACATTAACATCCAAATCCATCACTCTTTCAATTATATTAAACCCTTTTAAAACATCATGGAATCAATAACAAATACTACCCACAAACTTAGTCTATTTAACCCATGTAGTGGTCCATGGGGTTCGGCCATACACATGGCCGAACCCAATGGTTCCCTTGGCTCAATTGTTCCAATATTTGTATATCAATTGGACTCTACCCTTTAACCATGTTAACCACATGGTTCAGCCATCCAATGGCCAACCCAAAACAGCAAACTTATATTCATTTAATTCCCATAAAGACACCATAATCTTGTATGGTTTTTGTCTCTCAAAACCATCAAAAACATCATACCATAATCATATGATTTCACGGAGTTCGGCCATGCTCATTGGCTGAACCCTATAGCCTTTGGTTTGAACCTCTTAGACATTCATCTTATGTCTAAATTAATCTCCCAAAACAGTAACTCATTTGCATAATTTTAACTTACAAAAGAAACCATCAAAATTCCAACATCATTCATGGGGTTCGGCCATCCAAGGTGGCCGAACCCAATGATCCATTTTATCAATTTACACCCATGGTTTAGACCCATGATACCTTCAATCCTTCATGACATTGAAGTCCATGTTTTAACCCTCTTTGAAACATGCATTTTAAATCCAATAAAACATCCAAAACAGTCCCACAAATTGCATGGTTTTTATGTTTCAAAAACCATATAAAACCAACCAATTATTTCCATGGGGTTAGGCCCTCCAAGGTGGCCGAACCCAATGATCCCCTTTTACAATTTTAAAACCTCCATTACTCAAGGTTTAAACCTTGATGCATTCGGCCATACCCATGGCCCAATACATGCTCCATTTGTTCCATCTTATTAGGCAAAATAACACATAAACACTTACTAAACTTCCTTTGCCTTTGCTCCTTGCCTTCTTCCCTCTTGTTTCCTTCTTTCTTCCTTAATCCTTTGCTGGTTTATGCTTGATCAATTGGTGCAAACACCACTACTGGTTCAGCCAAGAAAGCGAGTTTGGAGAGAGAGAGATGGGGCTTCTTTGGATTTTCAATGTGAAAATCGGCCAACAATGGTGGTCTTTCCCTTTTGTACTTCAGCCCCCAAGACCCCTCCATTCCTTCATCACTTCTTGTAAAAAACGATGGGTCTTGGGTGCCATCCAATGAACCCCTTGGCACCTGCCAATGCAGCCTCTCAACTCCCCAAGCATCACCTCCAATTCCCATGCATTTCATTTAAAATTTATCATGGAAATCCCCACAAGAAGTCCCCAACGTGTGGGACTTGTTTTGGTGATTTATGACCGAGCCACCTTCTCACATTCCCACTTAACTCACTGAATTACAGCCAATTGATTTCCATCTTGACTCACCTAACTCAATGGCTTAACTCACCACATTAAATACCATACATTAATTACAATTGAGTCAACTCATTACTTAATTCAAACTCAACTCAATTCAGTCCCACTCAACCTGATATGACTCACCATTGAGCTCATTTGTGGGCCCACACGGTCAGCTGTGGTCAAACTTGGTCAACCCGACCCATTGGGTCCCGAATTAACCCCTTGACCCGTTTTGACAACATGACCCATTTATGGGCTGTTTTAGCCATTTTGAAATGGTTTACACTTGTGCATCAAGCTTACCCATTTTTGCTCCACTTGATTTCCAATCAAATCAGCTTAACCCCATTAAATTTGGGCTCACCCAATGGTCTAATAAGTCCATTTGACCGATTGGGTCCAATTGGGTCCTTTCACCCAAGTAACCATATTGACCCAAATTGATGTACATTACCTATCCAATCAAATTTGACATTTATAAAGTGCTCATAGGGTCTTAATTTGAGCAATGGGTCCCACTATTTCCTCATTTAACATCATAATTAATAAATTCACCAATCCAGGGGCATTTTCGTAATTATCCATCTTATTGAGAAATTGGGATGTTACACGAGTAGGGCAAACACATGGGATTAGTATAAAAATCAGAATAGATACATAATATCAAATCATGCTAAATCAATGCCATGCCATGGGTGTCATATGCCATGATTTCCCACCCATCAACCATATCGCAAAACACATAGATAATCCTCTTGATGAACAAGCCACATCAAGATATTCATTGTCATGACTCCCCACGTATGCCTTATCGGTCCCACCGAATGGAGCGTGGAGTCCTCTTTCGTTTCAAAACATCATATACCATTTCTCAATCTGAATCAGTGAGGATCCCTCCCCACGTTTATTTATCGGATACCCCGAATGGAGCATGGACTCCTCTCATATGTTCCCTCCCATGCCATGCATGAGATGTGATTGCATCATGCTATCTCACATTAAATTACATAATAGCCTTGAAATCCATTCTTAAAACATAAGCATTTTGATACCAAAAATCGATCATCAATCATGGAAAGAAAAACCGTTGCATGTACATAATCCAAGTGTCTCAACAAGGTAGGAATCCTACCCACGTCCAAGTATTGTATTCTTGATGTTTTCGTGAAAATATAGATCACCGATCACGCCAAAGCCGATTGTACACCCGTTTGTGAAATCCCGTTACCTTAAATTAATTCCATCAAATAAAATAGTCAAATTACTTATCCAATTAATTTAAATCATTCCGTACACCCTTCCATTTAAACTTAACCAAATGGAAAAGGAAAATCATACAAAACTTTACTTTTAGAATCAGCCGAGTACCCGTCCACAGCCCATCCTACGGACGACAGAAACCCGTCCTACAGACAGTGACCCATCTTACATGCATATCTTTCGTCTGCAAAGAGCACCATGTTATGTTTGTTACCCGTTCGCGGACGGTCGAAGCCCGAAATCAGTCCTCATTTGTTTGATGTTAGACTTAACCCTTCCTCTTAAAATTTGTTTCCTTATTCTTTAGAAAACATTTTAAACATCATCCATATTTCTTCGTTCCATCCCTTGGTTGTTGGTCCACAACACCTACCCATTCCTTGAATGGATACCGATTCTTTGATCATTTATTCCAAAACATATTCCATCTTCAAATGGATATCCACCTTCATGACTTGCAATGGTTTAGCCAATCCTATCCATCAAATATGGGACCCCATGGTTTCGGCCATTCCATAGCCGAAACCATGTTTTCCCTTACCTTCTTTTAACAAATAAATCCTTGTTAAACACTACATACCTATTCCGTGTCTCCTCCGTTTCTTTAGGTATGATCTTGCTTCTCCATCCTACTCCTTCCTTAGTCTTTGTTCTTCCTCCAAGTCTAGAGCAATGTGTGTGAGAGAAAGAGAGAGAGATGAAACCTCCTTGTCCTTCAATGGAGAATTCGGCCAAGGTGTTGATTGAGAGAGGGAAAAATGAGATGAAAATCTCTATGGCTTGGCCAAAGTGGTGTAGTTTGAGAGAGGGAGAGAGAGAATGAGATGGAAAACTTTCAGTCTTTTATTCCAAAGGAGAGAATCGGCCAAGGGTGTAGAGAGAGGGGGAGAGAGAGAATGAGATGGAAAACTTTCTATCTTTTCTTCCAAAAGAGAGGATTGGCCAAGGGTGTAGAGAGAGGGAGAGAGATGAGATATAGGAGTGGAGATGAGGTTTCTTTTGCTCAAGAGGGAGGGAGAGAGGATCGGCCAAGGAGGGTTTTGGTTGTGGGTGTCTTTTGTCTAGCCCTAGCCTCCCAACCACCCACATTAAGGTGTGTTCTTTCCCATGTAACTCTTAACTCAAGACTTGAATTTATTCCATAATTAAATAATTCCTTAACTCAACTCACTTCACTTAACCCTTTTGGACTCACCCATGATTGACCAAGTCAACCATGGTTAGCCGACCATGCATGTGCATTAAATCATTTGTCACCTCACATGATGAGGTGGATTTGGGTCCCACTTGGCCATGCCACTTACATGCCACCTCATACACATGCCACCTCACACACATGTCACCTCATACACATGCCACCTCATACACATGCCACCTCACACACATGCCACCCCACTTGATGAGGTGGATCCCACGTCTTGGGTCTTAATTGGGTACATGACACAATTAAATTAATTCCTTACCCATTTGCTTCCCAAAATCCATTCACTTTGACCCATTGGTCCCAATTGGGTAATTGACCCATTTCACGACACTTACCCACTTATTTTTCATTCAAACTCTATCTATGACCCATTGGGTCATAATTGGGCTATTGACCCAATTCTTACCCATCTAACATTCATTCCATCTAAGAATCTTAAATTTAACAATTAAAATAGATAATATTCAATATAATAATGCATTTGAAAATCTGGGATAGTACAATATTACCCTTTTGTGAAATTTTCGTCCCGAAAATTGAGCGAAGTAGGGTTTCAAACAACTATACAAAAAGCTCAGGGTGAGCTGCTCTCATTTCTAATTCAAGTTCCCAGGTGGCTTTCTCATTACCATGTCGATCCCATACCACCTTGACGAACTGAATGGCTCGGTTCCGTAATACCCTTTGTTCTTTCCCAATCACTCTGACCGGTCTTTCAACATAAGTCATGTCGCTTTGCACATCAACAACTTGCATATTTAGCACATGCGAAGGATCAAAATTGTATTTCCTCAAAATAGAAACTGGAATACATTGTACAAAGATGACAACTGTGGAGGAAGTACCAATTGATAAGCCACTTCCCCCACCCTCTTTTGGATTGGGAACGATCTCACAAATCTAGGCGACAATTTCCCTTTCTTCCCAAATCACATGTGTACCTTTCTTGGCGAGACTTTCAAGAATACTAAGTCTCCCACTTCAAACTCAATGAACCTCCTTCTCTTGTCAGCGTAGCTCTTCTGACGACTCTGTGCAGTGAGTAGATGTTGTCGTATTAACTTAATTTATTCCGTGGTCTCTGCAACTAGCTCAGGTCCAATAAGTGCAGGTTCACCGGCCTTTACCCAACATACTGATGATCTACGGGGTCTACCATCCAACGCCTCGAATGGAGCCATCTGGAGGCTTGCCTGGTAACTGTTGTTGTAAGAGAACTCAACCAGCGGTAAGTGATCTTCCCATCCACCTTTAAAGTCTAACATACATGCTTTCAGTATATCCTCCAATGTATGTATTGTCCTCTCTGACTGACCATCAGTCTGTGGATGGAAAGCTATGCTAATCAATAAATTCGTCCCCATAGCCGTCTGCATGCTCTGCCACACCCTGCCAGTGAATCGGCCATCTCTGTCTGACACAATAGTCCTGGGGATATCGTGTAGCCTGATAATATCCTTGATGTATCGTCATCCCAAAGTCTCAGATGAATCTATCATCTTGATGGGAAGAAAGTGTGCAGACTTGGTTAATCGGTCTACCACAACCCATATTGCATCGTTGCCCTTTGATGACCTTGGTAACTCTGTCACAAAATCCATGGAAATATGTTCCCATTTCCACTCTAGCATTGGTAAGGGTTTGAGTAGTCCTGGTGGTTTCTGATGTTCAGTCTTGACCTGCTGACAAGTCAGGCAGTGAGCAACAAACTCTGCCACATCTCTTTTAAATCCATGCCACTAATAATGTCTCTTCAGATCATGATACATGTTGGTGCTACCCGGATGAATAGAGAGTTTGGTTTGGTGTGCCTCGATCAATAACTCTCTTCTGCAGCTCTGAGGCACATATGTCCTGCCTCGGAATAAAAGACCTTGTCTCAGTCGTAATTCCCATTCCGATACAACCTCACCAGTAGACATTTTAGCCCATATCTCTTCTACTTCTGGATCTACCCTTTATTCCTGTTCAATCTTGGAAACCATGTTGGATCATACAATTAGATTATACATACTCCCATAATTTTTGATGTACCAATTGAACTCTCGAATGGTATTCAGCATTTTCCATTCCTTCATAATTAAACTGGCCACTATTGCATGTGACATGTGACTGAAGGCATCGGCCACTTTGTTTGCCTTGCCAGGATGATATCGAAGCATAAACTCAAGTCTTACAGATATTCCATCCATCTGCACTACCTCATATTAAGTTCCTTCTGATCAAACAGATATTTCAAACTTTTGTGATCTAAAAATATCTCAAACTTCTCGCCATAAAGATAGTATCTCCAGCCTTTGAGAGCGAAGACCACTGCAGCTAATTCCAGATCATGTGTGGGATAGTGGCGTTCATGAATTTTCAACTGCCTTGAACCATAAGCCACTACGTGATGACTTTGGGTAAGAGAACACCCAATTCATTCACCTGAAGCATCACAATATACTTCATAGCCCTTGCCTCTTTCTGGCAAAATCAGGATAGGTGCTGTAACGCTCCGCCCTCTCCGAGAAATCAGAGTCTAATTTTTTTTTTAATAATAATAATAGAATAGTACCGGAAGAGAGCGGGCGGCGTCACGACGCGAGCTAAGTCCGGACTACCCAAGTCCTACCCTTAACTGGCCACCATGTGTGCATGGACTAAACCCACGATAACAATCCACACATGGAACTAAACAAGTTATGCGGAATGAACTTGTAATGCCCCGCCCTCTCCGAGAAATCAGAGTCTAATTTTTTTTTTTATAATAACAATAGAATAATACCCGAAGAGAGCGGGCGGCGTCACGACGCGAGCTAAGTCCGGACTTCCTAAGTCCGACCCTTAACTGGCCACCCATGTGTGCATGGACTAAACCCATGATAACAAAACACACATGGAACTAAACAATGTCATGCGGAATAAACTAGACTAACTGCGGAAATAGACTGAATAGATAGCAAGTACAAGTCTCAAATATTAAAATAACTTATCCAACCATCCATTGTCTACATCATAAACAAACCATAGCCAAAGTATCAACTTATTACATGTCCATTAAATGTAACTCATAAAACAATAATAAAGACATCCCAATCGTCAATCAAGCGCTCAAGCTTGGCTCCCCTCCAGGTCCACGACCTTCTCTTTCCCTTTCCTTGTTCCTGCATTATCCTCTAAGGATAGAATTAGGACGTTAGATCAACGCGCCCAGTAGGTTTCCGACCAGGGCTACCACTTGGTTAGCATATAAAACATGCATATATATCATAGTACATGATTATCAAAAACATATAAAACCACGCTATGTATGTATGCAAATGTAATGAGCCCCACCCCATCACACATACATATAGCCATCACTTGATGTGTCTTATATCAACATATTAATCCTTCTGACGGGACTCTCACCGCCCAAGGAGGCCCCACAGTTGCATCATGAGCATTCCGACGGAGTGTGGGCTCCGGTGACCATAACCGTCAGCTAATCCTCCTGGCAGGACTCTCACCACCCAAGGAGGCCCCACAGTTGCATTACGGACATACCGACGGAGTGTGGGCTCCTGTTTCCACAATCATCATCCCATGTCCATGCATGAGATGCCAATGTATATATAAACATGTAAATAATATCCATCATTCAAAAACAATAAAATAAACATGAGTCTCGTAAAAACCAAGATAAAACTGTGGTTACAAGTAGGTAGGAAACCTACCGAAGATTAGCTTCGGTGTTTGTTCTTTCTTAAAGCATCACTTGCTCACGACTTGCACGTCGTTCAACTTCCGTCACCTTGTGATGTAACAGTAAGTAAATCATACTATCAATTAAATGTCCATTCACATCTAAGACCCAAAAACATCTTGTGGGGTTCGGCCATACCCATGGCCGAGCCTCACCCACTTTAATTTGATCTCTTTTGATTTGGATTAGCACCATCCAATTAATTTATTGACAACCTCAATCCACAAAATATCACTTGGTGGGGTTTGGCCATACTACATGGCCGAACCACACCATATTGGTTTGAGCCCCTTTTTCAAGTCCTTTGCTCTTTTCCTTCATATTTACAACTATACCACTAGGCTAAGTCTTGTTAAAACCAATATCTATAACCAAACCACCTTAGTGGGGTTCGGCCATACAACTTGGCCGAACCCTACCAATCCAATTTGGATCTCTTAATCCATTCATAATTGTATCATGCTTAAACTTTAGAACCATTAATCATTTTTATGCAATAGATTCACAACACCATAACCATGGTCCATGGGGTTCGGCCATACATATGGCCGAACCCTATCTCTTGTCCAAATGTTCACTTAGAACCCTTTTTAAACACATCATATTGTTCCATGATCTTCAAGTTTGAAACCATTTGAATCCACAAAACAGTCCATATAAAATGGTCCATGGGGTTCAATGATCCCATCCTATGTACTTAACTTAGGCTCTACCATTTTGACCATGATAACTACATGGTTCAACCATCCAATGGCTGACCCAAAATAGTAATCACATTTCCATTTTAAATCGCATAACATCCCATAAAATGACCTATGGGGTTCGGCCATTCACATGGCCGAACCATATGGTTCTTTGGATGCAATTCTTCCAATACTTCTACATTATTTATCTACTGCATCTTAGCCATAAAAACAGCAAGGTTTAACCATCCATTGCCAACCCATAATAATCACTTAATTCCAATTTACAATCCTTTAAAAATCTTCACACATGGTATGGTTTTGATTCCCCAAAAACCATACCATTTACCAATTACTTTCATGGGCTTCAGCCATCCAAAGTGGCCGAACCCAATGCTCTAAATTTCCATCCTTTTAAACCTCCTCATCATACTTTACATCATTAATTAATTCGGCCACAACATGACCTAATTAACACATGTAAAAATCACCATGGTTTGACATGGTTTTTGACCTTTAAAAACATCAAACCAATCCACTCTTTTCATGGGGTTCGGCCAACCAAGATGGCCGAACCCAATGACATATTTTTTATCCTTTTAAGCCATCTAATCCAAGGTTAAATTCCCTGATGTAATCTGCCAATCCATAGCCCAACACATGACACTCAAAACCATGATTTTAAAACCTCTCAAAACATGCACTTAATCTAACTTATCATCAAAAACAGTCCATGGTTTTGTCTTACAAAAACCATCCAAATTAACCCATTCTTTTCATGGGGTTAGGCCATCCCAAGTGGCCGAACCCTATGATCAAATTTCCATCTTATTTATGAAATACCATCCAAGGTCTAACCCTTGATGGATTCGGCCAAATGATGGCCAAATCATACTCTTTTTTACAACTTATTTAACTAAATACTTAAGAAAATCTTACCAATTTCCTTTGCTCCTTCCCTCTTGCTTCCTTTCTTTCCTTCTTCCTTAATCCTTTGCCGAAATGGTGCTGGATCAAATGGTGAAACACAGTAACTGGTTCGGCCCAATGATGATGTTCTTGAGAGGGGGAGAGGGAGAGATGAAAACCAATTTTTCAAGGTGTGTACTCGGCCAAATGAGGTATGATTCCGTTTTGTTTAATCAACCCAACCTCCCTCATTAATCCTCATTAACCATTGTTAAAACCGAGGGGGGTATTGGGTGCCATCCAAGGCACCCCTTAGTACCAACCGTTGCAACCCTTCATGTAAGCCCATGCATCTCATGAGATAAGATGCACGCCGCCCATGCTTGGTGTCCCTTGGCTTTGGCTAAGGCACCCTTTCACTCCAACGGCTGGGATTGATTTCCCCAAGAGTTGTGTGTGATTAAAACACCTTTCCATATCCTCTTGACTCACTTAACTCATGGCCCTTTTAATTCCAACTCAACTCATCCAACTCAACACACTTAATGCATCATATTTGAGTCAACTGATTTCTTAATTAAAAATCCAATCCAATTTAGTCCAACTCCACCTGAATTAACTCACACTTGAGCTCATTTGAGGGCCCACACGATCAGCTATGGTCAACTTGGTCAACCCGACCCATTGGGTCCCCATTTAGCTCCTTGACCCGTTTTGACAACATGACCCATTTATGGGCTGATTTATCCATTTTTAAGTAGTTTTCACATGTGCATCAAGTCTACCCATTTTTGCTCCACTTAATTTCCAATCAATTCAGCTGAACCCCATTAAATTTGGGCTCACTCAATGGTCTAATAAGTCCATTATGACCCATTGGGTCCAATTGGATCCTTTGACCCAATTACCCATATTGACCCAATTTGATGTACATTACCCATCCAATCACATTTGACTTTTATAATGTTCTCATAGGGTCTTAATTTGAGCAATGGGCCCCACTATTTTCTCATTTAACATCATAATTAATAAATTTACCAATCCAGGGGCATTTTCATAATTATCCATTTCATTGAGAAATTGGGGTGTTACAGAACTAGACTAACTGCGGAATTAGACTGAATAGATAGCAAGTACAAGTCTCAATTATTAAAACAGCTAATCCAACCATCCATTGTCAATATCATAAACAAACCATAGTAAAGGTATCAACTTATTACATGTCCATAAAAATGTAACTCAAAAAGACTGTAACATAAAAATCCCATATGTCATTCAAGCTCTTAAGCTTGGCTCCCCTCCTGGTCATCGTCCTTCTCTTTCCCCTTCCTTGTTCCTGCAATATCCTCTAAGGATAGAATTAGGGCGTTAGATCAACGCGCCCAGTAGGTTTTCCGATCAGGGCTATCACATGGTTAGCATATAAAACATGCATATATATCATAGTACATGATTATCAATAAAACATCTGAAAACAATGCTATGTATGTAAGTGCATATGTAATGAGTCCCACCCATTACCAGTATACATAGCCATCAAGTTCTTTCACAGTGTTCTTTCATTGGGACTCACACGATAAGGTAATCCACAGTAATCCTCATTTCCTGTGGAAAGACTCTCATCATTGAGTTGTTTCACAGTGTTCTTTCTTTGGGACACACATGATAAAGTAATCCTCATTTCCTGTGGAAAGACTCTCATCATTGAGTTGTTTCACAGTGTTCTTTCATTGGGACTCACACGATAAGGTAATCCATAGTAATCCTCATTTCCTGTGGAAAGACTCTCATCATTGAGTTATTTCACAATGTTCTTTCATTGGGACTCTCAAGTCAAGGTAATCCATAATCATCACCCCATGCCATGCATGAGATGTCAATGTACATGTATGTCATTTGTAATTACATATCTCATCATTCAAAACCAATTTAAAACATAATATCAATAACAACATATCTCATAAAAACATGATAAAACTAAATCATAATTGTGGCTACAAGTAGGTAGGAAACCTACTGAAGATTCACTTCAGCGTCCGATCTTTCTTAATCGTCACCCGTTCACGCTCGTACGTCGTTCACGTTCCGTTACCTTGTGATATAATAGCAAATCAATCATACTATCATTTTAAATTTCCATTCACATCTTAAGACCCAAAAGTCATCTTGTGGGGTTCGGCCATACCCATGGCCGAACCTCATCAACTTAGGATTTAACCTCCCTTTTCATTTGATCTCTCTTTTATTTAATCCTTATTAAACATCATATACCACAAAAATACCTTGGTAGGGTTCGTACATCCAATCCTATGACCATTCCATCTTTGATCATTTTATCAATAATTACCTTTATATCATTTAGGCTAACCTTTTGTTTAATTTTCCTTAAACACCACTAACCATATCCAAACCAACTTAGTGGGGTTCGGCCATACAACTTGGCCGAACCTCACCATTTAATTTGTTCCTTCATTCATCATCTCTAATTCCATTATGACTTAACCCAAATCCATCAAATAATCATTGATGGTGTTTGGCCATACTACATGGCCGAACCACATCCTATGGATTTTTATCTCATATTCCATCATCTACAATGATTGATTATTTTCTTACACTAAGTCCATAAATTATCATGTATGATTCCTTAATCCAAATCATAAAACAAACCATAATCTCCCATCAAAACAGTCCATGAGGTTCGGCCATACACATGGCCGATCCCTTATGGTTCTTTTGCTCAATGATTCCATTATTTACATACCAATTGGACTCTACCTTTAGCCATGTTAACTACATGGTTCAGCCATCCAATGGCCAACCCAAAACAGCAAACTTATATTCATTTAATTCCCATAAAAACACCATAATCTTGTATGGTTTTTGTCTCTCAAAACCATCAAAATCACCATACGATAATCATATGATTTCATTTTTTTTTTCAATCCTTTAAAAATCTTCACAAATGATATGGTTTTTATCCCCCAAAAACCATACCATTTATCAATTATTTTCATGGGGTTCGGCCATCCCGAGTGGCCGAACCCTATGCTCTAAATTTCCATCCTTTTAAACCTCATCATCATACTTTACATCATTACTTAATTCGGCCACAAGATGACCTAATTAACACGTATAAAAAATCACCATGGTTTGACATGGTTTTTGACCTTCAAAATCATCAACTAATCTACTCTTTTCATTAGGTTCGGCCAACCAAGATGGCCGAACCCAATGACATATTTTTTTCCCCTTTTTAGCAACACTTATCCAAGGTTTAATTCCTTGATGTATTCGGCCAATCCATAGCCCAACACATGTCACTCAAAACCATGATATTAAAACTTTTCAAAACATATACTTAATCTAATTTAACATCTAAAACCGTCCATGGTTTTATCTTAACAAAACCATCCAAATTAATCCATTCTTTCCATGGGGTTCGGCCATCCAAAGTGGCCGAACCCAATGATTCATTTTCCATCTCATTTATGAAATACCATCCAAGGTCTAACCCTTGATGGATTCGGCCAAGCAATGGCCAAATCATACTCCATTCTACACCTTTATTTAACTGAACACTTATGTAAGAACTTACCAATTTCCTTGCTTCTTCCCCCTTGCTTCCTTTCTTTCCTTCTTCCTTAATCCCTTGCTGAAATGATGCTTGATCTTATGGTGAAACACAGCAACTGGTTCGGCCAAGAAGTGGTGTTCTTGAGAGGGGGAGAGGGAGAGATGGAAACCAAACTCTTCAAGGTGTAATCGGCCAAGTGTTGGTGTTTCTTCCCTTTTGTTAATCAGTTTAAACTACCTCATCTCTCCTCATTAATCCTTGATAAAACCAAGGGGGCATTGGGTGCCATCTAAGGCACCCCTTGGTACCAACCGTTGCACCCATTCAATTCAGCCCATGCATCTCATGAGATGAGATGATGTCGCCCATCCTTGGTGTCCCTTGGCTTTGCCAAGGCATCCTTTCACTCCAACAGCTGGGATTGATTTCCCTAAGTGTTGTGTGAGATTAAAACACCTTTCCATATCCTCTTGACTCACTTGATTCATGGCCCTTTTTATTCCAACTAAACTCACCCAACTCAACATACTTAATGCATCATATTTGAGTCAACTCATTTCTTAATTAAAACCCAATCAAATTCAGTCCCAACTCGAGTTGAACTAACTCACACTTGACCTCAATTGAGGGCCCACACGGTCAATCGTGGTCAACTCGGTCAACCCGACCCATTGGGTCCCCATTTAGCTCCTTGACCCATTTTGAAAACATGACCCATTTATGGGCCGATTTAACCATTCGTAGGTGGTTTTCACTTGTACATCAAGCTACCCATATTTGCTCCACTTGATTTCCAATCAATTTAGCTAACCCCATTAAATTTGAGCTCACACAAGGGTCAAATAATCCATTATGACACATTGGGTCCCAATTGGGCCCTTTGACCCAATTAACCATTTTGACCCATAAGATGTACATTATCCGTTCATGATAAATTGACCCTTATACTATGTTCATAAGGTCATAATTTGAACAATGGGCCCCACCATTTTCTCATTTAACATCATAATTAATAAATTTAGCAATCCAGGGGCATTTTCATAATTATCCATTTCATTGAGAAATTGGGGTGTTACAGGTGCAGTCTTAAGTCTCTCCTTCAGTTCTTCGAATATTCGATTGCATACAGCAGATCATTCAAATTTGACTCCTTTCTGAGTGAGTCGGGTAAGTGGAGATGCAATCTTGGAGAAGTCCATAATAAACTTCCTATAATAACCAGCCAATCCCAGAAAGCTACTGATTTCGGTCACATTCCTAGGAGCTTTCCAGTCTCTAACTGCCACCACTTTAGCCGGG
Source organism: Chimonanthus salicifolius (assembly GCA_013350335.1). Taxonomy (NCBI): domain Eukaryota; kingdom Viridiplantae; phylum Streptophyta; class Magnoliopsida; order Laurales; family Calycanthaceae; genus Chimonanthus; species Chimonanthus salicifolius. The sequence goes on from CM023533.1 coordinate 65,875,117, forward strand.
TCCACTGCTATTCCTTCTGCTGATATGACGTGCCCTAAAAAGTTAACCTCAGATAGCCAGAATTCGTACTTGCTTGCTTTGGCATACAACTGATTCTTCTTCAGGGTGTCCAGAACCATCCGCAAATGTTCAGCATGCTCCCCCCGACTTTTAGAATAAATCCGGATGTCGTCAATGAAAACAATTACAAATTTTTCCAAGGACAAAAGATCCTGTTTATCAAGTCCATGAATACAGCTGGTGCATTGGTGAGTCCAAATGGCATGACCACATACTCATATAGTCCATATCGAGTTCTGAAAGTCGTCTTCTCTATGTCTTCATCCATAACATGGATTTGGTGGTAGCCTGACATCAGATCAATCTTGGAGAAATGACTGGAACCTCTGAGTTGATCGAATAGATCATCAATTCTAGGTAGAGGATACTTGTTTCTGACTGTTAGCTGATTCAACTTCCGATAATCTATACACATCCGAAGTGTACCATCCTTCTTCTTCACAAATAATACCGGTGCTCCCCAAGATGATGTGTTGTTCCAGATGCATCCTAGTATGAGCAGTTTATCAATTTGCTTCTTTAGCTCCGACATCTCAGCTGGGGCCATCCGGTAATGCGGCAATGACACTGGAGCAGTGCCAGGGTATAACTTAATCTCAAAATCAATCTCCCTCTTTGGTGGCAACCCAGGGAGTTCTATTGGAAATATCTCTGCATAGTCTCTCACTACAGGAGGTAGTTTAGCCAATGGCGTCTTGTCTAGCTTGATGTTGTTTAATACAAGATGGATCAATTTTTCATGCAGTCTCTTGGTGATAGGAATGCTCTGTTTGTCGGCATGTACTACATATCGCTTTCCCTCGGGTGACCAAAATATCACCCTGCAGAGATGGCAGTCAATGCTGGCTTGGAAGTTAGCCAACCAATCCATGCCAAAAATGATATCGTACTCTGTCATCTGGAGTACCAAATAGTTAAACTTAAATCTATACCCAACAAGTTCAGTGTCTACAAAAGTGCAGATCAAACCCAGTGATGTGTCTCCAATGTGTAACGCCCCAACCTCTCCAAGAAATCAGAGTCTAATTTTTTTTTTTTTAAATAATAATAGAGTAACATCGGAAGAGAGCGGGCGGCGTCACGACTCGAGCTAAGTTCGGACTTCCTAAGTCCGACCCTTAACTAGCCACCCATGTGTGCATGGACTAAACCCACGATAACAATCCACACATGGAACTAAACAAGTTATGCGGAATAAATTAGACTAACTGCGGAATTAGACTGAATAGATATCAAATACAAGCCTCAATTATTAAAATAACTTATCCAACCATCCATTGTCAATATCATAAACAAACCATAGCAAAGGTATCAACTTATTACATGTCCATAAAAATGTAACTCATAAGACAATAATAAGACATCCCAATCATCAATCAAGTGCTTAAGCTTGGCTCCCCTCCAGGTCCACGACCTTCTTTTTCCCTTTTCCATTTCCTGCATTATCCTCTAAGGATAGAATTAGGGCGTTAGATCAACGCGCCCAGTAGGATTTCCGATTAGGGCTACCACATGGTTAGTATATAAAAACATGCATATATCATAATATATATGGTCATCAAAACAGGTAAATCAATGCTATGTAAATATGCACATGTAATAAGTCCCTCCCATCATGCATATACATAGCCATCACTTGACGAGACTCTCACCATCACGGTAAATCACAATACACTTTCATTTCAGAGTGATGATAATCCTCCTGGTGGGACCTACATCGCCTAAGGAGGCCGATGTGGCTCTCATCATCATAGTATTTCTCCTGGCAGGACCCTCATCGCCTAAGGAGACCAATGTGATTCTCATCATTATACATTTCTCCTGGCGGGACCTGCATCGCCTAAGGAGACCAATGTATTTCTCATCATTATAACATTTCTCCTGGCGGGACCTGCATCGCCTAAGGAGACCAATGTATTATCATCATCATGATACTACTCCTGGCGGGACCTGCATCACCTAAGGAGGTTTCACAGTTGCATCACAGCATATCACCGGAGTGTGGGCTCCGGGTTCCATAATCATCATCCCATGACCATGCATGAGATGCCAATGAATAGATGCAACATGTAAATAAATCTCATCATTCAAAATATGATAAATAATAGTATAACAATGTCTCATAAAAACCATCATGAAAACAAGTGTAAATGTGGTTACAAGTAGGTAGGAAACCTACTGAAGATTCACTTCAGTGTTCGTTCTTTCTTTAGCGTCACCCGTTCATGACTAGCGTGCCGTCAAAGAGATCCGTCATCTTGTTCACATAAACCATGAATCAATTTTAATCCCAAGCATTTATTTTGATGGGGTTCGGCCATACAACATGGCCGAAACACATCATCTAAGTTTGGTCCCTCATTTCATCTCTTGATTGTTACCCTTATTCACAAAACTGCCATTGCTACCAATACTTAGTTATATCATGCTTTTAACTTAAAAGACCACTGATTATTTCCATGAAATGGATTCATAAAACCCATAGTCATAGTCTATGGGGTTCGGCCATACATATGGCCGAACCCAATGGTTTCCACATTTGAACCTTCATGTTACAACTTAGCCATAGTACCCTCATGGTTCGGCCATGAAATGGCCAACCCATATCTTGTCCAATTGTTCACTTAGAACCCTTTTTAAAACCCTCCATATTGTTCCATGATCTTCAAGTTTGAAACCCTTTAATTCAACAAAATAGTCCATAAGAAGTGGTCCATGGGGTACGGCCATGCACATGGCCGAACCCAATGGTTCCCTTGGTTCAATGATCCCATCCTATGTACTTAACTTAGGCTCTACCATTTTAACCATGATAACTACATGGTTCAGCCATCCAATGGCTGACCCAAAACAGTAACCATATCTCCATTTTAAATCACATAACATCCCATAAGATGACCCATGGGGTTCGTCATATGGTTCTTTTGATGCAATTCTTCCAATAATTCCACATAGTTTATCCACTGTATCTTAGCCATAAGACAGTAGGATTCAGCCATGACATGACCCGATTAAAACATGTAAATACCTCCACCATATGTATGGTTTGTAGACTTCAAAACCATAAACCTAATCCACTCTTTTCATGGGGTTCGGCCAACCAAGGTGGCCGAACCCAATGATACATTTTTTTAACCTTTAGGCAACCTTATCCAAGGTTAAATTCCTTGATGTATTCGGCCATTCCAAGGCCCAAAACATGACGCTCAAAATCATGATTTAAACCTTTTCAAAACATGCATCTTAAACATCCAAAACAGTCCAACACTTGCATGGTTTCATTTACAAATACCATCAAAATTAACCAATACTTTTCATGGGGTTCGGCCATCCAAATTGGCCTTACCCAATGATACATTTTTCATCACTTTTATGAAACACCAACCAAGGTCTAACCCTTGATAGATTCGGCCAACCCATGGCCCAATCATGTTTCATTTATCCCATTTTATTAAACAAAAATCCATGGAAATACTTACCAAGTTCCAAGTTTTTTTTCTTGCCTTTGCTCTTTGCCTTCTTCCCTCTTGTTTCCTTCTTTCTTCCTTAGCTTCTAGCCGAATTAGTGCTTGATCTATGGTGAAAAACACCACTGCTGGTTCGGCCAAGAGAGGTGTTCTTGAGGGAGAGAAAGAAGATGGAATTCTAAGGCTTTTCTTGGAATGAAATTCGGCCAAATGGGGTGTGTCTTCCTTCTATTAAATCAGCCACTTAATCCACTCATTTCCCTCATAAAATCTTGCTCAAACCAATGGGAAATTTGCTGCCAAAAATGCACCCATTGGCATCCCAACGTTGGAGGCTTGGGTTTCCATATGAGATGGAAACCCCTCCATATTCCCATGAGATTTTTATCTCATTCCATTCAATTCCATTTAACCATTACATGGAGATTACCATTACAAGCCCCCAACGCGTGTGACTTGTTTTGGTTTGTTTGAGACCAAAGCACCTCCTCATATTCCATTTGACTCAATGAAAAATAAAACCTCTTTGATTTCCATTTTAACTCAACTAACTCCATGGCTTAACTCACCACATTAAATGCCATACATTTATTACACTTGAGTCAACCCAACCATTTAATTTAAATGCAACTCATTCCAATCCAACTCAACCTGTTTTGACTCACAATTGAGCTCACTCAAGGGTCCACACGGTCAGCCATGGTCAAGATGGTCAATCTGACCCATTGGGTCCCCATTTAGCTTGTTGACCCGTTTTGACGCCATGACCCATTTATGGGTTGTTTTAGCCATTTGCATTTGGTTTTCACATGTGCATCAATCCTACCCATTTATGCTCCACTTAATTTCCAATCAATTCAGCTTAACCCCATTAAATTTGGGCACACCCAATGGTCTAATAAGTCCATTATGACCCATTGGGTCCAATTGGGTCCTTTGACCCAATTAACCATATTGACCCAAATTGATGTTCATTACCCATTCAATCAAATTTGACACTTTTAATTGTAACACCCCAATTTCTCAATGAAGTGGATAATTACGAAAATGCCCCTGATATGATAAATTAATTATTTTGTGATGTTAAGTAAGGAAATGGTGGGGCCCATTGCTCAAATTAAGATCATATGAGCACATTATGAATGTCAAGTTTCATTGGATGGGTAATGTACATCAATTGGGTCAAAAATGGTTAAATGGGTCAAAGGGCCCAAATGGGACCCAACGGGTCTTAATGGATTATTTGACCGTTGTGTGAACTTAAATTAAATGGGGTTAAGCTAATTTGATGGGAAATCAAGTGGAGTAAAAATGGGTAGGCCTGATGCACATGTGAAAACCAATTACAAATGACCAAAATACCCATAATTGGGTCATGGAGTCAAAAACGGGTCAAGGAGCTAAAGGGGGCCCAACTGGTCGGGTTGACTTAGTTGACCACAGCCGACCGTGTGGGCGCACAAATGAGTTCAATGGTGAGTTAAATCAGGTTAAGTGGAACTGATTTTATTTAATTTGAATTAAAAATGAGTTGACTCAAATTCATTAAATGATTGTCAATTAATGAGGTGAGTTTGACATGTGAGTTGGGTGAGTCAAAATGGAAGTCAATGGGACTGTAAATCAGTGAGTTCAGAGGGAATAGGAGTAGTTTGGCTCAGTCATAACCACCAAAACAAGTCCCACACGTTGGGGACTTTTTGGGGTGATTTTCATGATGGGTTTTTAAATGAAATACATGGAAATGGGAGGTGATGCTTGGGGAGTTGGGAGGCTGCATTGGCATAAGGGGTGCATTGGATAGCACCCAAGACCCATCGGTTTTTATAAGAATTGATGAGGGAATGGAGGGGTCTTGGGGCCTGAAGTACTAAAGAAAATGACCACCAAGCTTGGCCGTTTTTCACCTTGGAAAGCCAAGAATTTCCATCTCTCTCTCCCTCTCTCCAATTCGTTTTTCCTAGCTGGAATATCAGAGGTGTTTGCACCAGTAGATCAAGCACAAAACAGCAAAGGAAAGAAGGAAAAGAAGGATTAGAAGTAAAGATTAGAAGCAAGGAACTTTGGTAAGTTTTTACATAAGTGTTTGGTTTATTAAAGAGCTTGAAATTGTAAATTTGGCTGACATATTTTGGTCATGTATGGCCGAATATGTCATGGGTCTAAACCTGAGATTAGATGGCTTAAAAGGATAAGAAATTATACCATTCCGAACCCCATGAAAAATGTGGATTTGATTTGATGATCTTAAGGGTCAAAAACCATGTCAAACCATGGTGTGTTATGTACATATGTATTGGGCCATGGTTATGGCCAAATACACCAAGGTTTTAACCTTGATTAAGAGAGGTTTTAAAATGGTAAAGATGACCATTGGGTTCGGCCACCATGGAGGGCCGAACCCCATGTAAAAGTTAGGTTGGTTTTGATGCTTAGAAAACATGGAGTTTTGTGGACTATTTTTGAGGTTTCTTAGTGATACAAATGCATGCTTTAAAGAGGGTTAAAAACATGGATCTGAATGACATAAGGACTAAAGGTATCATGGGTCTAAAACAGTAGTTTAAAACTGATGAAATGGACCATTTGGATCGGCCATCTTGGATGGCCGAATCCCATGAGGTGTTATGGTTATTTGCACAAAGTGATGAATTTATTGGATGGTTTTGAGAGGTAAAAATGCAGCAATGATGTACTGATTTTTATATCTATAAGTGACACTTAAAACATGCTAAAGAGGGCCAAAACATGGACATAGGGTTCGGCCACTTTGGATGGCCGAACCCCATGTTAGTATTTGATGATTTTGATGAGTTTAAAACCATATAAAATATGGTGTTTGATGTGATTTGGTGAAGTTTAATTTGCTGTTATAGGTGGGTCAATGTAGGGCTGAACCATGTCAATATTAGGATTAAGTTACTGATTCAAATCATGGGTAATTGATGGATCAATCAGATCAAGAGAACCATTGGGTTCGGCCAGGTGCATGGCCGAACCCCATGGGGCTATTTTTGGGATGGATGGACCAAGTTTATGGGTTTTCTTATGTGTGTTAAATGGAAATAAGCTTGCTGATTTTGGTTGGCCAATAGAGGGCTGAATCATGTAGCAATCATAACCAAAAATTATGCATGAATGTTAGAGTTATGGAACCAAGGGAACCATATGGCCGAACCCCATGGACCATTTTATTTGATTGAGAAGTTTCTAAGTTAAGAAATTTAGTGAACTTAGTGTAAACAAATAACAAATCATTGTTGATGAAGGAAAGTGGGATAAAAACCCATAGGATGTGGTTCGGCCATGTAGTATGGCCGAACCCCATCAATGATTATTTGATAGAATTAGGTTAAGTAATAAATGGGATTAAAGGTGATGAATGAAAAACCCCACATGATGTGGATGGGTCGTAGATGTGATTGAATAAGTAAATGATGTTATGACGTACTGATTGATAATATGGATAAGGTACCGGAAGTTGAACGACGTAAGAGTCGTGATCGGCTGACGATTAAGAAAGATCAAGTACTGAAGTGAATCTTCAGTAGGTTTCCTACCTGCTTGTAACCACAATTTTTATCCTATTTTTCTTTATGAGACTCTTGTTTATTCTATGTGGTTTCGAATGATATATTATGCATTTACAAATGGCATACAAAGCGTTAGCATCTCATGCATGGACATGGGATGATGACTGAGGTTCTACAGTGTTGCAATTATGGGTTACGTCCTCCTTAGGCGATGAGAGTCCCGCCAGGAGGAGTAACATGATGATCATAGTCACAATGGTCTCCTTAGGCGATGAGAGTCCCGCCAGGAGGACTAATATGTGATATGAATCAACTCAATGATGAAGAGATGGAAGTGTATTGTGATTTACCTTGACGGTACGAGGCACGTCAAGTGATGGCTATGAATGTACATGATGGGAGAGACTCATTGCATGTGCATATTTCATAGCATTGTTTTACCTGTTTTTTATGATCACGTAATATGATATAAATGCATGTTTTATATGCTAACATGTGGTAGCCCTGATTCGGGAACCTACTGGGCACGTTGATCTAACGCCCTAATTCTATCCTCAGAGGAGAATGCAGGTACAAGGAAAGGGAAAGAGAAGGTCGATGACCGGGAGGGGAGCCAAGCCTAAGTGTTTGGATGATGAACAGGATTATTTATCTACTATCATTTGAATTATATTTTGACGGACATGTAATAAGTTAATATGTGCTAAGGTTTGATTAGACTATTAACTATGGATGGTTGTTTATCTTAATTATCATTTGGGACTGTTACTTGCTATCTTTTCATATTATTTTCGCAGTTAATCTAGTTTATTCCGCATGTTGTTATTAGTTCCATGTGTGATTCATTGTCATGGTCTAGTCCATGTACACATGGGTGTCCAGTTAAGGTTCAGACTTGAGTAGTCTGAACTTAACTCACGTCGTGACGCCGCCCGCTCTCTTCTGATGTTTTATTATTATTATTTAAAAAATAAAATTAGACTCTGATATTTCTCGGAGAGGACGGGGCGTTACATTAATATGCTCATAGGGTCTTAATTTGAGCAATGGACCCCACCATTTCCTTATTTATAAACACATTTATTAAATTCACCAATCCAGTGGCATTTTCGTAAATATTCTTAATATTGAGAAATTGGGGTGTTACACAATGGGGGATACAATAGTAAGTGCAGTGGACAGTTGTTGTACTAAAGTGCCAATAGTAGATATGAAGGCAGCAGATACAAAGGAGTGGGATGCTCCTGAATCAAATAATGCAGAAGCATAAGAACTACCAATTACTGCCATACCTTGAATCACCGAGTGATCCACCGTATCTGGAGGAGGAGCCAAAGTATACAATCGTCCAAATCTGTCGGGACAAGTGCTCGTCCTGTCTGGTTATATTCTCTAGATGCATGTGAATGAGTTGGTCGAGCTGGAGGACGAAATAAACCCCTGGAGTGAGAAGGTCTATTGTTCTGCGGACACTCCCTCTTGAAATGGCCATGCAAGCCACACTGAAAACAGGTGCTCACACCTCGAGGTACTTGAGAGACGGATACTGATGTGGAGGGCTGATTGGGACGAAAGCCTCCGGTTGACCTAGTAGAAGGTGATGGTCTTCCAAAGTTGGGTCGCTTGTTTGGGCGAAAAACACTTCCTCCGTCTTGGCCTTGGCGGTTGTCCATAAACAGAACTGTCTCTGCTAGCTCTTGTTCAGCTATGGTAGCTCGACTGACCACTTCCGCTAACGTAGGTGACTTGAAGATAGTCACTTTGACCCTGATGTGTAACGCCCCGCCCCTTTTCACTATGCCGAAAATCAGAGTCTATTTTTTTTTGAAATAAAGAGTGACGAGAGAGCGGGACGTCACGACGCGAGGTAAGTCCGAGCTTCCAAAGCCCGGCCCTTAACAGGCCAACCCTACGTGTGCGTGGAACTAAGTCCATGAGAACGGTTCACACATAGAAAGTAAGCTTGCGGAATATAAACTTAATGCAGAATTATAATAGAGTCTAACCTACCAGTTTTAGATGGCAAGGAATTACACCACTTAATTAATAAATACCTCAAATTAAAATGTCCAAATAAAAGTTCAAACCATAGCAAGTAGTCTAATTATTACAGTCCAACAAGCTAAGTTACTCAAATTACATTTCCATAAATAAAACTTAAATAAATTAAACTAGCTCCTCTAAGCTCCTATGCTTGGCTCCGATCACGTCCTTCACTTCCTCCATTTCCTGCGTCATCGTCTAAGATAGAAGTATGGCGTTAGACAACGCGCCCAGTAGGTACTCCGAGTAGGGTCAACACATGGATTAGTATAAACAAAACACATAGATATAAGTATATCAAAACCATGCAATCAATGCCATGCCATGGGTGTCATATGCCATGAGTTCCACCCATCATCCATATCATCATCACATAGTATCCCTCTTGATGGAAAAGACACATCAAGGTATCCCCACGTTTGTTTATTGGCCGCCCCGACGGGGCGTGGACTCCGGTTACAACCACAATCACATAATGTCCCTCTTGATGGAAAACCCTCATCAAGGTATCACAATCTCATAGTATCCCTTTTGATGGATAAAGCACATCAAGGTATCCCCATGTTCGTTTATAGGTCGCCCCGATGGAGCATGGACTCCGGTTTCATTTCATCCCTCCCATGCCATGCATGAGATGTAAGTGCAATATGCCATATAATAATACAAACCATAGCATTAAAATCCCATCATGAAGACATACCATTTGATACCAAAATAATTGAAGTAAAACATCCATATACACATAATACATGGCTTTCAATGAGGTAGGAGTCCTACCAATGTCTAATACCGGGTTCTTGGGTTTTTCGGTCCAAATATCGATCACCGATCGTGTAATACCCCAGATTTTCAGTTTCTCAATATTTACGGAAATTGCCATTGAAAGTGTGAATTAATGGTTATGAACCTTAGATGGGTAAGGTGTTGGGCAATGGCCCAATTAAGACCCAATGGCTATGGGTTAAGTGTTTGAAATAAAATAAATGAGTAATGTATGTTTAATTGGGTCAAAATGGCCAATTTGGACCCAATGGGTCATGGTTGACTTGGTTGACCATTAGGTGAGCTCAAGTCTAATTAGGTTAAGGCTGAATTAAATGGGAATGCAAACAAGTGCTTAAGTTGAGTCAAATTAAATGGTTGAGCTAGATTAAATGGATGAGTTGGGTTGGGTGAGTTAAATAAATGAGTTGGATGGAATATTTATTTTAAGTGAGTGAAGTGTGTAGATGAAAGGTGTTTGGGTGGTTTCAAATTCAAACATCACTACACATTGGTTGCATGGGGGGGGGGGGGGGGGGGTTGTTTACCTCATGCATGAAACTCCAAGATAAATAATGAATGAGGGGGGCGCTTTGTGGGAGTTACAAAATGGGTTCACACATGGAGAAGTAATGGAAAGGTGTGGTTCATTTCAAATTCAAATATGTACACGTTGAATGCATTGGGGGTGGGGGTGTGTTTTACCTCATGCATGAAACTCCAATATAAATAATGAATGAGGGGGGCGTTTTGTGGGAGTTAAAAAATGGGTTCACACATGGAGAAGTAATGGAAAGGTGTGGTTCATTTCAAATTCAAATATGTACACGTTGAATGCATGTGTGTGTGTGTGTGTGGGGGGGGGGGGGCATCTATCCTACGCATGAAACTCCAAAGATGGAGAATGAATGGAGTTGGCGTTTTGTGGAGTTACATAAGGGGTTATGGCATTTCAAATTCAAATTCTAGTCTACACGTTGGAGGGGGAAAAAGTTCCATCTCAAGATGAAACCCCCACTTGAAACGTTAATGAGAGGAGGAAGTAGGGGGGGAGGTTACACCAAGGCAAACTATGGGAAACGTTGGATGCTTTGGGAGTTTCATCCCATGGATGAAACCCTCAAGTAAGCATAAAGGACTATGGTTAATGGAAATGGGAGTTACAAGTGGTGCCACCAAGAGACACCATCTTGGGGCTAAATTTGGTTAACCAAAGGAGTAGTTTCATTTCCATTCATTCTCTCTCTCTCTCTCCCTCTCCCTCTCTTGGCCGACCAGCAACCTAAGAGACAGAAGATCAAACATTTGGAGAATTTTATCTCATTTTCTCCCTCTCTTGGCCGTTCCTCTCAAGTTAAGGACTTGGAGTATTTTTCCATCCCAAGTTTCTCTCTCTCTCTCAAATCTATACCTTAGCCGAACCACTTCAAGGACTGCAGCAAGGTCAGTCTCGGCTAAAGGACAAGAATGAAGGAGAGGCTAAGGAAGTAAAGGATCAAGAAGGAGTGAAAGAACCGGAGGAGTCAGCAGTATTGGTAAGTGCTAAATAAATACTTGTTAAATAAAATGGTTAAGGAAGCATGATCCGGCCATTGTATGGCCGAACCTATCAAGGGTTAAAAATCATGGCTAATGATGTTTAAAAAGGGAAGAACATGGATCATAGGGTTCGGCCACTTTGTATGGCCAAACCCCATGAAAAGATAATTGTTTGTAGGTAATGGAAATAGGGATTAAGTAAATGGATAACACATTTTGGATGATTAAAGGATGGAAAGTAGTGGATGTTTTTAAGGTTTAACATGGATGAAAATTGGTGAACTTGGATGCATTTGGATTATCAAAAAGAATGGAAAGAAGAGCACCAAAACCAAAGGGTGAGGTTCGGCCATGGTGTATGGCCGAACCCCACTAAGTACTATGTATGGTATTTTATTTTTAAAGGGTCTAAAAGGATTTAAATGGAGTGACAATGGTGGGTGATTAAGTGTTAGATGCTGAATATGTAATACTTAGACGAATGGATTGGCAATTGGATATAATTAAAAAAAGGATTAAAAAGGACCAAAATTATGATGGTGAGGTTCAGCCATGTTGTATGGCCGAACCCCACTAAGATGAATTTTCATGGACCAAGGTTTTATGGATTAGGAGGTTACCAATGGTGAATGATTTATTATTAAGTGATTAACTAAGAAATTAGGAAATAATGAATCAAAGGAAAGAATAAAATCAAATAGGTGAGGTTCGGCCATAGTGTATGGCCGAAACCCCACAAGTGTTGTTTTTGGACTTAGATTATTATGTGGGTAAAATGATTAATGTATAAATGGATAGATCAATAGAAATTGTATGATTGGGCTTAAGAACCCAAAGGAGGAACCAAAACCAAAATGGCAACATGGGCGAACCCCACCAAGGTGTATTTGGTGGATTGAGGTTTTTAAATAAGTTATTTGGATGGTATTGGTTAAATAAATAGAGAGATCAAATTCAAGGGGGTGAGGTTCGGCCATGGTGTATGGCCAAACCCCACAAGGTGGTGTGTTTGGTCTTAGACTTAAATTGAAACCAAATGGGATATGTGTTTGATTTATTGAGATGTAACAAGGTAACAGGACTTCTTGAACGGAGCGCAATCGCGAACAGGTGACGGTTCAAGAAGAGCGGATACTTTTAAGTGACCTTGTGTAGGTTTCCTACCTCTTTGTAACCACGATTTATACTTGTTGTTTTTATGTTGATTTTTATGAAATATGTGCTAAATTATTATGTTTCAAAGAGGATTTGAATGCTAACATTTATTTATAAATGGCATGTATTCATTGACATCTCATGCATGGCATGGGGTGATGGTTATGTAACCGGAGGGTTCACACTCCGTCGGGGCATCCTAAAAACCGATGTGGTGGTACCTTGATGATGAGAATCCCATCAAGAGGAAACCGGAGGGTCCATACTCCGTCGATGCATCCGAACAACCTATGTGGAGGTACCTTGATGATGAGAATCCCATCAAGAGAAGGCTATGTATACTTGTGATGGGTGGGACTCATTACATTTGCATACATACATAGCATTGTTTTTGTAAGATTTTGATGATCATGTATTATTATGTTATATGCATGTTTTATACTAACCTTGTGGTAGCCCTAATCAGAACACCTACTGGGCGCGTTGTTCTAACGCCCTATTTCTATCCGTAGTGGATGACACAAAAAAGGGAAAGATTGAGGATCGCAATGGAAACCAAGCATAGAGGCTTGGATATGGGATTGGACTTTATTATTGCTATTTTGATAAGTTTACATGGACATGTAATTTGAGTAGTTAGATGTTGGCATGTAATAACTTAGTTAATATTTGCTATGGTTTGGAATGGTTTGATTGAATGATTAAGTTAAGGTAATTTTAGATAAATGACTATGTACTTTGCTATCTAAAATGGAGTAGACTTAGGTTCTATTATAATCCACAGTAATATTCCGCAAGTTTTATAAAGAACTATGTGTGAACCGTTTCCATAGATTTAGTCCATGCACACATAGGTTTGGCCAGTTAAAGGTCGGACTTTAGAACCTCGGACTTAACTCGCGTCGTGACACTCCGCTCTTTATCACTTTTGTTTAAATAAAAAAAATAGACTCTGATTTCGAGTGAAAAGGGTGGGGTGTTACAGATCGCGTACCGCTTACGATATTCCGTTACCTTAATACACATCAACAAATCAAACCAATGTTCTAACCATGTCTAAGTCCATAGTACATGCGTTAGTGGGGTTCAGCCATACAACATGGCTGAACCTCACCCACTTGGTTTTTGGGTCCCTTTTTAATTCTTTGCTCATTTTAATCATGTGGGTCTAAGATCAGCCACCCTTTGATTCATTAACCCAACTACACATAAGTTCATCATTTAAAAGTCCCTAAGTCCCAAAAACACTCCCCATGGGGTTCGGCCATACACTATGGCCGAACCCATGGTCTTTCATTTTGCCATATTTACATTTTTGCCATTCATTCCTTCCATGGTTAATCACCTTTCATTGATGCATATCCATATCCATAACTGATCCATAAACATGGATCCATCAATGACTCATTAATCATGACATAAAAACCATTATAAATCATCCATTTCCTTAACTTAAAACCCATTCATTTTAAATATGCATAGATCCATACTTAACTCATAAAAAGGGTTCATAAAATGGGTCATGGGGTTCAACCATACACTATGGCTGAACCCATGATGTCTTATTTCTTTCATCCCCCTATAAATTATTTACCATATTTAGACCCATAACAAAGTCCCTCCATGAGGGGATTTAATCATATATTTAGATCATCATCATTAACCACATTTAAACCTATTAAACTTACCAACATTCCCCATCATCTTCATGGTCCCAAAAACATCTAAGTCCACCAATAACTCTGCATGGGGTTCGGCCATACAACATGGCCGAACCCATGATCCATGGTTCTTCACCATTTCCAATGTTTACGATCATTTAAATCATCAACATTTCTCCATGATTTCCCTCATTTAACCCCTTTAAACATTACTAACATTCAACCATTCAAAACCTTGAAATCATTAACCAACATTCCATGGTTTTCATCCTTTAAACCCATTAGGAGTCACTTAATATCCTTCCATGGGGTTCGGCCATACAACATGGCCAAACCCTATGGTTCATTATTTCCTCTAAAAATAACATATTTCCATGATTTGTCACCTTGATGGTTCTCATACAAGAAACCCTAGGGTTTGGCCATGCAAAGGCCAAACCATGATCTTAGATCATATACCTTATTCTTGACATGCATGAGGTCCTTTCCATGTATCCATAACAATTAGGGTTCGGCCATGCAATGGCCAAACCATGATCCTTAATCCATTTTTGCCATGCATGCATACATAACCCATATATACATAGTGTCCTTAGTATTTCATTATTCAGAGCCTATCTTACCCATTAGGGCTTGTCCATTTCCCATCCCATTTCTTGGGTGGATTTTAGATCCATGGCCCATAATATTTTGGCCACCATTTAATGCAAGGAAATGGGATTTTATGGTTTCCTTTTACTCCTTCAAAATAAAAATCTTGTTGAGTACAACTTACCGATCCCGCAACTCCACCGGTTTCCTTTGCTCCTTCTTGATCCTTAGCCTTCCTTCTTCCTTTTCTCTTTGATCTTCGGCCAATGTGTGAGCTTGATCAAGATAAAATCTCCAAGAGTTGGTTCGACCAAGATGGGTGTAGGTTTGAGAGAGGGAGAGGTGGAGAGAATGGAAAATATTCTAAGTCCTTGGTCTTGAGAGGGTGGTCGGCCAAGCTTGGGATCCAATCTTTTTTTTTTCTATGTCTTTTTTCTTCTTTGTCTTGGATGAGAGAGGGTCGGCTAGGAGAGGGAGGGAGAGAGGGAGAGAGTGAGATGAGAAATGAGATGGAAACCCTAGTTTTTTCCCATCTTGTTTTGGGGTGCTTGGGTTAGACTCCACCCTCATCAAGGTGGAGTCTTCCCCATGAGCCCATTGACCAAACCAATGGTTGCTTGCCCTCCACATGGCCACTACTCTCCTCCCAACAATTTTTGTCTTGGCTTTATCCCTTGGTGGTGGTGGTTGGGATGAGGTGGAACCACCACCTCTCCTTGAGCCAATGCATGCCCTAGCATTTCCACCTTCTAAGGATCTTGTCTAGCCATGGAGGGTGCATGCCCTCCACATGGCACACCCAACCGCTCATGGCCCACGGTTTTGGCTCATTTACCATGGGTGGTTTGGTGGTTTGGATGAGGTGTAACCACCACCTCATTTTTTGGCCAATGCATGCTCTCCACCTAAGCGTTTGGTCTAGCCAAGGGGGGAGCATGCCTTCCATATGGCACTCCACACTATCCCAACGATTTTGATGGATTAAATGGGATGAAAAAATCCTCTTGACTCACTCCATTATCTAGGTGACTCACCCCCATTTAACTCACTCCATGTAATGCAACTCATTCATTTAAATTGATATCTAACTTAGGTCATTGCAATCAAATAATTTAATTCCACTTACTATATTTAATCTCCTTTAATTTATCTTTGACCTACCCATGGTTGGCCAAGTCAACCATGGTGGTCGGCCCCACAAGTGCCTTGGTCCACACGCCACCTCACTTGATGAGGTGGAGTTGGACTCCACTTGGCCATGCCACTTGGATAATTCCACTCCTACATTTGCCAATGAGATAGACCCTATGTCTTTGATCTTAATTAGGCCCATGACCCAATTAAATCTACTACTTACCCATTTACCCTAATGCTCAAACCATCTTGACCCATTGGGTCCCAATTGGGCATTTGACCCAATTGACCACCATTGACCCAATTAAATGAAATTAATCCAATCCATGGTCCATTGGACCATACTTGGGCCATTGCCCCAACTTTTGATCCATCTAACATCCACTCCATCTATAATTCTTAATTTTTCACAATTAAATCAAATAATAGCCAATATATTATTGAATTAAAAATCCGAGCTATTACATGATGCTTGGTCGAAGGCCCCGCTCAAATTTACGAGCCTTTCTGTATTCTGTGTCTACCATGTATAAAGCATAACATTAGACGAAGAAACTCCTGATGATACTCAGCCACAGTCATGGTGCCCTGTACCAAAGATATGAACGCTTATGTCTGGCGCTCTTTCTCCTGTTCTGGAAAATAGTGATCCAGGAACATTGTAGAGAACTGGTCCCATGTCATCTCAGTCCTTTCCCCTGCTGGAATCTGTGCCCAGTTGTCGTTCAATCACTTCCCACCACTTGTCGGCATCATCGATCAACTGTGAAGTAGCCAGCAGTATTTTATCTTCATTACTGGTGATCTTCAGTAATGTCAAGATCTTGGTGATATTTCTCAACCAATTCTCCGCTCCTGCTGGTCCTTCTTTCCCTTTAAAATGAGGGGGACACTACTGTTGGAAGTCTCTAACCATGCTTCAATCTCATGCCTCATTGGTGGTCGCACT
This sequence comes from Chimonanthus salicifolius, assembly GCA_013350335.1. Taxonomy (NCBI): domain Eukaryota; kingdom Viridiplantae; phylum Streptophyta; class Magnoliopsida; order Laurales; family Calycanthaceae; genus Chimonanthus; species Chimonanthus salicifolius. Next base: position 65,892,011 of record CM023533.1, read on the forward strand.
TCCATTGTCGTTCATATGTTTCTGTAGAACGGAAGTGACCACAGTCTGCACTAAATTGTGCAGCTCGGGGGGTACCACAGGAATATTTACGTGCTTCTACGCCTCTTCCTGGTGTGGTTGCTGCACCTCTTCCTCCACATGCGGGTTTTGTCGAGTTCTTCTTCTTGGAGGCATTTTCCTAAGTCGTTGAAACATCGTTTGACTTAGCTTTCTCCAAAGTTTTGTGTTTACATAGTTTGGAGAGTTACCAAATCAACATCTTGTATTTCTTGTTTTTGGGGAACTTTCCTATGTATCAAGTATTGTTTCTCAATTTGGAGAAATCCTAATGTCTCTTATTTTGGGGAAATATGTCCTATTTTGCTATATTTGATAAATCCATTTTTTTATAGTGATTGTCCTTCCCATACTGTTATAGTGTTATTCTCAGTTTGACTGCTTCAGTCTGATTCTTAACAAAGTAAATTAATCCGGTCCCCGCGCAGGAGACTCCGAAGAGTACATCACAAAACACTGTGGAAGTAATTGGCCACGGGAACACCTTGATATGGTGATTTATCAAGGAGACTATCTATATATGATGTGGTTGGATATAGAATTGAGTGAGGGATCATTTGGCATTGACACCCATGGCATGATGTATAAGTAAGCATGATTATGTTTTAGAAATCATGTTTTGTATTTTATTACTTATGAAATGGTTTACAAACATGATATGATGTTATCAATATTGATTTTTTATTGATCCTATGTGTACATAACCCTATTTGGAATTCTTACTGGTTGCGTTGACTAACACCTACTTGTACCCTTTAGATGATGGAACAGGGAATGAGAAGGACTTGGGATGTAAAAAGAGTCAAGCATAGGAGCCATGACAGATTTATGTTTATTTTACTTGGCTTGATTTTGAAAGAAGTATTGTGTAAGCGCCCCGCCCTTTTTCACTCGCCGGAAAATTAGAGTCTATTTTTTTTTGGAAATAAAGAGCGAGAGAGAGCGGGACACCATGACGCGAGCTAAGTCTGAACTTCCAAAGCCCGGCCCTTAACTGGCCAACCATACGTGTGCATGAACCGAGTCCACTAAAACCGTTCACACGCTTAAGGTTATACTTATGGAAATCGATATATTGTGGAATTAATATTTGATTCCATAAACCAACCATAACCTTTACTTAGCAAGGAAGTCAATCACCAAACCTTAACTGAACTAAATATCCGAAGGTAACGTCAAACCATAGCAAAATAATATCTAAGTTATTATAATCCCAAAATGCAATTAACTCAATATACCCTGTCCAAAACTAAAACTTAAAAATAAGCAATAAGCTGCCCAAGCTCCTAAGCTTTGCTCCTTTCGTGTCCATCGTCTATTCCATTCCCTGTATCATCATCTAAGGTAGAAGTAGGGCATTAGACAACGCGCCTAGTAGGTATTCCGAGTAGGGCAAAAACATGGGATTAGTATAAAAATCAGAATAGATACATAATATCAAATCATGCTAAATCAATGCCATGCCATGGGTATCATATGCCATGATTTCCCACCCACCAACCATATCTCAAAACACATAGATAGTCCTCTTGATGAACAAGCCACATCAAGGTATTCATTGTCATGACTCCCCATGTATGCCTTATTGGTCCCACCGAATGGAGCGTGGAGTCCTCTTTCATTTCAAAATATCATATACCATTTCTCAATCGGAATCAGTGAGGATCCCTTCCCACGTTTATTTATCGGATACCCCGAATGGAGCATAGACTCCTCTCATATGTTCCCTCCCATGCCATGCATGAGATGTGATTGCATCATGCTATCTCACATTAAATTACATAATAGCCTTGAAATCCATTCTTAAAACATAAGCATTTTGATACCAAAAATTGATCATCAATCATGGAAAGAAAAACCATTGCATGTACATAATCCAAGTGTTTCAACAAGGTAGGAATCCTACCCATGTCCAAGTATTGTATTCTTGATGTTTTCGTGAAAATATAGATCACCGATCACGCCAAAGCCGATCGTACACCCGTTTGTGAAATCCCGTTACCTTAAATTAATTCCATCAAATAAAATAGTCAAATTACTTTTCCAATTAATTTAAATCATTTTGTACACCCTTCCATTTAAACTTAACCAAATGGAAAAGGAAAATCATACAAAACTTTACTTTTAGAATCAGCCGAGTACCCGTCCATAGCCCATCCTGCGGACGACAGAAACCCGTCCTATAGACAGTGACCCATCTTACATGCATATCTTCCGTCCGCAAAGAGCACCATGTTATGTTTGTTACCCGTCCGCGGACGGTCGAAACCCGAAATCAGTCCTCATTTGTTTGATGTTAGACTTAACCCTTCCTCTTAAAATTTGTTTCCTTATTCTTTAGAAAACATTTTAAACATCATCCATATTTCTTCGTTCCATCCCTTGGTTGTTGGTCCTCAACACCTACCAATTCCTTGAATGGATACCGACTCTTTGATCATTTATTCCAAAACATATTCCATCTTCAAATGGATATCCACCTTCATGGCTTGCAACGGCTTAGCCAATCCTATCCATCAAATATGGGACCCCATGGTTTCGGCCATTCCATAGCCGAAACCATGTTTTCCCTTAGCTTCTTTTAACCAATATATCCTCATTAAACACTACATACCTATTCCGCGTCTCCTCCGTTTCTTTATGTCTGATCTTGCTCCTCCGTCCTACTCCTTCTTTAGTCTTTGTTCTTCCTCCAAGTCTAGAGTAATGGAGCATTCGGCCAAGGTGTTGATTGAGAGTGGGAGAAAATGAGATGAAAATCTCTATGGATCGGCCAAGGTGGTGTAGTTTGAGAGAGGGAGAGAGAGAGAATGAGATGAAAAACTTTCTATCTTTTCTTCCAAAGGAGAGGATCGACCAAGGGTGTAGAGAGAGGGGGAGAGAGAGAATGAGATGGAAAACTTTCGATCTTTTCTTCCAAAGGAGTGGATCGGCCAAGGGTGTAGAGAGAGGGAGAGAGATGACAAATAGGAGTGGAAATGAGATTTCTTTTGCTCAAGAGGGAGGGAGAGAGGATTGGCCAAGGAGGGTTTTGTTGGTGGGTGTCTTTTGTCTAGCCCTAGCCTCCCAACCACCCACATTAAGGTGTGGTCTTTCCAATGTAACTCTTAACTCAAGACTTGAATTTATTCCATAATTAAATAATTCCTTAACTCAACTCACTTCACTTAACCCTTTTGAACTTACCCATGGTTGACCAAGTCAACCATGGTTAGCCGACCATGCATGTGCATTAAATCATTTGCCACCTCACATGATGAGGTGGATTTGGGTCCCACTTGGCCATGCCACCTCATACACATGCCACCTCACACATATGCCACCTCACTTGATGAGGTGGATCCCATGTCTTGGGTCTTAATTGGGTACATGACCCAATTAAATTAATTCCTTACCCATTTACTTCCCAAAATCCATTCACTTTGACCCATTGGTCCCAATTGGGTAATTGACCCATTTCATTACACTTACCCACTTATTTTTCATTCAAACTCTATCCATGACCCGTTGGGTCATATTTGGGCTATTGACCCAATTCTTACCCATCTAACATTCATTCCATCTAAAAATCTTAAATTTAGCAATTAAAATAGATAATATCAAATATAATAATGCATTTGAAAATCCGGGATGTTACATATTGGGAGAGTTGATATGTTGGATTTATTTTGCTATGGTTTGATGATATTTTGGATATTTAAGTTTCAGCTAATTTAATGATGATTGGCTTCCTTGCTTATTAATGTCATGGATATGGATAGTAATTTATTCATATAATAATTCCGCAATTAATTGTAAAGCGTGTGAACTGTTTTAGTGGACTTAGTCGACACACACGTAAAGGTGGCCAGTAAGGGTTGGGTTTTGGAAACTAGGACTTAGCTCGCGTCGTGACGTTCAAGCTCTCTCTCATTCATTTATATAAAAAAAATATATACTCTGATTTTCGACGAGTGAAATGGGGCGGGGCATTGCAGTTGGTATCAGAACAAAACCGGAAATGTTGAGTCTCATAAAGTAAGATTAATACGGTATCATGTCTCACTGACAAGATAAGAATCCCAACTGATTGACTCTTCGGAGTCTGTTGTACGAGGGCCGAATTAATTTACTTTGTTAAGAATCAGACTGTAAGCATTCAATCTGAGAACAACACTTGATGAGAAGAATAACAGTAAGAGAAGCACAATCACTATAATTATGAATTTATCAAACATAGCGAAATAGGACATATTTCCCCAAAACAAGAAACATCAGGATTTCCCCAAAATGAGAAACAATATGTGATACATAAGAAAATTCCCCAAAACAATAGATACAAGATGATAATTAAGCAATTTCCCCAACTATGTAAACATAAAATCTTATGAGAAAACTAAGTCAAGCAATGTTTCAATGACTTAGGAAAATGCCTCCAAGAAGAAGAAATACCCGGCAAAACCCTCATCAGGAGGAAGAGGTACAGAACCCACACCAGTAAGAGGGACAGACCCACACCTGGAAGAGGGACAGAACAGTGTGAACATTCCTGAAGTACCTCATGAGTTGTAGAGCCTAGAACAGGCAATGGTCACTTCCGTTCTACAACAACACCAGAATGACAATGGAGGTGCAACCTCCAATGAATTGCAGGACCGAAACATGGTCAGAGACTTCCAATAACAGCGTCCCCCTTATTTCAAAGGGAAAGATGGACCCGCAAGAGCGAAGAACTGGATCGAGAACATTACGAAAATCTTGAAACTGCTCAAGATCACTGGTGATGAGGACAGGATAGTACTGGCTACTTCACAATTGGTGGATGATGCCGATAGATGGTGGAGAGTAATAGAACGTCAACAAGCACAAATTCCAACAGGAAAAGACTAAGATGACATGGGACCAGTTCGCTGGAATGTTTCTGGATCATTATTTTCCAAAGGATGAGAAGAAGCGCCAGACACAAGCGTTCATATCTCTGGTCCAGGGTACCATGACTGTTGCAGACTATTATCAAGAGTTTCTCCGTCTATCATGTTATGCTTTGTACATGGTAGACATAGAATACAAAAAGGCCCGGAAATTTGAATGGAGCCTGCGACCTAACCTAAGTGCCAAAGTCACAATCTTCAAATTAGCCACTTTGGCAGAAGTGGTTAGTCGAGCTAGCATAGCTGAGCAAAAGCTAATGGAAATAGTCAAGTTTGTGGATAACCGCCGAGGTTAAGCGGGGAAAATTCTTTCCGCCCGAACAAGAGATTCAGACCTAACTTTGGGAGACACTCACCTTCTACTGGGTCTATTGGTGGTTTTCGTCCAAATTAACCCTCCACATCTGGACCAGTCTCTCAGTTTTCTCAAGGTGTAGGCACCTATTTTCAGTGTGGCTAGCAAGGCCATTTCAAAAGGGAGTGTCCACAGAACAATAGACCTCCTTACTCCAGGGGTTCCTTCCGTCCTCCAGCTCGACTGGCTCAGTCTCAAGCATCCATAGCACATAGTCAAACAGGATGGGCACCAATTCCGACTGGACCTGGATGGTTATATACTTTGGTCCCTCCTCTAGAGATAGTGGATTATTCAGTGATTCAAGGTATGACAGTAGTTGGTAGTTCTTATGCTTTCGTATTATTTGATTCAGGAGCATCCCACTCCTTTATATCTTCTACCTTCATATCTGCTACTGGTACTCTAGTACAACAGTTGTCCACTGCACTTACTATTGTATCCCCCATTGGAGACACATCATTGGGTCTGATCTGTACTTCTGTAGACACTGAACTTGCTAGGTTCAGATTTAAATTTAACTATCTGGTACTCGAGATGACAGAGTACGACATCATATTTGGCATGGATTGGTTGGCTAACTTCCAGGCCAAGATTGATTGTCATCCCGCAGAGTGATATTTTGGTCACCCGAGGGAAAACGATGTGGTACATGCCGACGGACAGAGCATTCCTATGACAAGGAGACTGCATGAAGAAATGAACCACCTAGTACTGAACAACATCAAACTAAACAAGGCACCGATGGCTGAATTACTTGCGGTAGACTACGCAGAGGTATTTCCGACAGAACTCCCTAGTTTACCTCCAAAAAGGGAGATTGACTTCGAGATGAAGCTATATCCTGGCACTACTCCTGTATCATTGCCGCATTATCGGATGTCCCTAGCAGAGATGTCTAAGTTGAATAAACAAATTGATGAGTTATTCAGACTAGGATGCATCTGGAATAGCACTTCATCTTGCGGAGCACCGGTATTATTTGTAAAGAAGAAAGATGGTACTCTACGGATGTGTGTGGGTTACAGAAAATTGAATCAGCTGACGGTCAGGAACAAGAACCTTCTACCCTGAATTGATGATCTGTTTGATCAACTCAGAGGTTCCAATTATTTTTTCAAAATTGATCTGATGCCAAGCTACCATCAAATCCGTGTTAGGGATGAGGACATACAGAAGACAACTTTCAGAACTCGGTATGGACTGTATGAATATTTGGTCATGCCATTTGGACTCACCAATGCACCTGCCGTGTTCATGGATCTGATGAACAAAATCTTTCGTCCTTATTTGGACAAGTTTGTAATTGCTTTCATTGATGATATTCTAATTTATTCCACCAGTCGGGAAGAGCATGTTGAACATCTAAGGATAGTCTTGGACACTTTGAAGAAGAATCAGTTATACGCCAAAGCAAACAAGTGCGAGTTCTGGCTATTTGAAGTCAACTTCTTAGGACATGTCATATCAGCAGAAGGAATAGCCGTGAACTCGGCTAAAGTGGCAGCAGTTAGAGACCGGAAAGCTTCAAAGAATGTGACCGAAATCCGCAGCTTTCTGGGACTGGTTGGTTACTATCGGAAGTTTATAATGGACTTCTCCAAGATTGCAGCACCACTCACCTGACTCACTCAGAAAGGAGTCAAATTTGAATGGTTTGATGTGTGCAACCCAAGGTTCGAAGACCTGAAACAGAAGCTAACGACTGCACCTATTCTGATTTTACCAGAAAGAGGCAAGGGATATGAAGTATACTTTGATGCTTCAGGAGAAGAAATTAGGTGATCCCTCACTCAAAGTCCTCATATAGTGGCATACGGATCAAGGCAATTGAAAATTCATGAACGCTACTATCCCACTCATGATCTGGAATTAACCGCAGTGGTCTTTGCTCTCAAAAGCTGGAGACACTATCTATATGGTGAGAAATTTGAAGTATTTTCTGACCATAAGAGTTTGAAGTTCCAAATGAAACTTAAAGGGACGTGAAAGGGCATGGGAGTTACCAAGGGGTGTCACCAAAGGACACCACCTTTGGCAACCCTCATTAACCAAGAGAAGGGTTTTTTTTCTTAAAGTACACTCTTCCTCTCCCTCTTGGCCGTTCCCACCTCTCTAGACAAGAACCTTGGCTGGTTGCTTCTCCCTCAAACACTCTCTTGGCCGATCACTTCTCAAGGTATAGACTTAGAAAAGATTTGTGATCTCAAACCATCACACAAAGCCAACCACTCTCAAGACAAGGATTTGGAACATTGTTCTAAGCTTCTCCCTCAATCCATATCACTTGGCCGAATTATTCCAAGGGGTTTGCAGCAAGGTCAGTCTTGGCCAAAGCAGCAAGAAAGAAGAAGGAGAGGCTAAGGAAGGAAAGGAATAAGCCGGAGCAAAAGAAAACCGGAGGAGTCGCGGAACCGGTGAGTAATTTACTAGTTTTTGTTTATAAGAACCATAGGGTTCGGCCAAGGTTTATGGCCGAACCCCATGGATGAAAATTGGTTGTTCAATCAGTCTTTTCAATGGAAAGAATGGATCATAAGGTTCGGCCATGGTGCATGGCCGAACCCCAAGAAAAAACTTGGTTATTTTTATGGGTTTTTGAGGGAAAAAGATCATGGAACATTATGAATGTCTTAAAAGGATTTTTAAATGGATATATGGGTAAAGCATGGGTCGGCCATTGCATGGCCAAACCATAATGTTATAATGGCTAAGATGTTAAAGGGGGACAAAAGCTAAATGAGTGAGGTTCGGCCATGGTGAATGGCCGAACCCCACTAGAGTGTATATTATGAACATGAAAATGGAGGATGCATGTTAAAGAATGTTAATCATTCTACATGGTATAAAAATGATATGGGATGAAAGAACCATGAACCATGGGTTCGGCCATAGTGTATGGCCGAACACCATGGAAGGTTTCCAAGGACTTGGAAGGGATTAAATGGAGTAATGTTTAAGTGGACTTAGATTATAATGTATGTTAAACAATTGGTGCATAAGTAATAAGATTAATGAATCAAGAGGTCATAATCTTATATTTAAGCTAAAAGAGCAAAGGATTTGAAAGAGAGACCAAAACCAAAATGGTGAGGTTCGGCCATGATGTATGGCCGAACCCCACTAAGGAGTAGTTGGTGGATTTAAGGTTTTGTTCATGTTAATGACTTATTTAGTCATGAACACAAGTTTTGGACTTAAAAATGGTATTGAAATCATGGAGTAATGGGTTTTAGATATCATAGGGTTCGGCCATGGTGTATGGCCGAACCCCATGAAACATTTTGTGGATCAAAATGGGGACTTATGTATGCTTAGACGAGGGATGCTTTGGTTATTGAATTTTATGGACTGTTTTAATAAAGTTAATTGGTGGAAATAATAGATCAAGGATTAAAAGGGGACCCAAGTTAAATGAGTGAGGTTCGGCCATGGAGTATGACCGAACCCGACTATGGTTATTTTATGGACATATGAATGAAATGGAAACTAAGAATTGGATCAATGGCAAGATGGTAAATAAAAAATAATGAACCAATGGTTCGGCCATGTTGTACGGCCAAACCCCATGGGAAATGTTTTATATATTTGAAGTGTTGATAAGGTTGGATGGCTGATTTAAAAGTGTTGGGTTTTATGAATAAAAAATGGCAAGGATTGGATCTGAGAGATCAAAAGGTTGAAAAGAAAGGACCAAATTAAAAAGGGTGAGGTTCGGCCATGGTATGTGGCCGAACCCCACAAGGTTGAGTTTTGGACTTAGACATTGATGTGAATCAAATGGGTTGTTGGTTTGATTGACTGTTGTGTAGATAAGGTAACGAGACCTTGCAAGTGGGACGCAATCGTGAGCGGTCAACGGTTTAAGAAGCAAGGACACTTAGTGGTCTTGGTAGGTTTCCTACCTCTTTGTAACCATGGTTTATACTTGCTGTTTTAATCTTGATTTTGATGAGATATGTGTTAAATTATTATGTTTCAAAGAGGATTTGAATGCTAAGATTTTATTACAAATGGCATGTATTCATTGACATCTCATGCATGGCATGGGGTGATGGTTATATAACCGGAGGGTCCACACTCCGTCTGGGCGTCCAAAAAACCTATGTGGTGGTACCTTGATGATGAGAATCCCATCAAGAGGAAACCGGGGCGACTGAACAACCTATGTGGTGGTACCTTGATGATGAGAATCCCATCAAGAGGCTATGTATACTTGTGATGGGTGGGACTCATTACATTTGCATACATACATAGCATTGTTTTTGTAAGTTTTTGATGATCATGTATTATTATATTATATGCATGTTTTATGCTAACCTTGTGGTAGCCCTAATTGGAATACCTACTGGGCGCATTGTTCTAACGTCCTACTTCTACCCTAGTGAATGAGACAGGAAAGGAGGGGATCGATCATCGTGAAACAAGCTAAGCATAAGAACATTGGATTGTTATTGTTGTTTCATTAAGTTACTCAAGGACATGTAATAATTAGATATTTGCTATGGTTTGTGAATGGTTTGAGATGGTTATTTAACTTAAGTTATTTTGGTTAAAGGACTAAGTACTTTGGTATCTAAAATGGACTAGTGTTAGGTTCTACTATAATCCGCAGTTAGATTAAGTATTATTCCACAAAGATTATAAAGTACTATGTGTGAACCGTTTCCATGGACTTAGTCCATGCACACATAGGGTTGGCCAGTTAAGGGTCGGACTTTAGAAGTCCGGACTTAACTCGTGTCATGACACTCCGCTCTTGTCACTTGTTTGTTTATTTTTTTAAAAAAATAGACTCTAATTTCGAGTGAAACGGGCGGGGCATTACAGTCATGGATGGGTCGAAAGTCATGGCACCTAGGGGTCGATCCATACGAGAGGCTCGGTTTGGGGAAACACCAAACAGGCAAAGTTTCAAGTCCATAAACTTGTCCTACCTAGAACGACATGTTGTCCCCACCGAGGGGTCGGTCCTGGTACTCGTGACTGGTCTGTCTACCGACGGATCTGTGTTCCCGAGAGCACTCCTTTAAGTTCTAAGACACAGAACTCACCTTGTTCAGATGGAGGAGTCGATGACCACGATGGGTCGATAAGCTCATCACCGAGGGGTCTGTGCATACAAGACTCTCGATCAGAGGCATACCCAGAATGACAATTCTATGATCCAGAGCCTCTGTCAATTTGGCCGACCAGTATATGACCACGATGGGTCGATCCTGTCTCCACCGAGGGGTTGGTGACAACGACTGGTCATGCTAATAGTGATACCAAATATATATTTCAAAGTTGGGATCCGATTTACTGTCAAGCAACCTCTAGGCTTGTTTATGTCCATTACGAACATATTCAACTAAGCCTAGGCAAGGTCATCCTAAGGTGTTGGGTCCCTCTAAAGTCATCTATGACCAAATTATGTTTGTGATTGCCATACATAGTGATGATGAATCCGCACTTGATCCTCAAATGCTTGTGTTCTTGATTCAATCTTCATCACTTGAGTCTTGATCGTTGCTAAAACTTCCGAGACAATGCTTCTCCTAAGTCATGGAATTGACAAATAGTTTACTCGGCAAGCCTGGGGCACTAACAGACCCTAAAATTTGTCTCTAGACTTGCTCCTACTTTTTTTTTAAGATAATCTAAGTCTCCAATGAGAGTTTAACCACAAGATGGCCATATAAATTAAGGAGCAAAAATGGCATCTTGTCAAAACTTATCCTTAGACATACTTGTTGAGTCTAAAAATCTTACATTTTTACCCTTTAATTATGATTAAGTTAGCATTGATTTTGTATATAAAAGATACGTTTAATGGTTTTTTCTAGTTTTGTAGATCAAAAGATGGAAAAACAGGATTCATGCATAAAACAATGGATAATTGCTGGAATAGAGCTTACAATAAAATTTTTAGAATTTCATGATTAATTCATGCCACTTTAGGGTTTTTTTTTTACATAAATTGGATAATCTGGATTCGTTTATGAGAGTCTAGATTTATTCGATATTTAGAATTTTAGTGGTATTAATTAATTGTTTAATTATAAAAATCAAAGTCTACAATTAAAAGGCCAAGAGTTGAAATCAAGATCCATGGGCCAGAGATCTACTGCAATTGGGTCATGTTTTGCTCCAAATGCCAGACACTGCGCCAGGACAAGCACTTCAGGCTCATTTCCCAATGTGGGTCAGGCCAAAGGGAATTCAAGCCTAGCAAACTTAAGTCCAAGTCTCCAATTCAAGTCCAAGTCCAATTTAAAGATCCAATGCTCCAGGTACAAAACCAAGTTTACCAACCCTAAGCCCAAATCCAGTCTAGGTCCAAAACCAAAAGTCCATGTCCACGACCCATCTTACCCAACCAATCTTAACCATCCAATTTTCAAACTCCCATCCACACCATCCATTAACCCAATCAACCAATCCAAACCATTCACTTCATGCATCTCATTTATCCCATGCATTTCATATCATCAAACCCTAGATCCACTTAGTCAATCAAACTCATTCATGATCATGATTAGATTTAGGACATCCAAATCATTCATCGTATAGATTAACCTTAGGATTAGGATCATCCATGCACCATCTATCCATCAATCCACTTAGATCATCCATCATGCATTATAATCATTAGATCTAGGCAAATAATCCTAGCCCTCCATTTCATGTTTCATCTCATTAAAACCCTAGGCATCTCATTAAATCTTAGAATTTAGGTGTTCATGCGCATAATGCATTGCATCACACGGCCCACACAATCCTAGAGATCCATTCATACGCATACTCCATGGAAAATTCCTCTCCAAGCTTGCCACCTCACCTAGATCTTATTTCATCTCCACCTTGCTCGATTTTAGCACATTAATCCTCTCCATGCACTTAGACCTAAAACCATCTAGATACACTCCTAGGATCCCTACACACCTCATCATCCCAATCCACCATAGCCACACACGATTTTTGCCTAACTCCTTCCTATCCCATTTGAATTTCATAGGTCAACCCTCCACCTCATCATCTCATCCATTCATTCATCCATCCATTTAATCTTAGCCGTTCATGTCATTGCACAACCCAAAACCCTAAAACACCATCCAAATTCTACCAAGCCACATCCAATCCTTAATTTCTCTCATTCCTTTCTTTCCTCCCAAGACACCTTAGCCACCAAGCAACCAATGCACAGTAAATTCAACCATAGCACTAGGAAGCCCTAATTTTCTATCTTTTAATCATAGCCACCCATGTTAAGTTAGATCTAATCCCAACCATTCACCCATTAATTTAAACCTAGATTTGATCCTAGCCATCCATTCAATCCCAAGTCCTATAAATAGCCCAGCAACCCATATACCAAACTCGAATTTGACTCTGGAGCAAAAAGGACCAAAGGATTGAAGAGAAGACCAAGAGAAGACTCAAACATACATAGAGAATTCGAATTTTACAGTAAGTTTTTTTTGCAATTTTAATTTCCAAATATCTTGTATTCAATCAATCATGCATTTAATTTTTCCAATAAATAATCAAAGGACAACCCATTTAGAATCTTAAAACATCCAATTTCTAAATTCCTTTTATGATTGTCTTTGATTCGATTTTAAGATTGTACGCTTTAATTATTTAATCGGACATGAAATAGTTAGGACTTAGGTTAAGATTGTTAGATCTAAGTTACTAAGGTTTGGTCTTATAATTTAAAGTATATGATTTTTAATGTTGATAATAAACATGAACTGGAACTTAATTTTTTACGTGGATTTCAAATCTAGGTCGTTTGTTTATTTAAATATTTTTGGCGATGAACGGCCTTTTCCAAACAACCACCTTTTACGTTACTACATTTTTATTTCTGTCATTTATTTTTCTTGCCAATTTACTTTTCATGTTTATTTTATTTTACTTGAATGTTGTATTTTAGTTTTTCTTTTTAAATCTTTAATTCTTTTAAAGTGTATTTATTTCATGTATTTAAAACCTCCCTAACAACTTGATTAACTAGTTAGGATTAAATTTAATTAGAACTAGATTTTGTGAATTAGGATATGTGGTGAGATTGTTTATAAACTCTTAATTAAAATATTATTTTAATCACTTTTAACCAATGCTCTATTTATTTGATTGAAGATTTGATTAGTTGGAAATATACTTTTCAAGATTAAAATTGATTTTCTATCCTAGATTTAATTATGAATCTTGGTTTTCTAAGAAACATAAAAATTGAAGCATATGTATTTTGAATGTTTCCTTTGTGTTTGGCCTCACACTCAATCGTTGTACTTTCAATGATTCGTGCGCCTGCGAGATTTGCAAATTTAAAACACATCAACAAGTTTTTGGCGCCATTGTTGGGGAAACAATTGTTGATGTATTTTAAATTTGTAAATCTCAAAAGCGCATTAACCATTTATAGTACAGCGATTGAGCGCGAGGTCGAACCCAAAAGAAACATTCAAAATATATGAAATTCAAAATACACATGCCTCAACTTTTATGTTTCCTAGAAAACCAAGATTCATAATTAAATCTAGGATAAAAACTCAATTTTAATCTTTAAAAGTATATCTCCAAGTTAAACAAGTCTTTATTGAAATAAATAGATCGACAATTTTAGAGCATTGATTAAAAGTAATTACAATAATGTTTTAAGTAAGAGTTTAAAAACAATCTCATCACACAACCTAATTCACCAAATGTAAATCTAATTAAATTTAATCCTAACTAGTTAATCAAGTTGTTAGGGAGGTTTTAAATACATGAAATAATTACATTTTAGAAGAATTAAAGATTTAAAAAGAAAAACTAAACTACAACATTCAAGTGAAATAAAATAAACATGAAAAGTAAATCGGCAAGAAAAATAAATGACATAAATAAAGATGCAGTAACGTAAAAGGTGGCTGTTTGGAAAAGACCGTCCATCGCCAAAAACATTTAAATAAACAAACGACCTAGATTTGATATTCACATAAAGATCTAAGTTCCAATTGATGTTTATTATCAACGTTAAAATCATATGCTTTAAATAATAAAACCAAATCTTAGTAACTTAGATCTAACAATTTTAACCTAAGTCCTACCTATTTCATATCCGATTATGTAATGGCCCGAAATTTTTAAATCAATAAATATGTGAATATTATTTATTTTAATGATGAAAATTGGAAATTGGTGGAATAAATGGTAAATGGGCCAAAATTTGGACAAAGGCCCAAATATGGCCCAATAGACCATGGATTGCATTTTAAAGTCATTTAAGTGGTCAATGATGGCCAATTGGGCCATGGGTGGTCAAATTGGGTCAAATAACCATTTGGGACCCAATGGGTCAAGATGGTTAAGCTCTAAGGTAAATGGGTAAGATGGAAATGTAATTGGGCCATGGGCCCAATGATGATCCAATTGGTTGTAGTGGGCTTAATAAAATTTAAATCACCTAAGTTATTTGGAATTAAACCAAAGTGATGTGGCCAAGTGGTACCCACCTCCACCTCATCAAGTGAGGTGGCGTGTGGGCCAAGGTTTGGTGGGACCGGCCACCATAGTTGATTTGGTCAACCATGGGTGGAGTAATGGAGTTAGGTTAAGTACAAATGGATTAACCTAAGGTAATTACCTAATTAATTAAATAATTAAATTATTTAAAATGGTGGTTAAAAGTGGTCAAAGTGGGGCCAAGAGGTGAAGACCCACCTCATTCCAACCTCAAATATGAAACACGTTGGGCTTGGTGGTGGTTTAGATAACCACCACCATAAAGCAATTTAAATATCTCAAAAATATCTTAAGGTTGGTGAATGTAATTAATGTAAAGTAAAAAAATGGGGATAAGCCTTATCTTTTCCTTTCTTTCTCTCTTTTCATTCCCATTTCAATCCTTCACTCTCTTATGACCGTCCCACACTAGGAAGGAGGAGAGAAGAAGGAAATTAAGGAAAGGAAGCTAAGAAGAGAAGGAGAGAAGAAAGAAGTAGAATTTTAAGGAAAATCACCCTAAGATCAAGGTGATCATCTCCCCTCTCATCATCTCTCCCTCTCCCTCTCTCAATTTAAACCCTACCTTGGCCGATCCTAAGGTTGGGGGTTGCCACCATGGATCAAGAATCTTGACCTACCAAAGATCAAGAGGAAGGAGAGAGGAGGCTAAGGAAACCGACGGGAGTGCCGGAAGTCGGAGGAGACGACGGGATTGTAAGTATTTCTTAAACAAGAAAATTTGGATTTTTAGGGTTTAAGAATTGGAATTTATTTTTGTGAATTTAATGGTGGTTACATAAGTTTATGCCATGGATTTTAAATCCATCAAATGGAAGGAATGGTAAGTAATGTATGTTTTTTTTAGGGTTTTGAGAAAATGGAAGATGGAGAAAACCCTAAATGGGTGAATTAGGAGTAGGGAAAAGAAATAAATAAGTGATTATGTGCATTGGGTAATTTATGAAATTAAGCATGGAAGTGGATGATTGGAAGAAAAATCATAGGCCATACATGGCCGAACCCCATGGTGAGTGATTAGCTAATTGATATAATTGGTTAAGGTTTTGATAAGTGGAAGAAAATGAGAGTAGCAAATGAAAATTAGGATTTTAAATGGGTCAATGTAGGTGTTTGGAGCACTGAATGGTGGATCATGAACCATGGATTCGGCCATGGTAAATGGCCGAAACCTATGGTGGTGTAATGGTGATCAAATGATGGGTTTAAGGGATGCAAAAGAGGGATTAATGTATTAATGAGTTTAGGGTTTTGAATGAGTAATGTTGTGGCCTTAAGAGGCATAGAAAAATAATGGAACATGAACCATGGGTTTGGCCATGGTGTATGGCCGAACCCTATGGTCATGTATTACAAATTTTAAAGGGGTTTAAAAAGGATGGAAAATGGGAAGATTCAATGGGTTAAGTATGTTTGAAACCATGAAAAGATGAGGGGGAATGTTATTAGTTTTTATGGGCTCAAGAGATGAAACAAATGTTGATCAAATGAATGATCTAAATAAATGATGAAATTCCCATATAGAGGGATTTGTGATAAATTAAAATGTGAGCAATGGACCCAAGAAAAAAAAAATGGGAAAAGGACACCATGGGTTCGACCATGGTGTATGGCCGAACCCATGTCCCATTTGTGAGCCTTTTGATGGGTTAGATTGGAGTATGAAGGTGTTTAAATTGATTGGGATTAGGTTAAGTTAAAGACTTATTTTTAATAAGTTCATATTATGGTTGATAGGTCACTAATAGATCTAAGTTATGGATCAATTTTGGACTTAAGTGTGGCTAAGTTAATAGACTTTAATGTGGTTAAGGGTGATGATTCAAATGTATAAATAGGCCAAAGAAAGAATGGGGTAAAGACATCATGGGTTCGGCCATGGTGTATGGCCGAACCGATGACCCATTTGTGGGTAAACTTATGGATAAATTTGGTATGATGTATGTGAGAAAGGAATGAGGATTAGAGTGTTTAAGTGGCTAATTTTTAGTGTTGTTAGTTGTAATGGAAGTGTGATTAAGTAATGATAAGTCAAGTGTATGGTTTAGGTTCTCTCAATGGAGGGACTTATGATGAATTTAATGTGTAACCAAAGACCAAGGACAATGGAGATTTGGTTAAATTTAAAGGGCTGAATTTTAATGACTCAATTGTAGATCATTATGGCCTAAGGTTAATGTGTTTGTACATGTTTAAAGTAATGGACTTTAGGTTAAATTAAGTGGCTGACTTTATTGATTTTAAGATATGAGTGATGGGTCATTGATGGATCCAAATCTATGAATCATCTATGGACTTAATCATGCATGGATGAATGAGTGATTAGCCATGGAGAAGAGGTAGTGGCAAAACCGTAAATAATGGCTAAAATGAAGAACTCCATGGGAGGTGATCATGGGTTTAGGGATTCTAAGTAATAGCATTATGTAGGGTAAAATAAAGCCTGGGAGGCTGATTTTACACTCATGTAATTAAAATGTGGACTGATTAATGTGTAATAAGGTACTGGACATCGCAAGCGGTACGCGTGTCGGTAGCTGGACTGTCGGACGGAAACGAAAGAAAGAACGCTAGTCGGTATTTGGTAGGATTCTAACCTTTTTGTAAGCCATGGATGGAGTGATGGTTTCTTTGAATTACTTTGGAAATTATATGGTTTGGTTAAGACTGGTTTTGAATTATGTATTACGTAGGGGTTTTCATTTGATTTATTCTGGTAAGTATATGATTGGTTTATAAATGGGTTTTAAAGCTATGATGTCGTTATTGAGGCTTTTCTTGATCTATTTTTGATAATCAAGTTATATGTTTTATGGATGAGATTTTTTAAATGTCATGGTTTGTTATTATATTCATTACATGGCATATGACATCTACATCTCATGCATGGCATGGGAGGGATATGACAGGGGAATGATGAAATGAAACCGGAGTCCATGCTCCATCGGGGCGACCGATAAACAGACATGGAGATATTTTAATGTATTTGATTTATCAGGGATGTTGTATGAAATTATGATACCTTGATGATGGTTCTTTCATCAAGGGGGATGATTTGTGATTGGTTATATCTGGACGAGGTTTTGTCGTCCAGGGGAATGATTTGTGATTGGTTATATCTGGACGAGGTTTTGCCGTCCAGGGGGATGATTTGGGATTGTGTATATTTTGACGAGGCCGTGCCGTCAAAGGGGATATGGCATCGGGATACTAAAGATGATGGGTGGGATTCATAACACAGACACCCATGTCATGACATTCATCTTATAGTTTTTTTGTTCCTTATATGATTTCATATGTGTTTGTTATCACTAATCCATGTGTTAGCCCTACTC
Source organism: Chimonanthus salicifolius (assembly GCA_013350335.1). Classification (NCBI taxonomy): domain Eukaryota; kingdom Viridiplantae; phylum Streptophyta; class Magnoliopsida; order Laurales; family Calycanthaceae; genus Chimonanthus; species Chimonanthus salicifolius. The sequence continues at coordinate 65,910,166 of CM023533.1, forward strand.
GGAGTCCTACTGGGCGCGTTGTCTAATGCCCTACTTCTACCCTAGCTGATGACGCAGGAGGTGGCGAAGCGGAAGGAAGAGACGGGAGCCAAGCTAAGGAGCTTGGAAAGGCCTGCTAGATAGTTACTAATGTTTATTTCGGATAATGTAATTTGCAATAGTTTAGCTTGTCGGAAATGTAATAAATTAGATTACTTGCTATGTTTTGGGATTATATTTTGGACATTATGATTTTGAGGTATTTTAGTAATTTAAATGGATGTTATCTTCCCTGCGATCTCAAATTTGTAGGATAGTCCTTATTGTTAATTCCGAATATAGTTGTATTATTCCTTGATGCTTGTTGTCTACGTGTGAACTATTCTCCGTGGACTTCGTTCCACGCACACGTAGGGTTGGCCAGTTAAGGGCCGGGCTTTAGAAGCTCGGACTTAACTCGCGTCGTGACGTCCGTACTCTTTGTCACTCTTTATTAAAAAAAAAAAATAGACTCTGATTTTAGGTGACAAGGGGCGGACGTTACAGTTGGTATCAGAGCGAACTTGGAAGAATGAATCTCTCGAAGTAAGATTAAGACGGTTGCATGTCTCACTGGCAGCTAAGAATCCCAACCGACCGACTCTTCGGAGTCCGCTGCACGGGGGCCGGGTTAATTTACTTCGATTGACTCAAACTGAAGTATTCAGTCTAAGAACAACATTTGACGAAAAAGAATGATAGCAAGGGAAGAAAGATTCATCCTAATTTAAATTTAATCAAACGTAGCAATATAGGGCTTATTTCCCCCGAAAATGAAAACACAGTACTTTGATACTTAGGAAATTTTCCCCAAAACAAGGTGTGATCACTTAGAAATCTTTCCCCCGAATTGATGAAACAATGATAACTTTATCAAACGTAGCGAAAATAGGATGTGTTTCCCCAGTATTCTTAAGTTGAACAACAAACAGTAGGAGTTTAGAGATTCTCCCCCCAGAAACAAAGGAAAACCAAGTGTGCTTATTTGGCAACTTTCCCCCAAATGGAAACAAAAAAACAGTGATACTTAGGAAAATTTCCTCCAAAATGAGAAAACAAATCTAGTTTTCCCCAATTAATGGAACAATGATGGATTTGTCAAATGTAGGAAAATTTCCCCCATCTCACCAAATGGAACAAGCATTGGTACTTAGGGATGTTATTCCCAAAACTGAGTGTGCTAGTTTGGAAAATTTTCCCCAAAATACGTTGTGTTATATATAGGAAAATCCCCAAAACCTAGATTGGTTTTATTGGAAACTGCTGTGGATGGTGTTTGTGTATTCTATTGTATTTTATGATATAGATATGTCAAATGACGGGGAGTATATGGAACCGTGGGGTAAGGAAACCCCTAGCTGTCCCGTAGATTTGGTGTCTGCATCTAGCATAAGCAGTTAGCCTAGACTTTCAGGAGGGACCTCCCGAGGAAGATGAAGGGGATTTATCATCTCTTCCTGAAGAGAATGTGGAAGACTTTCCGATGATAAGAAAGTCGGTAGGGGAAATGGGACCCGATTATAGGTACGAGTTGTGCAACCAGGTTGGGCACAACTGCACATACTGTCCCTACCCTTTTGAAGTGGTATGCCCGGTTTGTGGGCTACATGGACATGGGAAAGAAAGGACTAACTGTACTTATGTTGGAGGACCAGGGATAATATCTTGGTTGACATGTAAAGTACTGGGTCACATGTCGGTGTCATGCCCTGACAGTTCCTTTGTGTTTGAGGATGATGCAGGGTCTTCTATGGAAGATTAGGATAAGAAAGGGTAAGGAAATGTCGGGGAAAAGGAAAAGATTTTGTAAAGGTTGTGGATACGTTATAAAAGGTTTGTGCTAACCCTACCAAACCTTGTAATGTGATGAAAGTTCGAATGATTTTCAATAAAGTATTCAAATGTAAGAGTTTACAAGGATATTGAGGCTCATAATGATTAAGTGTAGTGATATCTTCTTTTAGGGATCTTGAATGAAGAAATTCATGAAGATGTAAAGTGGTTTATATGGTCTTAAAAGACATGAATAAATGGTTGACCATGAACCATGGGTTCGGCCATGGTGAATGGCCGAACCCTATAGTGAGGTGTTGTAATGATTTTTAGGTGTGAAATTGTGGAAATTAATTGTTGAAGGTTAAGGTTTCTAATGATCTTAAATGTCACCAATGAATGATGAACCACGAACTCCATGGTGGTTGATTGAATGATTTTAGTAAGGTTGTGAAGAATGGAAGACATGGAAAGAAATTTGGGAAGTTTAAGGTTTAAAACCATGAAGAATGGTTAAGAATTTTAAGTGCTTAATGATTAAATGTTGCAAATTTTAAAAGAATTATGAGGGCGTTTAGGAATGATGCGAATGATTTGGTGGCCTTAAAAAGGCATGAATGGATGATGAACCCTAGGGTTATGTGGTTGTAAATTTGAAGGGTGTAAAAGTAGGAAAAAAATAATGGAGAGGGTGCATTGTTTTAAGTGGAGTTTAGGTATTATAAATAGGGTTTTAAAAAAATAAAACCATAGAGAAATTTTGGTGAACTTAGGTGTTTTGGAATCATGGAAAAAAAAATATTGGGGGAGTATTGGTAGTTGGTGAAATTTGTAATACTTGGGAATATTTTTAGTGGTGAATGGATTTTATTTGACATAACCTAAGTAAGCTTAGACCACTATTTTTAGGAATCTATGAATACGTGTTGAATAATTCAGAGGGGTAGGAAATTAGTATTTATATGATTTGGATTGATGCCGGACAATGGCATTATGATAGACATTTTTGATTTCGTAGTCGACGCATGGGTCGTATGTTAGACCTGCTAGCCTTATGATCGACAAAATAGTCCTACGAAGGTATTAGTTATGCCCATGAATGGATTATATCCATAGGAGGGTTATATTCATGGATGGTTATAAACCATGGATGGGGGTTCCCATGGTGGATTGGATTGATGTCAGGTATTGGTGTTGTAGAAGTTATGAACAAAAAGGGTTAGTCACATAGTGACTTGTGTGCAAATGAAGAGGTGTTAAGTTTTGGAGATGTAATTGATGGGAAAGATAAAAAGTCTAGTGAAACTCGAATGGGAAGCTATGGGCGACTGCCGAGTTAGTCTAGCTAGCTGACTCTGTAGTTAGCCGATGGAGTTCTAGGAGAGTGCAGCTAGAAACCTAGTTGAAATGGAATCAGCCAATGACTTGAGCATAGGCTCGTACTGGCAGGGTACTTCACACAGAGAGTAGACGAAAGAACGTGTTGAATGAGTACGGATGGGAAATATCTTGGTAGCAGGTAAAGTGAAATAGAATACATTAGTCTACATAAGATCGCAAATGGGTTCGTGAGGGAAAGAGATAGCAGGAGACAGAGTAATTTCCGCAAGAATGAAACTCATAGGTTGATATGAGTGGTGTTGATGTAATTCAGAGATACTTGACACGAATGAACGGGAACAGCGAATAGGCCCAGAAATGGAGGAGCTATGGACTAAGATGTCTACCGGTGAGGTAGTACCGGAATAGGAGTTGCGACCGGGATAAGGTCTTGTATTCCGAGGTAGGACGGATGTGCCTAGGAGCATGCAGTCGGCTATGGGGACCGATGTGTTAACCAGCACAGCAATCCACCCACAGACTGATGGACAGTCGGAGAGAACAATACGGGTATTGGAGGATATGCTGAGAGCATGTGTACTGGATTTCAAAATTGGATGGGAGAATCAATTGCTCCTGGTGGAGTTCTACTACAATAATAGTTGTCAGGCAAGCCTCCAGATGGCTCTATTTGAGGTCTTATATGGTAGGCCGGGTAGATCGCCAGTGTGTTGGACAGAGGCCGGTGAGCCTGCGCTGATTGGACCAGAGTTGGTTGCGGAGACTACAGCGCAGATCAAGGTGGTATGGGAACGACATGGCAATGAGGAAACCACCTGGGAACTGGAGTCAGAGATGAGTGTCACTCGTCTGGAACTCTTTGTATAAGATGATTTGAACCCCTACTTCGCTCGAATTTTCGGGACGAAAATTTTAAAAGAGGATCGTATTGTAATGGCCCGAAATTTTTAAATCAATAAATATGTGAATATTATTTATTTTAATGATGAAAATTGGAAATTGGTGGAATAAATGGTAAATGGGCCAAAATTTGGACAAAGGCCCAAATATGGCCCAATAGACCATGGATTGCATTTTAAAGTCATTTAAGTGGTCAACGATGGCCAATTGGGCCATGGGTGGTCAAATTGGGTCAAATAACCATTTGGGACCCAATGGGTCAAGATGGTTAAGCTCTAAGGTAAATGGGTAAGATGGAAATGTAATTGGGCCATGGGCCCAATGATGATCCAATTGGTTGTAGTGGGCTTAATAAAATTTAAATCACCTAAGTTATTTGGAATTAAACCAAAGTGATGTGGCCAAGTGGTACCCACCTCCACCTCATCAAGTGAGGTGGCGTGTGGGCCAAGGTTTGGTGGGACCGGCCACCATAGTTGATTTGGTCAACCATGGGTGAAGTAATGGAGTTAGGTTAAGTACAAATGGATTAACCTAAGGTAATTACCTAATTAATTAAATAATTAAATTATTTAAAATGGTGGTTAAAAGTGGTCAAAGTGGGGCCAAGAGGTGAAGACCCACCTCATTCCAACCTCAAATATGAAACACGTTGGGCTTGGTGGTGGTTTAGATAACCACCACCATAAAGCAATTTAAATATCTCAAAAATATCTTAAGGTTGGTGAATGTAATTAATGTAAAGTAAAAAAATGGGGATAAGCCTTATCTTTTCCTTTCTTTCTCTCTTTTCATTCCCATTTCAATCCTTCACTCTCTTATGACCGTCCCACACTAGGAAGGAGGAGAGAAGAAGGAAATTAAGGAAAGGAAGCTAAGAAGAGAAGGAGAGAAGAAAGAAGTAGAATTTTAAGGAAAATCACCCTAAGATCAAGGTGATCATCTCCCCTCTCATCATCTCTCCCTCTCCCTCTCTCAATTTAAACCCTACCTTGGCCGATCCTAAGGTTGGGGGTTGCCACCATGGATCAAGAATCTTGACCTACCAAAGATCAAGAGGAAGGAGAGAGGAGGCTAAGGAAACCGACGGGAGTGCCGGAAGTCGGAGGAGACGACGGATTGTAAGTATTTCTTAAACAAGAAAATTTGGATTTTTAGGGTTTAAGAATTGGAATTTATTTTTGTGAATTTAATGGTGGTTACATAAGTTTATGCCATGGATTTTAAATCCATCAAATGGAAGGAATGGTAAGTAATGTATGTTTTTTTTAGGGTTTTGAGAAAATGGAAGATGGAGAAAACCCTAAATGGGTGAATTAGGAGTAGGGAAAAGAAATAAATAAGTGATTATGTGCATTGGGTAATTTATGAAATTAAGCATGGAAGTGGATGATTGGAAGAAAAATCATAGGCCATACATGGCCGAACCCCATGGTGAGTGATTAGCTAATTGATATAATTGGTTAAGGTTTTGATAAGTGGAAGAAAATGAGAGTAGCAAATGAAAATTAGGATTTTAAATGGGTCAATGTAGGTGTTTGGAGCACTGAATGGTGGATCATGAACCATGGATTCGGCCATGGTAAATGGCCGAAACCTATGGTGGTGTAATGGTGATCAAATGATGGGTTTAAGGGATGCAAAAGAGGGATTAATGTATTAATGAGTTTAGGGTTTTGAATGAGTAATGTTGTGGCCTTAAGAGGCATAGAAAAATAATGGAACATGAACCATGGGTTTGGCCATGGTGTATGGCCGAACCCTATGTTCATGTATTACAAATTTTAAAGGGGTTTAAAAAGGATGGAAAATGGGAAGACTCAATGGGTTAAGTATGTTTGAAACCATGAAAAGACGAGGGGGAATGTTATTAGTTTTGATGGGCTCAAGAGATGAAACAAATGTTGATCAAATGAATGATCTAAATAAATGATGAAATTCCCATATAGAGGGATTTGTGATAAATTAAAATGTGAGTAATGGACCCAAGAAAAAAAAATGGGAAAAGGACACCATGGGTTCGACCATGGTGTATGGCCGAACCCATGTCCCATTTGTGAGCCTTTTGATGGGTTAGATTGGAGTATGAAGGTGTTTAAATTGATTAGGATTAGGTTAAGTTAAAGACTTATTTTTAATAAGTTCATATTATGGTTGATAGGTCACTAATAGATCTAAGTTATGGATCAATTTTGGACTTAAGTGTGGCTAAGTTAATAGACTTTAATGTGGTTAAGGGTGATGATTCAAATGTATAAATAGGCCAAAGAAAGAATGGGGTAAAGACATCATGGGTTCGGCCATGGTGTATGGCCGAACCGATGACCCATTTGTGGGTAAACTTATGGATAAATTTGGTATGATGTATGTGAGAAAGGAATGAGGATTAGAGTGTTTAAGTGGCTAATTTTTAGTGTTGTTAGTTGTAATGGAAGTGTGATTAAGTAATGATAAGTCAAGTGTATGGTTTAGGTTCTCTCAATGGAGGGACTTATGATGAATTTAATGTGTAACCAAAGACCAAGGACAATGGAGATTTGGTTAAATTTAAAGGGCTGAATTTTAATGACTCAATTGTAGATCATTATGGCCTAAGGTTAATGTGTTTGTACATGTTTAAAGTAATGGACTTTAGGTTAAATTAAGTGGCTGACTTTATTGATTTTAAGATATGAGTGATGGGTCATTGATGGATCCAAATCTATGAATCATCTATGGACTTAATCATGCATGGATGAATGAGTGATTAGCCATGGAGAAGAGGTAGTGGCAAAACCGTAAATAATGGCTAAAATGAAGAACTCCATGGGAGGTGATCATGGGTTTAGGGATTCTAAGTAATAGCATTATGTAGGGTAAAATAAAGCCTGGGAGGCTGATTTTACACTCATGTAATTAAAATGTGGACTGATTAATGTGTAATAAGGTACTGGACATCGCAAGCGGTACGCGTGTCGGTAGCTGGACTGTCGGACGGAAACGAAAGAAAGAACGCTAGTCGGTATTTGGTAGGATTCTAACCTTTTTGTAAGCCATGGATGGAGTGATGGTTTCTTTGAATTACTTTGGAAATTATATGGTTTGGTTAAGACTGGTTTTGAATTATGTATTACGTAGGGGTTTTCATTTGATTTATTCTGGTAAGTATATGATTGGTTTATAAATGGGTTTTAAAGCTATGATGTGGTTATTGAGGCTTTTCTTGATCTATTTTTGATAATCAAGTTATATGTTTTATGGATGAGATTTTTTAAATGTCATGGTTTGTTATTATATTCATTACATGGCATATGACATCTACATCTCATGCATGGCATGGGAGGGATATGACAGGGGAATGATGAAATGAAACCGGAGTCCATGCTCCATCGGGACGACCGATAAACAGACATGGAGATATTTTAATGTATTTGATTTATCAGGGATGTTGTATGAAATTATGATACCTTGATGATGGTTCTTTCATCAAGGGGGATGATTTGTGATTGGTTATATCTGGACGAGGTTTTGTCGTCCAGGGGAATGATTTGTGATTGGTTATATCTGGACGAGGTTTTGCCGTCCAGGGGGATGATTTGGGATTGTGTATATTTTGACAAGGCCGTGCCGTCAAAGGGGATATGGCATCGGGATACTAAAGATGATGGGTGGGATTCATAACACAGACACCCATGTCATGACATTCATCTTATAGTTTTTTTGTTCCTTATATGATTTCATATGTGTTTGTTATCACTAATCCATGTGTTAGCCCTACTCGGAGTCCTACTGGGCGCGTTGTCTAACGCCCTACTTCTACCCTAGCTGATGACGCAGGAGGTGGCGAAGCGGAAGGAAGAGACGGGAGCCAAGCTAAGGAGCTTGGAAAGGCCTGCTAGATAGTTACTAATGTTTATTTCGGATAATGTAATTTGCAATAGTTTAGCTTGTCGGAAATGTAATAAATTAGATTACTTGCTATGTTTTGGGATTATATTTTGGACATTATGATTTTGAGGTATTTTAGTAATTTAAATGGATGTTATCTTCCCTGCGATCTCAAATTTGTAGGATAGTCCTTATTGTTAATTCCGAATATAGTTGTATTATTCCTTGATGCTTGTTGTCTACGTGTGAACTGTTCTCCGTGGACTTCGTTCCACGCACACGTAGGGTTGGCCAGTTAAGGGCCGGGCTTTAGAAGCTCGGACTTAACTCGCGTCGTGACGTCCGTACTCTTTGTCACTCTTTATTAAAAAAAAAAAAATAGACTCTGATTTTAGGTGAAAAGGGACGGGCGTTACAGATTAAATAACTAAAGCATACAATCTTAAAATTGAATCATAAGAGGAATTTAAAAATTGGATGTTTCAAGATTCTAAGGGGTTGTCCTTTGATTATTTACTGAAAAAATTAAATACAGGATTGATTGAATACAAGATATTTGGAAATTGAAATTACAAAAGAAACTCACTGTAAAATTCGAATTCTCTAAGTATCATTGAGTCTTCTCTTGGTCTTTTCTTGATCTTCTCTTCAATCCTTTGGTACTCTTTGGATCCAGTGTCAAATTCGAGTTTGGTATGTGGGTTACTGGGCCATTTATAGGACTTGGGATTGAATGGATGGCTAGGATTGAATCTAGGTTTAAGTTGGTGGATAAAAGGTTGGGATTAGATCTATCTTAAGTTGGGTCGCTGTGATTAAAGACTAGAAAAGTAGGGCTTCTCTATAGGGTGTTCACGAATTTAGTGTGATGGTTGGCTTGGAGTGGAGTGCAAGAAAAGAAAGAGAGAAAATTGGGATTGGAATTTGCTGTGAGATTTTCGAATTTGGCTAATTGGTTTGGGGTTTTGGATTGAGCAATTATGAATCAATGGATGGGATTAAATGGATGGATGAATGAATGGATGAGATGATGAGATGATGAGGTGAGGGTTGACTATGAAATTCGAATGGGATAGGAAAGAGATAGGCAAAAATCGTGTGAAGCTATGGTGGATTGGGATGATGAGGTGTGCAGGGATCTTAGGAGTGTTTTTGGATGGATTTTTATCTAAGTGCATGGAGAAGATTTAGGTGCTAAAATCGTGTGGATTGTGTTTAGATTGGATTGGGAGAAAAGTTAGGATCTAAGTGAGGTGGCAAGCTTGGAGAGGAATTAATGGGATTTACCATGGAGCATGCGCATGAATGGATCTCTAGAATGTGTGTGTCGTGTGATGCAATGCATTATGCGCATGTACACCTAAAATTTAGGGTTTAATGAGATGCCTAGGGCTTTAATGAGATGAAACATGAAATGGAGGGCTAGGATTAAATGGCCTAGATCTAATGGCTATGATGCATGATGGATGATCTAAGTGGATGGATGGATAGATGGTGCATGGATGATCCTAATCCTAAGGCTAATATGTATGATGAATGGTTTGGATGTCCTAAATCTAATCATGATGCATGAACGGGTTGGATTGACTAAGTGGATCTAGGGTATGATGATATGAAATGCATGGGATAAATGAGATGCATGAAATGAATGGTTTGGATTAGTTGATTGGATCAATGAATGGTGTGGATGGGAGATCAGAAATTGGATGGTTAAGATTAGATAGGTGGGATGGGTGATGGATTTGGGCTTTTGGGTTTGGACCTAAAATGGATTTGGACTTAGGGTTTAGTAAACTTGGATTTGAACCTAGAGCATTGGATCTTTAAATTGGACTTGGACTTGAATTGAAGACTTGGACTTAAGCTTGCTGGGCTTGAATTCACTTTGGCCTAGCCCACATTGGGAAATATGCCTGAAGTGCTTGGCCTGGCCAGTGTCTGGCATTTGGAGAAAACCTTGGCCAAATTGCAGTGGATCTCTGGCCCATGGATCTTGATTTCAACTCTTGGCCTTTTAATTGCAGACTTTGATTTTAAAATTAAATAATTAATCAATACCACTAAAATTCTAAATATTGAATAAATCTAGACTCTCATAAACGGATCCAGATTATCCAATTTACATCAAAAACCCTAAAGTCGCATGATTAAATCATGAAATTCTAAAATTTCCATTTTAAGCTCTCTTTCGGTAATTATCCTCTGTTTTATGCATGAATCCTGTTTTTCCATCTTTTTATCTACAAAACTAGAAAAACCATTAAACGTATCTTTTATATACAAAATCAAGGCTAACTTAATCATAATTAAAGGGTAAAAATGTTAAGATTTTAGACTCAACAACAATCAAAATACATGTTTTTGAATTTTTATAGTTTTTGGAAAACACTTTTATTTTTGGAAATTTCTATTTTTAGAAATTCTAATTTTGGAAAGTTTCCTAAAATTAAAATTTTCTTTAAAAATATATGAGATCAAGAATTTTATCTAAGTTGTGAAAATTTTGCTAAATCTAGATATTCTAGTGAATTTTTGAAAGTTTCTATTTTTGTAGAAAATTTCCATTTTTGGAACAAGTACCTATTTTTACAGAAGTTCTATTTTTGGAAAGTTTTTAAATTTGGATCTTTAATTATTTTTTATTAAATGATGTCTTTAATCTAGAAATTTATTTACAACCTCACATTATTCTAGGACATTTAATTAGGACTAATTATTTTAATATTAATCTAGTTGTAGTTTTGGATTTTTGCATTTAGTTAGTTCATGCATTTTTTAGTTAGAATCTTCACCTAGGTTTGTCTGTTTTATTTTTCAAGAATTTTGGAAATCACGAGTCAAAGCTGCAGAATTGAAGTGCATTGCCTAAGGTAAGTGCCTAACTATATTCTTTTAATTTTTATTTTCTCATGCATTCATATAGTTTTTATTAGGGTGTTTGGCATATATTACTTGCATAAAAAAAAAAAGATTGCATATTTATTTTGCTCATGCATTTAGTCTTTTATTCAAGTAGTTTTAAATAACCAATACTAGTTTTTCTTCAGTCATAATGTCTAGGATTAGTTCTATCACCAAGGTGTAAAAATCCTAAGGATAAGTGGAACATAAGAAGATGGCAGGTGCTCCTCCACTTACTTGGGAACTTACCTGGCCATGATTGTGGTTAAACATTTAATTGGAGATTTAGAATTATTGGAGAAAAGATTAGGAGCAAGTCTAGAGACACTAGGTTAGTTTAGGTTTTTATTTCTTTTTTTAGGTCATTTATTTTGTGTGAATTTGTTTTGTCTTGTGTGGTCTTATTTGAGTAACAATGAATATTTGGAGGCTTGATTCAACTAAGCGATTTGTTAGAGTTAGGTTCCCAATTGGTGAACCCCAAGTTAGTCATCGATCTACTTTGGAAAATAATAGGATCTTTGAGGTCATGTCAGTCTCAACACTAGCATCTTCATCAAATCCCGAGAGTTTCACCCGAGGTGAAGAGAATCTGACTAGGGAAGGGTGATAATTCGAGTATCAAAGTCAAAAAAGAGTCTCAAATAAAGGACGAGCATGTTAATGACAGCGAGATATAGCCCACACCAGACTGTATCCCTTTTTATTTAAATGATCCATGGGCTTTCGTCATACCAGTGGGAGATAATAAGTGGAAAAATAAATACTTGGCCCATGATGCTATGTACTCATTGGAGCACATTTACCATCACCATTTACCGAGCTTAATAGAACTCACTCAAGAAGGCCAATGTTGTTTTATTTGCGAAAAAGTAATTGAGTTTGCATCTTTTATAGGTTTCTTTTAGAGTCAGTCTAGAAAGTCAGTTTAGGTTGAGTCAGTTTTTAGGTTGTTTCACTTGGATATGTCAAAACCCAAAATTTAACAATGTCTTGACATTTTGCATCTAACCATTGAACATTGAGGACAATGTCAAATTTAAGCTTGGGGATATCTAGGGCTTACATTTAGTAGAGTCCAATAAAAAATAAAAAATAAAAAAAATTGTCTAAAAACATGTTAGGGAGAGACTAAGTTCGAAAGAGCTGAAACCCCTATTGAAAAAATCAAGGGAAGAGTAAGTTTACAAACACAAACTCAGACTACCCTTGACCAATAAAAAAATAATTCAATCAAGGGATGAGTAAGTGAAGACTAAGACTAATTCTTCAGGAAAAAAAATTAGTCTAAGTGATTTTTTTCAGCATTAAGAGGTGAACAAATATTTTTATATCACACTTTTTCAATAATTTTTTATAGAAATTATATTCGGAATAAATTTACGCAGCCATATTAAATTGAGTTAGAAAAGAAAACATTTCACGAGTCTAATAGTCAACAAAGGAATACTAGTGGAGACTTAGCCCAGTGAACATTAGAGCCAGTCTATTTTTTTGAGGGATTTAAGTCAATCCATTTTTATTTCTTTAGCACTTCAAGTCGTTGTGGATATCATTATTCTTCAAATTTTGGTCATAATTACTAAGAACGCTATTAAAATTGAGTTAATACATTTGAAATTTTTTGGAATTTATTTTAAAAAAGGAAATCACTGTGTAAAACTTAGGATATGATTTAGGCCATTTTTGGATCGTTTGAGCCTTCATGCCTATCTATCTTTGGTCAAATTTGTCCTAATAGTTCCCAGTTGAGCCTTTAAATTAGCATGTTTTCTTGATCAGCCATGTTTACCAAGGCCAACTTCGGTTTTGGAATCTGAGCCTCATTAAAAAAATATGTCCATGACCTATTCACAAAAAAGGTTAAAGATGACAATATGGGATGGTTCTTAAAAAAACAAGGGCACAAGAAAAAAAAAAAAAAAGAAATAACACAAAAAGAAAGGGAACATCCTAACATCAACAATGCTCGACATCATGCATTGGAGACAGAACTAGCCTTAGACACCATTCTTGAAGATAAATTATTCATTAGTAACAAAAATTAATTTAGATTGAAAATGTTCCTAATGAGCATGAAACCCTAAAATCTAGCGTAATGGTTCCTTAATTGATTTAATTTGGGAAGTTCATGAATGATTTTTAATACTACATTTTTTTGTTTTTCTATTTTTGTGAATGCAATCCTAAATCTAACAATTCAATACTCAAAGCAAATATGCAAACTACAATCTAATCTAATGCATGAAGGCTAACAACCTAGATGCATGATCAAAGTAGATATGCAATATTTTTTTTTTTTATGTAAAATACATACAAGCACCCTAATAAAATCTATATGAATGCATGGAAAATAAAAAATTAAAGAAAATGAGGCGAGGCACTTACCTTGTCCTGTAGTGTTTTCCTACCAGAAATTTTTATTGCGCAATTCAAAATCCCTGTACAATGAAATACCACAAAACACAGTGAAGATTCTAACTTTCATAAAAAAAAATACATGAAACCTAATCTAGATGCAATTTTTCCTAAGCTACAACTAGTGGAGGAGACATAATATTAACAATCCTAAACAAAAAAATTCAATAAGACAAGACCATAAAAATTTAAAGTTGAGTTTCACCAATTTAATGTATGATTTCATAGTCCCCAAGATTTGATTTTACAAGATCTAAGACATCTTATTTTGAAACTTTCACAAGTTAGATAAGATTTCTAAATCTAGAAAACTTCTAAGTTTGGAAATTTTTCTAAAATTGGATGGTTATAAAAAATAGATCAATTACCAAAAATAGATTTTTCTAAAAATAGAAACTTCCAAAAATAGACTTTTCAGAAATAAATTAAAACATAATTCCATGAAAAATTCTTGTTAAAAGGGGAAATTAATACATTCGAAAATTTCTAAAAATAGAAAATTCTAATTATAGCAGTTTCTAAAATTAGCAACTTTCCAAAAATAGTTCAATTCTAAAAATATTGTTATTTTCCAAAAATCTCTAATAAAATGAAACTTTCCAAAATTAGACTTTCAAAAAATAGAAATTTACCATCTTAAAGAGTTGCCTAAAATAGAAATATTCCAAAAATAACAATCTTTCCTAAAATCACATAATTTTAATGGCACACAATTTAATTTTCATTTCCCCAACAACTTGTTGATGATCAAATTTTAAATTTATAAATCTCGTAAGCGCACGAACCATTCATGGTACAGCGTTATGAGTGCGAGGTAGATCCCAAAGGAAATCCACAAAAATATATGCTTAAATTAAATCGATACCTTTTAAAATATATAATCTTAAGAAATCAAATTCATGGATTTACAATTTTAATTTAGATCTTAGAAAGTCAAAGTTTATACCATTATTATCTAATTTATAAATTTAACAAGTCGAGAATCAAATCCATCTTCTTTTTATTAAAGTGGTGAAACTTGAATATGTAGTCTCATCTTAATTTAAAATCGCATGTTTTAAGATCAAAATATCATAACTCCAACCCTAGTTAAAGAATCTTGAGAGAGAGAGTTTGAATACAAAAAATTAAGGAATTAAAAATTAAATATACAAGACTCATAAAAAAAACATATATTGAACATTTTTATACAACAAGCATACAAAGTGACTAATGTAACTAAAAAAGGAAATAAATTGACGAATAATGTAAATAATAGAATAAATAAATGCATAATTTAAAGGTGGTTATGAAATTTTTCTCTCATTGTCCAAAATAAATAAACAAATAAGATATCTAGATCTGAAATTCACGCTTAGAATTCAAATATCAATTTACACCATTCAATTAAAATTCATAATCTTTAATCTAATTAAAGTTTAGTTCTTAGATTTAACACTTATAACCTAAGTCCTTTAATTAAACAAAGAATACAAAATTAAATTTAAAGAGAGCATAAAAAGAAGTCTGAATAATCGGACTTTTCAGGATTCTAAAGGCACATCCGTTATTTATTTCATGGAAAAATTCAAGTACATGCATTCATAAAATTGAGAACAAGAAATTAAAATGGAGACGTAAATTTACAACTCTCACTTGTAAAATCGTGTGGGACCTCCTGTCTTATTGTCTCTTGATATTTTCTCCTCAGCCTTTTGTCCTCTTGAGCTCCAGGTCAAATTCAAATTTTATGTTGTGCTTAGTGCTCTATTTATAAGCTCAGGGTTGGAATGGACAACTGGGATTTAATCTTGGTTTAAGTTATGAATGAAAGGCATGGATTAGATCTCAATGAATTTGGATGGATGTGATTTTAAGATGGAAAACTAGGGTTCTCTAGGGCATGCAGACGATTTTAGCTGCTTGGGATCTGTTTGTGCCCCGGCTTGATCGAGTCCCTATTTGTCAATTACACGACTCGGGTAGAAGCACTTGACAAGAAGCTTGAAGACTCAAGATTATCGAGGAAGAAGATCATGCTCCACCAAGCTCAAAGATCGTCGTCATGGCAATCACAAGAACATGTATATGACCATTGAAGACCCTAGGTGGAACCCACACCTGAGGGAGGACTACTAGGCTTAGTTGCAGATGTTGGTAATAAACATAAAATGCCTAGAGAGGTTGCTGAACAGTGAATTAGAAGTGAACTTGGAAACATGAATTATGTTCACTGTCAGCACGACCAATCTATCTCTCCAACCCCTCGGTGTAGTTCGGATGGTCCCATTATGGTGAAAGACTGGTCGGCGATTGACATTTGTTCTGGAAATTAGAATTATCATTCTAGAAATGCCTTTGACTGAGAGTCTCGTATGCACCGACCCCTCGGTGATGAACTTGAACGACCCCTCTTGGTCGACGACTCGTCGGTATAAAACTTATAAGTTCTGGACTGGGAACTTATAAGGGCTCTCGATAAATCAAACATATCGACAATCAAGGACCGATCGAGAGATACAGGACCGACCCCTCGACAAAAGGTGACAGGTCGTTCTGGGTAACAAGTTTCCTTAGGGAAACTACTGTCAAGCATGTTATTGCACCAGAACAAGCCTCTCGTATGGACCGACCCATCGGTGACAACGACATGTCAGAAGAAAATTAATTACGCCGTTGGGGGTGCATTTAATGTGCAACGGTCAGGCAGTTTTACCGTAATAAATATGAACACCTACCCATCGGTGCCACCGACATGTTGGTCTTGGATAGTCAATATAACTGTTAAAACTCCTCTATAAATATAAGTGTTGGGTGATCATTTTACCATCTTCCTTGAGCTTAAAAGAGTTGAATACTCTAAGGAACGATCAACACTCTTGAGAGGAAGATCATAAACAACCAATCTTCGGATTGTGTTTGCAAGTGACAAAGAGAGGAGGAGAGAAAGATCATAAACAATTGATCTTCGGATTGAGTTTGCAAGTGAGAGAGTTATAAACTAGGAAAGTTTTGGTTAAGCAAACTTTCCTTGTCGTCCACAAGATTGTGATTGCTACTCGATGACTGCAAGAAGGAGCGTCGACACAACTTTGATGGGATCTTCAAGAAGCACACATCAGCGAGAAAGAGCTTTAAGGCAAGCGCTTTTTAGCTTTTAATTTTCTTTTTAAATACCTGTAACCCGAAAGTGGATTAAAGGGAGCCACCCTGGAACCACTATAAAAAATTCTAGAGCGTCATCTCTGGCACAGTGGTGGGTGGAATTCCCAACCAATTGAGTGAGGTGGAATTCCTACTCTAATTGTGAGGGTGCAAGTCCCCACATAGTGTATTTGGGGATAGCTCAAGGTTGAGCGAGTCCTAACAGTGGATGTAGGTTGGCGAACCGAACCATTATATACCTTGTGTCCTTGTGTTTGTGGTGTTAGAGCCAAATTCTTATGTTGATTGTTTTAATCACATTTGCTAACACACACTCTCTTGATTGTTGTTTCCACTGCA
The DNA here is from genome assembly GCA_013350335.1 of Chimonanthus salicifolius. Taxonomy (NCBI): domain Eukaryota; kingdom Viridiplantae; phylum Streptophyta; class Magnoliopsida; order Laurales; family Calycanthaceae; genus Chimonanthus; species Chimonanthus salicifolius. The sequence continues at coordinate 65,926,867 of CM023533.1, forward strand.
TTTAAATTAATCAATCAAGTAAATTAAAAAAGGACCAACGAATTTGGATTGATCTATTCACCCCCCTCTAGGGTCAATCAGGCTGTTCTAGCCCCCGTGTAAAGGGTACTTTCAATTGGTGTGAGAGCAAGGTGCTCGTTAAAAGGATTTAACCATCTGAGTAGATCCAAGCTAAAACACCATGGGAGACAGTCATGCAATTATCCAAACCTCCCTACTTCGATGGATCAAACTATGCCTCTTGGAAGGCCAAAATGAGGGGATATTGTAAAGTCTAGATGGCAAGAACCCATGGAAGTAAAACCAGTAGCAGAGACCTCAACCGTACCTAAGACTCCCAAACCCTTTGTATCTTGGTGCACTACTGAGAAAGCTAATAAGACAGCTGATGGCAAAGCCATGAATGCACTAAACTGTGCAGTCTCAGACAGTTAATGCAGGAGAATCATAGCATGTAAAACTACAAAGGAAGCATGGGATGTTTTTGAGAGAACCCATGAAGGCACCTCCATAGTTAAGAGGTCCAAACTTTACATCCTCCAAAATCAGTTTGACACCATTAAAGTGAGGAGGATGATGTTTTCATGGATTTCTATTCCAAGGTCAGCGACATTGTTAATCAAATATACGCTCTAAGTGAAGGGATACTCGAGGACAAGGTATGCACCAAAATTTTCTAGAATCTTGCTAAAAGATTCAAACCCAAGGTTGTGGCTATGGAGGACGACAGAGATGTGTCCTTAATGAAAATTGAAGATTTGGTTGGTTCATTGAAAACCCATGAACTATATTTTGAACAACCAAAGGATAAATCAATTGCCTTGAAATCTTCCTTAATACAAACTAAGAAAACTAAAGAAAAAGAAAAAATTTCAGAAGATGAACTCTCAAGTGATGAAATGGCAATGTTTGCCAAAAAGTTTTATAAAAACATTGTAAAGAGAAACAACTTGAGAAGAATGGGTAAGGGTGAACCAAGTAAAAATTACCCAAGAAGGCAAGAAGAAAACAGAGAGAAAGGATGTCAAGGAACAAACCTGTTACAACTGTGGGGGGAGAGGACACTTCATGAATGAATGTCCCTCAGACAAAGTAAAGAAGGCTATGAATGTAGGTGTGACCCAACAAAAAAACTCATTTGAGGAGACCCAACAAAAAACTGTTGTGTAAAAAGGTCTCGTAGCCTCGATCATTGATGATTGTGAAAAACGCACAATTGTAACAGAGGAAGATGAGAGTGAAGATGATGAAGATCTTCAAGCGTCCTACAATGCCCTGTTCCTTGAGAGTGAGAGGATGGCTAAAAGACTCAACAAGGTTAAAAATGAAAACCTGAACCTCTCTAATCAAGTGGAAGATTTAAAAACAGAAAAATCTCTCCTAATCTCCAAGCTAGTACTCTCTAATAATGAAAATACAAACTTAAAAGAGAGTAATAAAACTCTTCAAGAAAAGATAACCATTCATTACAAGGATGTTGAGAATCTGTGGCATCATAATAAACTCCTTGAAGAGATATTAAAAGACTGTCCTTAGAAGTAAAAGATTTAAAAACTCATAAAGAAAAATTCCAAAACAGCTTTACCCAAGGAGATGAAAGGCTTAAAAGGCTCCTTGGCTTAGGAAGACAATATGGTCATAGGTTTGGTCTTTGTTCTTCATCCACCAAAATACCTATGAACCATGAGGAGCCCAGGAAAATACGTATCTCTCGCCCCTCAACGGGTAAATGCAATTTCTACGACAAGGATGGGCATTTCAAAAGAAATTGCTATCATCTGAAGAGATGTCTGGAAAAGAAAGCAATAAGACACAATCAAGTAAAGCCTAAGCTTAAAAGACATCTACCAACACCTAATCCTAAAAGAAACCCAAGGAAGGTAGATACAAGGTAAGACTCTTTGATAAGACAGATGAATCATGTCTTAAAAGAGTTGATGAATCCAAGGCTTGGTCATCAAAGGTACGATCATAGGGTGTGTATGCAACACCAAATTCCACAATCTTTGTACCTAGGAGATAGACTATTAGTCATGTTTTGTTGTGGTTTAAAATTCACTTCCATATCTTAGACCACTGCAAGTGAACTCACAAGAGACCATGTGAGTTCACATAGCCGAGAAATGCTATAACATGAAGAGAGGAACTGGCTAACTTTAAGTCTAGAATATACTCTTCCTGGTTATAGTTGTAATATCCCGAATTTTTTAATCAATATATATTTGGCATTTATTGATTTTAATTTAAATTTTGACATGATGGAATACCAAATGGATCAAAAGTTGGGACAAGGGTCCAAGAATGGCCCAATTGGGCCATGGATTGGATGAAATCCATTTAATGGGCCAATGAGGACTAAACGGGTCAACGATGGTCAAAGGGGGGCCCGATAGCCATGTGGGGCCCAATGGATAAAAAAAATCGGTTCCAACCCTAACGTAAGTGGGTAAAGAGGGAATCTAATTGGGCCATGGGCCCAATGATTACCCAATAGACCATGAATTAGAATTAATTCATTTAATTGGTCAATGGTAAATAATTGGGTCAACTAGCCATATGGGGCCCAATGGGCCAAGGTAGGTAAGCCCTAAGATAAATGGGTAAGACAAAAATATAATTGGGCCATGGACCCAATGGTGATCCAATTAAGATAAATTAAATGGATTAGATAATTATAAAATTATCTAAGTTAAGATGTATCAAGATTAAGTGATATGGCCAAATTGGGCCCACCTCCACCTCACCAATTGAGGTGGCGTGTGGACCAAGGAAAAAGTGGGGCCAACCATCATGGTTGACTTGGTCAACCATGGATAAATTTAAGAAGACTAAGGTGGATTAAGGTAAATTAAATTGATTAAAATTATTGTAAAATGCCCTAAGTTAAAATCAATGGAATTAAAATGACATGGCCAAGTGGGGCCCACCCCCACCTCACCAAGTGAGGTGGCGGGTGGGGTAGGTATAGGTGGGGGGCCGTCCATCATGGTTGACTTGCTCAACCATGGGTGGATTTATTAGATAGATAATTTAATGGAATTAAATTGGATGGAAATTAATTAACCTAAGTGAGGACTTAACTTAACTAATTAGGTTGATTAATTAGGGTCAACATAGACAAGTCAAAGAGGACAAGGGAGCCATGCTTGGTGGTTGGGTCTCAACCACCACCACCAAAGTCAAGCTAGCCCATGCTTGGTTGGTGAGGAAGTTAATGTTTGAGTGAAGGCTACTCCAACCATCTCCATCTCATTTCAAACAAACATTTTTCACTCTCTCTCTCCCTCCCACTCTCAAAAACCGTCCCATGCATTGGAGGAAAGAAAAAGAGAAGAAAACTTAGAAGAAGAAGAGAAGAAAAGAGAAGGAGAGAGAGAGCAAGCCTTGGTCCACCCCTTCAAGATCAAAGGCTAAGATCTTGTTTTCCATCACCTTCCCCTCTCCCTCTCTCAATCTAACCCCATCTACCATAGCCAATCCAAGCATATTTCACCATTGATCAAGCACATCTAGCCGATCAAATAAGGAGAGGAAGAAGAAAGGAGGCCAAGGAAGTCGACGGGAGCCACAAAGACCGGAGGAGTCATCGGATCGTAAGTATGTTCTAAACAAGAAATTTAATTTTTTTAGGGTTTTAAGTTTTGGAATCCATTTCCTTGGATTGGATGGTGGCCAAACCATCATAGGCTTTGAATTTAAAAATCCATCCAATGGTAGGATAAGGAATGGATAAAATGGAGGAATGGATTAAGTAATGGATTAGGGATGTTAAGTATTTAAAATCATTGTTATGGATTTGTGAGGAAACTTTGGGCCATAGGGTTCGGCCATGTAGCATGGCCGAACCCCATGGTGGCAAATTAAATGATGGATGATGGAAGTATGGAAAAATATGGAGAAAAGGTTAGGTTTCCTAAATGCAAAGTAATTGATGATTTTATTAAGGTTAGAAGGTTTAAAATGTTGGAGAATGATTTATGATAATTAGTTTTCAAGTGATTTAAAATAGGTGATTTTAAATAGGGTTTAAAGGCATAGAATGGAATGAATGGATGACCATAGGGTTCGGTCATGTAGCATGGCCGAACCCCATGGTAAATAATGGGTAATTTAATTAAGATTATAAGGTTTAAAGATAATGGAGAAAAATGATAGATTTAAATGGATTTATTGAGTATAGAATGTGATGTTTAAATGGGATGAAAATGGTGATGTAAATAGATGATTTAACTCAAATGGGGGTATGATGTTTTAAAGAAATCATGAACTATAGGGTTCGGCCATACAAGGTGGCCGAACCCCATGGTTAGTGATCTATGAAGGTTAGGGCTCTTAGATGCTCAATGGTTAATGTTTTCTAAAGTTTGAAAATTATGAGTATGGTAAGTGATTTTAAAATGGATTATTTTTGGGACAAAACATTAGTCTTTAAAAATGGCATCCATAAAGGTGAACCCTAGGGTGGTGATTAGTGGTTTTAATAAATGGAAAATGATGTAGAAGAATGCTAGATTTTAATGGATTTATGAAAATGATATGTGAGGTTTTAAATGGGATGAGAATGAGGACTTAAATGAATAAATTAAATTCATTGGTGATAGGATTAAATGAGACAAAATGGACCCAAAAGAAGGGAGATAGGGTACCATGGGTTCGGCCATGGTGTATGGCCGAACCCATGATCCCTTTGTGGGCCACCTTTAGGGCCAAGTGTGAAAGGACATATGGGGATTAAATGTTTTTCAAAATTAAACAATAGGTGGCTGATTTTGGATATGTTATGGAATTATAAATGGGTCTAAGTTATGGATGAAATTTAGACTTAAAATAGACATAAGTGGGTGAATGATTAATCATAGAGGAGAGAGTGGCAAAATGGTAATTATTAGCCACTTTGAAGAACCATGGGTTCGGCCATGGTACATGGCCGAACCCTATGTGGATTGAACATAGAATTGGATATATTAAAAGGACATTATGAATGATTAAATAAAACGTATAGATGCTGCGTTTTAGGCTCGCTCAATGGAATATTTGAAATGGCCAAAATCGGATTTATGTATGTGTTTTAACCAATGGATAATGGGCTAAGTTAAGGACCGATTTTTGATAAACTTGTAATATATTTAAGGATCATTGAATGGATCTAGGGTTATGATCACTTAGGAACTTAATCATGGATAACGTATGGACTAATTCGGTAAATGTAATAAGGTATCGGGACGTCGCAAACGGTACGCGATCGGCGACCGGATTATCGAACGGAAAACGTAACGGAACGCTACACGGTATTCGGTAGGATTCCTACCTTTTTGTAAGCGATGGATATGTGATGGTATTTTAGATTATTTTGATTTGGCTTATGATGGATTTATGATTATGATTTATCTTATGATGAGTTTTAAGTTATGAATCATATGGATTATATTTTTAACATTATGCATTATATGGCTATGTATGGTATATCAAAATTATGGTTTATCTATATACTACATAGCATAATGCACATACATCTCATGCATGGCATGGGCGGGAAAATAATGAAACCGGAGTCCATGCTCCGTCGGGGCGACCGAGAATCAGACAGGGGATAGCCTGAGGGCTATAACCGGAGTCAATGCTCCGTCGGGATGACCGAGAACAAACATGGGGATAGTTCTATAACCGGAGTCCATGCTCCGTCGGGGCGACCGAGAAGCAAACATGGGGATAATATATTGTATGATCATACAGATGATGGGTGGGACACATGACATAGGCACCCATGGCATAACATTCATTACATGCTTATTTTGTTATATTTTATTGTATCGGTATGCGTGTTATCACTAATCCATGTGCTAGCCCTACTCGGAGTCCTACTGGGCGCGTTGACTAATGCCCTACTTCTACCCTAGCTGATGACACAGGGGATGGCGGAAGCAGTGGACATGACAGGAGCCAAGCTTAGGAGCTTGGGAAGCGCAGTCTTAGTTTATTTACGTTTATATTTTGGAGATGTAATTTTAAAGTAACTTAGCTTGTCGGGTTGTATAAATTTACATTTCTTGCGATGGTTTGGATGTTACTTATGGACGAGTACCTTTGGTGATATAAATATGAACATAGGGGCATTTTGGTAATTCAATGTTGTATCTTCCCTTCTATCTAAAAACCGGTAGGATAGACTCTATTATCATGTTCCGCAATGATTATAATCCGCGAGCTTATTTCCTACGCGTGAACCATTCTCGTGGACTTAGTTCCGCGCACGCTTGGGGTTGGCCTGTTAAGGGTCGGGCTTTAGAAGCTCAGACTTAACTCGCGTCGTGGCGTCTGCGCCCTCTCTCACTCTTCTATTTCAAAAAAAAAATAGACCCTGATTTTCGGAAAGTGGGTGAAAAAGGGCCGGGCGTTACAATAGTCCATATTCTACTTGGAAAGCCATACATTCCATTCAAAGTGTTTTTGAAATATATAATATTTTGAATGATTGCTATGTGTGTGTGGATGATTGGATGAAACTGTGTTTGGAATATTTGTGCATGAATATGTGTTTGTCGTGCTTAGATTAGGATCTCCATCAAGTTGCACAAATCAAGGATGTTTGCTCTACAATCTGAACCTCTTGGTGTTGTCGACATGTCGATGAATAGACTGTCGGAGTGACAGACATATCGTTACTGTGCAAAATCAAAGCACTGTTGAAAAGGGGGAAAAGTCAAAAAAGTCGACCTGTCGGTGGAACAAACATATTGGTGAGACAGAAAGTTCAAAATAAAAAGGGGTCACTTTCTGCGAAAGTGACAACACTTTTGAATTCATTGTCTCCGCTCTCGCGAAGGTCTGTGGTCCCTCATTCTCCTCCCGTGCCCTAGACCAGTTGATAGGACCTCTCGGGGTGATTTCCCACCGGAAAATCATGGAGCTTTCGTTCATCAAGCCTATAGAAGCCTGAAAGTCACCATTCTTGTGATTATCATAGATCGAGTAAAGCTCAGGTTTCATGTCATCACTCTTCGAGCCATTGATTAAGGACCTTACAAAGATGGCAGCTCAGTCACATCCCAAAATCACTATCGAACAAGGAGAATCCATTCGTACCAGTCCTAGGTCGAGCTCTGAAATTCATGTTCGGGACGAACAGGAAACTCAAGCAGGGGTGGGAGAAGAACCCATTGTTGACAAATAAGTCATCTTCATAAAAAATCAACGAGAAGACGGGGAGAAGAAACAGAACAGGGGAATGGTCCTCGAACTGGTCATGAAGACCATGTTTATATTTATGACGACACCAGTGAGGAGGACAATCGTCGGTCTGAGGATCTTAGGGGAGATTTTGATGAGGAAAGAGAATATGAATATCCTTATCAAGTGAATGACAGTCTGAACAACAAGGTCTTCAGACTGGAAAGAAGGATTGATTGCCTTGAGAGATCCCAAGATAGGTTGAGGATGATAGTCCAGGATCTTGTTATTGCTATCTCCTTCTCTGACCGAGTTCCAAATACTCCATCTCCTCCTCCTCCTGCACCCCCTCAGGATGGCTCTGCTTAGAATAGTTTTTAAAAAAACTATACTTTTGGTATTTTGTCTAAGCACCCATAGTACCCCCCCACCCCTTAGCAAAAACCATGTACTCAATGCACATTTTGTCAAATGCAATGATATGGTTTGGTTTAGTATGATATGAGTATTGCTTTGTACGTATGCCATTTATCGCTTGTGTATGATATACGAACATGTAGGTTTAAATGAGTTGGTTTTGTATTGGCATGTTAGGGAGATAAGGGTTCGAGATGTAATGCTACACATATCCTTGGAGTATGGGGGAGCACAAAATATGTATTAATTAGATGTTGTCACTGATCATGACAATTTGTGGAGGAAGGAGAATGCAAGCTTGAGAGCCTAAAGAAAAATCAACTTAGGAGTAGAGAAGAAAAATCCAAGAAATAACTTAGAGAATGGGGAGAAAATCAAAAGAAGCTAGGAACATTAGCTTAACCCAGAAGCTTGATGCACGAAAAGTGTGCACTAAACCATGGGGGAGAACCATGAGTTGGAATAGACCTCAGTCAAGCACTAATGCAAGATGCATGGGGGACTGTTTGATCTTGATACTTTCCTACTAATCCTTTGTCAATTGAATGACAAAATGGGAGAGAAAATAGTAGAAACCATAAGACGTAAAAATGATCCAACTGAAGGAGATTGGGGGAGTCTAGCAATTCATCGGTGTATGGGGGAGAAAATCTTATTTAGTCCATGGATGTTTATCGTTTGGACTAACCCATCTAATGATTGTCTAGTGTTTGCTTGCTTTTGTGCTTAAAAAGCAAAATGAAGCAAATTGAGCAAAAATATGAAGACCATAGTTTTGTTTGTTAATCCATTTGAATATACATGTAATGGATGTAATGTTTTGTACTCAAATGTGTTGTAATAATGGGTAGGCTTGTAAATGGGTTAGTTTTTAGGTTTTGTCATGTAATTCACAAATAGAGAGACTGTTAGTGCCCGGCTTGACCAAGTCCATTTTTGTCAATTACATGACTCGAGTAGAAGCACTTGCCAATAAGCTTGAAACTCAAGATGATCGAGGAAGAAGATCATGCTCCACCAAGCTCAAAGATTGTCGTCATGGCAATCACAAGAACAAGTATATAGACATAGATGACCCTAGGTGGAACCCACACTTGAGAGAGGACTACTAGGCTTAGTTGCATATGTTGGTAATAAACATAAAATGCCTAGAGAGGTTGTTGAACAATGAATTAGAAGTGAACTTAGAAACATGAATTATGTTCACTGTCAGCACGACTAGACTATCTCACCGACCCCTCGATGTAGTCCCAATGGTCCCATTGTGGTCAAAGACTGATCGGCCAAATTGACATTGGTTCTGGAAATTAGAATTGTCATTCTGGAAATGTCTTTGACTGAGGGTCTCATATGCACCGACCCCTCAGTGATGTACTTGAATGACTCCTCTTGGTCGACGACTTGGTGGTATAAAACTTATAAGTTCTGGACTGGGAATTTATAAGGGCTCTCCATAAATCAGACATATCGGCAATAAAAGACCTATCGAGAGATACAGGACCGACCCCTCGGTAAAAGGTGACAGGTCGTTCTGGGTAACACGTTTCCTAAGGGAAACTATTGTCAAGCATGTTTTTGCACTAGAACGAGCCTCTCGTATGGACGAACCCATCTATTCCATAAGTGTCGACCCATCAGCGACAACGACGTGTTGGCCTGAAAGTAATTATGTCGTTGGGGGTTCATTTAATGCGCAATGTTCAGGTTTTACAGTAATAAATATGAACACTGACCCATCAGTGCCACCGACCTGTCGGTCCTAGACAATCAGTATGACCGTTAAAATTCCTCTATAAATATAAGTGTTGGGTGACCATTTTACCATCTTCCTTGAGCTAAAAAGAGTTAAACACTCTAAGGAACGATCAACACTCTTGAGAGAAAGATCATAAACAACCAATTTTCAGATTGTGTTAGCAAGTGAGAAAGAGAGGATGAGAGAAAGATCATAAACAACAATCTTCGGATTGAGTTTGCAATTGAGAAAGTTATAAACTAGAAAAGCTTTGGTTAAGCCAAGTTTTCTTGTCGCCCACAAGAGTGTGATTGCTACACGATGACTGCAAGAAGGAGCGTCGTCACAACTTGAATGGGATCTTCAAGAAGCACACATCAGCGAGAAAGAGCTTTAAGTCAAGCGTTTCTTGGTTATTAATTTTCTTTTTAAAAACCTGTAACCCAAAGTGGATTAAAGGGAGCTACTCTGGAACCACTATAAAAAACTCTAGAGCGTCATCTCTGACACAGTGGTGGGTGGAATTCCCAGTCAATTGAGTGAGGTGGAATTCCTACTCTAATTGTGAGGGTGTTAGTCCCCACATAGTGAATTTGGGGATAGTTCAAGGTTGAACGAGTCCTAACAGTGGATGTAGGTTGGCGAACCGAACCACTATATATCTTGTGTCCTTGTGTTTGTTGTGTTGATTGTTTTAATCACATTTGCTAACACACACACTCTTGATTGTTGTTTCCGTTGTATTTAAATTAATCAATCAAGTAAATTCAAAAAGGACCAATGAATTTGGATTGCCCTATTCACCCCCCCCCCAACAACAATCCCCCTCTAGGGTCGATCAGGTTGTTCTAGCAGCCGTATAAAGGTTACTTTCAGGATCCAAGCTAGCTTGGAGATCAAGTTAACTTGGAGATGAAGTTGGTTTATTGGCTAAACAAAGAAAATATAGGAGTTGACTATGCATGGACGAATTTACTATGTGTTTTAAGGTTTATGAGATGCAATGAAATGAATGGATGGGATTAACAGATGAAATGAATGAATGGATGGATGACGAAGAGGTGACATGGCTTAGGGTTGGCTGTAAAAATCAAATGTATAGGAGAGAGATAGAGAAAATAGTGTGGAGGCTTTGTGGATTGGGGATAAGGTGTAGGTTATGTGGCATGAACCTAGATGGGATTTTGGGTTTATTTTTAATCCTAGGGTCTTTATGAATGAATGACTTTGATTACTTTGGGTTAAGATCTAATGGCTCTAAGGTTAATTGGATGAAATAAAATATAGGAATGATGAGGTACCTAATGGAGGGTATGATTCAAGGGTCTATCGAGAGAGATGATGAGATGAATAACAAATATTTAATGATTTATGATTCAAGGGTCTACATCTTTGTTCCTCTATTTCTTATAGTTGTTGATCACCTTGATCTGGACCACTTCACAATGAAGGTTTGAAATTAAAAACACAAAGAAACACTTGCCTTTGAAGCTTAACCTTGATGAATTGTGTTTCTTAAAGAGCTCTCCCAAAAATCTTGTTGATGATGAAGATGTACCTCTTATATGGAGTAATCACAAGATAGGGAGAGGGTTTCGGATTTTGAGGTGTGCAAGTGTAAATCCTAGAACAAGCTTTCTTCTGATCTCTTGATCTTAATCAACTAGGTGATTGAATCTCTTAATGATTTACCAAAATGTATAGATTAGAGAGAGAATGAGGGAAGAGAGGTGTCTCAAGATTTTCTTCTCATTTTTCCAATGTAAAATCAAAAGCTCTAACTCCCTCAACAAATTTCGTAGCTTAACAGAGATCTCAAAAATCTCAGCACGGGTGATTGATCGTCCACATGATCGATCGTGCATTCAAATATTACCGGTGTAAAATGACCATTGTGCATTAAATGTTCTTCCAACGAATAGAAAAAGTTCGCGCACGATTGATTGTCCGTGTTCACTAAAGACTAATCGCGGCATGGCGAATGTATCAGCCTGAGACTAATTGCATTTTTCATGTTAAGTCTTATCGAGACCAAGGTGATAGGTCAAGCGACCGATGTGTTTATGTCCTGTCTCGTCGATGGGTCATGCGACCGATTGATCGTGCTCTATACAACATGAAGGATCATCTCCAAACAAATGCATCGTTCTGAGCCTGACTCTGTTTCTTAGTGGGTGTTCAACCCAGCCTCTAGGAGACAGGTCGTGAGGGCAATTGGTCGGTCCTAAACACAGAAGAAGTGTTGTTTGCAGAATTGGTCGTCTTGAGACATGACTGTGAATGACAATCCATATTTTATCCTAAGTCCTGCCAATGGATCACAATGCATGATTGCATAGGCCCTATCCCAGCGATGCATCGCCACCACGAATGTATCGTCCTGGGACCATAGGTGTTTCATAGACCATTTCCAACCAGAACCTTTGTTTTCAAAGACAATTAGTTGTATGGCCACGATATTTCGTCCACTGTTGTTGATATGTTTTAAATTTGTAAATCTCGCAAGCGCACGAACCATTTATAGTACAGCGATTGAGTGCGAGGTCGAACCCAAAGGAAACATTTAAAATTTATGAAATTCAAAATACACATGCCTCAACTTTTATGTTTCTTAGAAAAGCAAGATTCATAATTAAATCTAGGATAGAAAATCAATTTTAATCTTTAAAAGTATATTTCCAACTAATCAAATCTTCAATTAAATAAATAGATTTACAATTTTAGAGCATTGATTAAAAGTGATTAAAATGATGTTTTAATTAACAGTTTATAAACAATCTCACCACACCTCCTAATTCACAAAATCTAGTTCTAATTAAATTCAATTGTAACTAGTTAATCAAATTGTTAAGGAGGTTTTAAATACATGAAATAATTACATTTTAAAATAATTAAAGATTTAAAAAGAAAAACTATAATACAACATTCAAGTGAAACAAAATAAACATGAAAAATAGATCAGTAAGAAAAGTAAACGACAAAAATAAAAATGAAGTAACGTAAAAGGTGGTTGTTTGGAAAAGACCGTTCATCGCCAAAAATATTTAAATAAATAAACGACCTCGATTTGAAATTCAAGTAAAAATCTAAGTTCGAGTTCATATTTATCGTCAATTTAAAATCATAAACTTTGAATTATAAAACCAAACCTTAGTAACTTAGATTTAAGAATCATAACCTAAGTACTAATTGTTTCATGTCCGATTAAATAATCAAAGAATATAATCATAAAATCGAATCGAAGACAATCATAAACGGAATTTAGAAATTGGATGCTTCAAGATTCTAAACGGGTTGTCCTTTGATTATTTCTTGGAAAAATTAAATGCAGGATTGATTGAATACAAGATATTTGGAAATTGAAATTAGAAAAGAAACTCACTATAAAATTCGAATTCTCTATGTATTTTTGAGTCTTCTCTTGGTCTTCTCTTCAATTCTTTGGTCCTCTTTGACTCTAGAGTCAAATTCGAGTTTGGTATGTGGGTTACTGAGCTATTTATAGGACTTGGGATTGAATGGATGGGTAAGATTAAATCTAGGTTTAAGTTGATGGGTGAAAAGTTGGGATTAGATCTAACTTAACATGGGAGGCTAGGATTAAAAGATAGAAAATTAGGGCTTCCTATGCTATGGTCGAATTTACTATGCATTGGTTGCTTGGTGGCTAAGGTCTCTTGGGAGGAAAGAAAGGAACGAGAGAAATTAAGGATTAGATGTGGCTTGGTCGAATTTGGAATGGCGTTTTAGGGTTTTGGGTTGTGCAATGACATGAACGGCCAAGATTAAATGGATAGATGAATGAATGGATGAAATGATGAGATGATGACGTGGAGGGTTGACCTTTGAAATTCGAATGGGATAGGAAAAAGATATGCAAAAATCATGTGAAACATGGAGGATTGGGATGATGAGGTGTGCAGTAATCTTAGGAGTGTATTTGGATGGGTTTTTTTCTTAAGTGCATGGAGAAATTATAGTATAAAAATCAAGCAAGGCAAGGAGGGATAAGATTGGGTGAGGTGGAATGGAGTGGAGAAAGAATAAGGATTTTCCTAAGGTTGCATGCGCATGAGGCTTCGTAAGATTGTGTGTCGTATGATCTAATGCATTATGTGCATGAACACCTAAATTCTAGGATTTAATGAGATGCCTAGGCTTTTAATGAGATGAAACATGAAATGGAGGGCTAGGATTAAATGATCCTAGATCTAATGGCTATGATGCATGATGGATGATCTAAGTGGATTGATGGTGTAATAGCCCGAAATTTTTAAATCAATATAAACGTGGATATTATTTATTTTAATGATGAAAATTGGGAAAATTGATGGAATAAAGGGTAAATGGATCAAGATTTGGACAAAGGCCCAAGTTTGGCCCAATGAACCATGGATTGGATTTACTTCATTTAAATGGTCAATCGGGCCAAGGATGGTCAAAATTGGGCCCAAATACCCACTTGGGACCCAATGGATCAAGATGGTGAACGCCTAAGATAAATGGGTAAGGATGAATGTAATTGGGCCATGGGCCCGATAGTGGTCCAATTAGTTGGAATGGGTTGAATTAAATTTAAATCACCTAAGTTAATTTGAATTAAGCCAAGGTAATGTGGCCAATTGGGACCCACCTCCACCTCATCAAGTGAGGTGGCGTGTGGACCAAAGATTGGTGGGGCCAGCCACCATGTTTGACTTGATCAACCATGGGTGAAGTAATGGAGAGGAGTTAAGGAATTAAAGGAGATAAAGTGGGAATTAATTAACTTAACCTAATTATCCAATTAATTAATGAATTAAGCTAATCAAAAGGTGGTCAAAGAAGTCAAAATGGGAAGACCAAACCATCTCATTTCCAAGTCAAAAACGTTGGGTGGTGGTTATCCCAACCACCACCATAAAGCATGAGAAATATCTCATGTGGGGTGGTTGGGAGATTTAATGCTAAAGTGTAATTTAAAGTAACCAAATAAGATAAACCTTATCCCATTTTCTCCATCTTTTCTATCAACTCTTTCACTCTCTCCCTCTTATGCACTCTCATAGCCGTCCCTCATGCCCAAGAGATAGAGAAGAAGAAAATTAAGGAAGAAGAAGGAGAAAAGCTTGGAGAAGAGGAAGAAAAGCCCTAGGGTTGGCCGACCACCTCAAGATAAAAATCTTGAGACATCTAGCTCATCTCCACTCTCTCTCTCTCTCTCTCTCAAATCTAACCCTACCATGGCCAAACCCATGCTTGGGGGTTTCTCATCTTAATCAAGCATACTAGCCGACCAAGGATCAAGAAGAAGGAGAGAGGAGGCTAAGGAAATCAAGAGGAAGAGGAAAAGTCGAAGGAGACGTCGGATTGTAAGTAAATCCTAAACAAGAGATTTGGATTTTTAGGGTTTAAGATTTGGATCTATTTTTGTTAAATTTAATGGTGGCCAAATTATTATTGGCCTTGGATCTCAAATCTATTCCATGGAAGGATGAATAAATGAACAAAGTGGATAAATTAGGTTAAGCAAAAATAAATACGTTAAGGACTTTGGTACTAAGAATTGTGTAAAGCATGGGTTAAGGACATTATGTGATGAAATTGACTAAGCATGGTTATATGGGGAGGTTGAAGAGGTAAATGGACCATAGGGTTGGGCCATGTGGCATGGCCGAACCCCGTGGTAGATGATTGGGTTAATTATTAGGGTTTATAAGAATGGGAGACAATGAGGGTGGTTAATGATTTTAGGGTTTTAAATTGATTAAATGTAGGTAATTGAGGAAATTTTAATGGGGTGTTTAAGGTTAAAAAATTTGGAGGATGAATTATGATTTTAGGGTTTTAAGTTGTGAATGATTAAATGTTAGTGAAATGTTAAGGGATTATGTATGCATGCATGAAGGAAAGGTTGGTTATCTTAAAGGGTTTTTAAGAATCAAGAATATGCAAAGGTGTTGATGGTTTAAAAGTTTTAAACGGATCTATGTTAAGGAATTTTTTTAAGGGTTGTAAGTGAGGGACTTGTGATGAATTCAAATGTGTAACAATGGACCCAAGAAAAATGGGAAAAGGACACCATGGGTTCGGCCATGGTGTATGACCGAACCCATGGCCCAATTGTGAGCCTTTTGGTGGGTTAAATTGGAGGGTGAATGCTGTTTATGGCCTCCAAAGGGAATGAGTTGGTAATGGATTCATTGTAGTTTAAATGCATGAAGTAAACCCCATGGGAAGATTTGATGAATGGGGTATTTTGAACCCATGATCCATTAACCATTTAAAGGGTTAAGTATGGGGTTTTGGATGGGTCTAAATGAATAAGGGTTAGGTTAATTAAAGGGCTAATTTTAATGATGTTATGTCATGATTAAATGGGTCATTAAGGGATTGAATTAATGATCAATTATGGGCTTAAGTAGGCATGAATGAATGAGTAATTAATCATGTAAAGGAGTAGTGGCAAAAACCGTAAATAATGGCTAAAATGAAGAAATTCATGGGAGATGATCATGGGCTTTGGGACTCTAAGTAATAACCTTATGTATGGCTAAATGAAGCCTAGGATGGCTAGTTTTTAATCCATATAATTAAATTAATTAATGGACTTGAATGGTTTAAAATGTGGACTGATTTGGTAATGTACAATAAGGTATTGGGACGTCGCAAACGGTACGCGATCGGCGACCGGATTTATCGGACGAAAATGGAAAGGGACATTATCGGTATTCGGTAGGATTCCTACCTTTTTGTAAGCTATGGATTACGTACTATGTGAATGGTTTCTTGGTTTATTTTTAGTGATTTAGTTTATGACATTATGATTTATATGTATTTTATGGTATATGGCTAGACCATGAATTATATGTTAATGATATGAGTTACATGTAAAGGCTATGGTCAATATATTATTACATAGCATAATGCATTACATCTCATGTATGGCATGGGCGGGAAAATAAAGGAACCGGAGTCCATGCTCCGTCGGGGCGACCGAGAACAGGCATGGGGATAGCCTAATAGACTATAACCGGAGTCCATGCTCCGTCGGGGCGACCGAGAACAGGCATGGGGATAGCCTAATAGACTATAACTGGAGTCCATGCTCTGTCAGGGCGACCGAGAACAAGCATGGGGACACCTTGACGAAGCTTTGCCGTCAAGGGGGATATTTTATGATTGGATATATCTTGACGAGGTTTTTCCGTCAAGGAGGATATGACACCATGATGGTGGGGATGATGGGTGGGATTCATAACATAGACACCCATGACATGGCATTCACTTTATAGTTTCATTATATGATTGTCTACCAGTTTTCACGATATTATTATCTATATGCTTGTTATCACTAATCCATGTGCTAGCCCTACTCGGAGTCCTATTGGGCGCGTGGTCTAACGCCCTACTTCTACTCTAGCTGATGACGCAGGAAATGCATGAGCAAAATGACGAGACGGGAGCCAAGCTTAGGAGCTTGGGAGGCGGACTATTTACTTTATTTAAGCTTATTTTAGGAAATGTATTTGAGTAGCCTAGCTTGTTGGAAATGTAATATTTTAGACTTATTGCTATATTTTGGATTTTATTGTAGACATATGTTGTTATGACATTTTAGTAATTAAATGATGAAATCTTCCCTGCTATCTAGAAAAATTGGTAGGATAGTATCTATTATCATTCCGCATTTAATGTATTATTCTTCGAGCTTACTTCTACGGGTGAACCATTCTCCTTGGACTCCGTTCCACACACACGTAAGGTTGGCCAGTTAAGGGCCGGGCTTCAGAAGCTCGGACTTAACTCGCGTCGTGACGTCCGCGCCCTTTGTCACTCGTTAAAAAAAAAATAGACTCTAATTTCGGTGAAAAGGGGCGGGCGTTACAGATGGATAGATGGTGCATGGATGATCTTAATCCAAGGTATATGATGAATGGTTTGGATGTCCTAAATCTAATCATGATGCATGAACGGGTTGGATTGACTAAGTGGATCTAGGGTTTGATGATATGAAATGCATGGGATAAATGACATGCATGAAGTGAATGGTTTGGATTGGTTGATTGGGTTAATGGATGGTGTAGATGCGATAGTGGAAATTGGATAGTTAAGATTGGTTGGGTAAGATGGGTCATGGACATGGGTTTTTGGGCCTGGAACTAGTGTATTGGCATTTGGAGCAAAGCTTGGCCCAATTACAGTGGATCTCTGGCCCATGGATCTTGATTTCAACTCTTGGCCTTTTAATTGCACACTTGGATTTTAAAATTAAATAATTAATCAATACCACTATAATTCTAAATATTGAATAAATCTAGACTCTCATAAACGGATCTAGATTATCCAATTTACACCAAAAACCCTAAGTGGCATGAATTAATTAAGAAATTCTAAAATTTCCATTTTAAGCTCTCTTCTAGCAATTATCCACTGTTTTATGCATGAATCATGTTTTTCCTTCTTTTTATCTACAAAACTATAAAAAACCATTAAACATATCTTTTATATACAAAATCAAGGCTAACTTAATCATAATCAAAGGGTAAAAATGTAAGATTTTTAGACTCAACAACTGTCAAAGGCGATTGATCGCCAGACACGATGTGTCGGCATGACAGTAAAATCAGTGATTTTTCATATTAAGTTCATGTCCTGATAAGGGTGTCAAACAACATGTAGGCTACTTAAATTATACAGATGTGATCTCTAAACCTAGACAAAGTCATCCTAAGGTGTGGGATCCACCTAGAGTCTCCTATGGCCAAATTACCTAGGGTGATTGCCATACACTTTGATGATCCGTTGAATCTTGATTGATCTTCCAACTTTAAATTTATTCAACCACCACATGATTCTTGATTCTTAAGCTTCTATTTTCAAGGCAGTGCTTCACTCAAGTTATGGATTTGACAAACAAGGGACTTGGCAAGTCAGGGCACTAACAATACTTAGAACCCCAAACAAATTTATATGCAACACTTCCCGCATTTCCTATTATTTCAACTTGGAAAGTGTTGGATTCATCGCTTACACTTCACAAAACTTCTAGAACCGATAGTAGCCCTGACATCGTTCGTGCTATTCCGCCATTCATCCCCTTTGATCATGTAGGTTTTCCTACATTATTGAAGCACTAAATTTGTGACCTAAATATAGTATTTTACTATTATGGATGAGATGATTGATTTTCCCCAAAATCATGTGTTCAATTAAGAAAAGAATGATGCTTACTTTATTTCTGAAATAGTTGAGATGTTTTCACATATTATCTCATGAGATTTGACATCATTGTACAATCATATACCTCATGAACATTGCATGGGATGGGAATTGCATATGGTCGAGCCAAAGATGAGCAGTCCAGACATGCTTTGGTCTCGTGTATATATTTAAATGGATATGGAATTGAATGAACCGTTGAGACTTAGCCGCGTCCATGTTTTGAATATATGGCATATTGAATTGGACGAAGGAGCCCCAGAGTCAGAGACGAAACCTATGCAGGATGGGAGGGCAACACTCCCCCAGTAGTTCCGGTTAAGTTGTTGGTATTGGGTAGCAGCACCCAGCCGGTGCCCTGAGAATGTTGTGGACTTAAATGGCCAATGATAGAGATATCCATTGAGAGGAATTAGGTGGTCAATGCATGGAGCATGGAAGGGCATTCATACTTCATGGACCCATGGCATGTTACATCATGATGAGCATTAAGTATGATTTTTGAAATATGAGATTTTTATTATGAAAGGAATGTGAATTGAATATGAGATTTTTTTTATGGTATAAAAAGGATTTGAGAAATATATTATGTTAGTACCCCGGCTTGGTGAGTCATCTATTTGTCAAATTCGTGACTTAGGTGGAGGTTTGCCTTGAAGAGAGAAGCCTCAAGACTCAAGATCTCAAGCGTTGGTTGAAGTGGAGAGACTCAATGGATCCACGTGTATGGCTATCACTGATAGTAAGTAACCATAAATGACCTTAGGTGGTACCCAGACCTTAGGTGGAACATGTCTAGGCTTACAAATCACATCTGGATAATTAGTCAAGCCTAACATGTGTTTGACAATGACTTGGAACCCAACTTGGAAATATAAATTAATTGTCAAGGCGACACATCGTGTCAAGCGATCATTCGCCAAAGATAGCACACGATCAATCGTGGTCTTGCGACATGTTATGTGGAAAGTTGGAGCTTTTGGGTGAACGAGACAATCAAACCCATGTGTTCTTAGGACGATACAATCGAGAGCCCACGATCGATCGTCTGGAACCTTGACGAATCAATCGTGTGGGAGATGTATCATTGAGACCGGACATAGTCTGGACTTAAACAAAGCCTGGAAAACATGGGATCATACGATCAATCAGGCAAAAGATTGATCGTGGGCCTGGATGATTCTTAACACTGGAAAATACAGTCAGACTCAGGCCATTACATTCGCCAATCCACGATCTGTCGCCTGGATACACGGATGATCAGTCATGTGGCACAGTGCATCGTGAGGTTACCATTTTAGAGTCATTACTGTGCATTAAATGCTCAATGGCCGGGTTGGTGGAAAGGAATTTAAACACGGAGGATCGATTGCCTATACATGATCAATCGTGTGGGTCTGTACTACGAAAATTTTAATGTTTACCTATAAATATGTTCATTGTTTGGAGGTGAGGTTGGTCAAATTTATGAGCATTGAAAAAGCCATCTACCCAAGTTAATCCTCACCTACCAAGGCAAACTCATGGGCTTATTCTCTCTTGGCTAAACAATTAAAAATCATTCAAGAATCCAATCGGTAAAGATTGAGATTAAGAGAGAAGGATTAAGCCAATCCTC
The DNA here is from genome assembly GCA_013350335.1 of Chimonanthus salicifolius. Lineage (NCBI taxonomy): Eukaryota > Viridiplantae > Streptophyta > Magnoliopsida > Laurales > Calycanthaceae > Chimonanthus > Chimonanthus salicifolius. Next base: position 65,947,005 of record CM023533.1, read on the forward strand.
TAGTATAGACATTGGACATCCAATTTCCTAGATATCCAAGGTTGGTGGTTGCTCTACAAGACGGGTCTTCATCAACGTCGAGATTGTACGAGCTCACATTGGGTGGATCGTTTCGAAAGCACATCTACACATTTGTAAGGCTTCAAGGCAAGTGCTTCTAGTTTAGATTTTTACTTTAAAAATCATTTTATTCTAAAGTGGATTAAAGAGTCTGTGTCTCTCTTGAACCACTATAAAAAATAGTAGGATAGGATGTAACGGCCCGCCCCTTTTCACTCGCTTAGCCGAAAAATCAGAGTACAGATTTTTTTTTTTTTTATAAAGAGTGCCAAAGAGCGCGGGACGTCACGACGCGAGTTAAGTCTGAGCTTCCAAAGCCGGGTCCTTAACTGGCCAACCCTACGTGTGTGTGGAACTAAGTCCATGAGAACGGTTCACACGTAGAAAGTAAGCTTGCGGAATGTAAACTTAAAGCGGAGTTATAATAGAGTCTATCCTACCAATTTTAGATAGCAAGGAATTACATCACTTAATTAATAAATACCTCAACTTAAAATGTCCAAATTAAAAGTCCAAACCATGGCAATAGTCTAAGTTATTACAGTCCAACGAGCTAAGTTACTCAAATTACATTTCCAAAATAAAACTTAAGTAAATAAACTAGCTCGCTCCCCCAAGCTCCTACGCTTGGCTCTGGTCACGTCCTTCCTTTCCTCCATTTCCTGCATCATCATCTAAGGTGGAAGTAGGGCGTTAGACAACGCGACCAGTAGGTACTCCGAGTAGGGTCAACACATGGATTTGTGATAACAAAAAACATAGGTAATAGTATAGCAAAACCATGCAATCAATGCCATGCCATGGGTGTCCTATGTCATGAGTCCCACCCATCATCCATATCATCATTATACAATGTCCCTCTTGATGGAAAAAGCACATCAAGGTATCACAAACACTTAGTATCCCTCTTGATGGAAAAACCCTCATCAAGGTATCCCCATGTTTGTTTATCAGTCGCCCCGACGGAGCATGGACTCCGGTTACATTTCATCCCTCCCATGCCATGCATGAGATGCAAGTGTTAACATGCTATATAATATTACAAACCATGGCATTAAAAATCCCATCATCAAGACATATAATTTTATACCAAAATAAGTCAAATAAAGCATTCATGTACACATAATCCATGGCTTACAATGAGGTAGGAATCCTACCAAATACCAACTAGTGTTCCTTTGCGTTTCCGTCCAAGAATTCGGTCACCAATCGCGCACCGCTTGCGAGGTCTCGTTACCTTATTATACATCAACAAATTAAACCCACGTTTTAATCATGCCTAAGTCCATTACTCATACCTTAGTGGGGTTCGGCCATACACCATGGCCGAACCTCACCCACTTGATTTCGGGTCCCATTTTAATCCTTAGATTATTTTAGTCATATAAATCTAAACCAGCCACCCTTTGCTTCATTAACCAACACATAAGGTCATCATAAAAGTCCCTAAGTCCATAACCATCCTCCATGGGGTTCGGCCATACACCATGGCCGAACCCATGGTTCTTCATTTTTGGCCCTATTTACGTTTTTGCCACTCCTCCTTTCCATGGTTAATCACCTCTCATTTACACATGTCCATACCTCTAACTGATCCATAAACATGGATCCATCAATGCCTCATTAATCATGATACAAAAATTGTATACATCATACATTTTCTCAACCTAAATCCCATTCATTTAAACACATGCATAGACCCTAACTTAGCCCATAAATGACTCCTAAAATGGGTCATGGGGTTCGGCCATACACCATGGCCGAACCCATGATGTCTTTTCCTCATTTTTTTTCTTGGATCTTTCACAACATTTAGATCCACAACAAAGTCCCTCCATGAGGGGATTCCATCATACATTTAGGTCATCATTTTTTATCATCATTAAGTACATTTTGAGTCCATTGAACCACCAACATTCCCTCATCATTTTCCATCTTTTTCATCCATTAAAGTCACTAATACACCTCCATAGGGTTCGGCCATACACCATGGCCGAACCCATGGTTCATGGTTCATCTTTATTTGTAACATTTAAGACCACAAATACTCATTAACCTTTCTCCATGGATTCCCTCACTTAACCCCTTTAAAACTTACTATCATTTAACCATTCAAAAACCTCAAAATCATTAACCATCATTCTATGGTTTCTATTTTTTAAACCCCTTAAGAATTACTTAATCTCCTTCCATGGGGTTCGGCCATACAACATGGCCGAACCCTATGGTCCATTATTCCTTCAAAAATCATACTTCCATGCTTTGTTATTTGATGGTTCTTAAGCAAGAAACCCTAGGGTTTGGCCATGCAAAGGCCAAACCATACATCTTGATCATTCACCATATTTTTGACATGCATGAGGTCCTCTCCATGTATCTATAACATTTAGGGTTCGGCCATGCAATGGTCGAACCATGGTCTTCAACCCATTTTTGCCATGCATGCATACATAACCCATAGATATACATAGTGTCCTTAGTATTCCATTATTTTTCTTAACCTATCTTACCCATTAGGGTTTGTCCATTTCTCATCCCCTTTCTTGGATGGATTTTAGATCCATGGCCCATGATATTTTGGCCACCATTTAATCCAAGAAAAATGGACTTTCCATGGTCTCCTTTTAACCCTTAAAATTAAAATCTTGTTTGAGGACACTTACCAATCCCGCGGCTCTTCCGGTTTCCTTTTGCTCCTCTTGGATCCTTAGCCTTCCTTCTTCCTCTTCTCCTTGATGTTCGGCCAATGGGTGAGCTTGATCCAATGAGATCTTCAAGGGCTGGTTCGCCCAAGATGGAGATAGGTTTGAGAGAGGGAGAGGAGGAAAGAATGGAAAATATCCTCAGTCTTGGGTCTTGGGAGTAGTCGGCCAAGCTTGGAATCTCCTCTTTTCTTCTAAGTCATTTTCTTTGTCTTTCTCCTTGTCCAAGGGTCGGCCAAGAGAGGGAGGGAGAGAGGGAGAGAGAGTGAGATGGAAAATGAGATGGAAACCCTAGATTTTTCCATCTTGTTTTGGGTTGCTTGGGCTAGACTCCATCACCTCCCCTTTGCCCAATCATAGTCCTTGCATGCCCTTAATCTTAGGCCTCTTGTCTAGCATACCACCCATGTACACGGTTTTGGACTTGGTGGTTTGGTGGTTTGGGTGAGGTGGAACCACCACCTCACAATGGGCCAATGCATGCCCTAGCATGCCCCCATCTTATGGATCTTTGTCTAGCCATGGAGGGTGCATGCCCTCCACATGGCACTCCAAACCCCTCCATGGCCAACGGTTTTGCATGGTTTGGATGAGGTGGCACCCCCACCTCTTTCTTGGCCAAGGCATGCTCTCCACCTAGGCTTTTGGTCTAGCCAAGGGGGAAGCATGCCCTCCATGTGGCACTCAAAATCAGCCAACGATTTTGGTGGGTCTTAGCTTGGTGGTTTGGGTGGTTTCTATGAGATGAAACCACCCATTTGACTCACCCATTTCCTAGGTGACTCACCCCCATTAAACTCACCCCATTTATTTAATTAATTTGATTTTTAACTTAGGTCATTTAATTTCATAATTTAATTCCATTTATTTCTCTTTAATTTCTCCATGAATCCACCCATGGTTGACCAAGTCAACCATGGTGGCCGGCCCCACTAATGTCTTAGCCCACCCGCCACCTCACTTGATGAGGTGGAGGTGGGTCCCACTTGATCGTGCCACCTTGGTTTATTCAAGATTAACTTAGGTGATTTAAATTAATTAATTCAACTCAACTTACTTTGATCCACCTTAATTCACCTTGAAAACCCATGGTTGACCAAGTCAACCATGGTGGTCGGCCCCACCTATGTCTTGGTCCACACGCCACCTCACTTGATGAGGTGGAGTTGGGCCCCACTAGACTATAACACTTGGATAATTCCAATTTAAATTTAGGTGATTTTAATCACTTCAATCCATTCCATCTACTTGAATCACCATTGGGCCCCTGGCCCAATTAAATCCACTTTCTACCCATTTACCCTAATGCTCAAACCATCTTGACCCATTGGGTCCCAAATGGGTATTTGACCCAATTGACCATCCTTGACCCAATTAACCATCATTGACCAAATTAATTGGAAATAATTCAATCCATGGTCCATTGGACCATACTTGGGCCATTGCCCAAATTTTGATCCATTTAACATCCATTCTATCAAAATTCTTAATTTCAGCCATTAAAATAAATAATAGCCAACATATGTATTGATTTAAAAATCAGGGCTATTACATAGGAATTGAGTAAAAGTCCCAATCAATTGGATAGGTGGAAGTCTTATTCTATTGTGTTGGTGTAATTCCAATGCTTAGTGAATTTGGAGATAGTCCAACATTGCGTGGGTTTCAACAGTGGATGTAGTGGATGTAGGTTGATAATCCGGTTCTAAGCACTCAGGGAACTTTCAATTGGTATTAGAGCCCCATCATTTTATAGACTTAACCGTATGAATGATCAATGTGCTAGAACCATGTCTATAGGAGAAAGATATGCCATCTCTAAACCACCCTACTTCGATGGATCAAACTATGCTTCTTGGAAAGCAAAGATGAAAAGTTTTTTTTGCTCCATCGATGCATCCATATGGGATTTTGTGTGCACTGGATGGACACACCCGGTGATAGAGAAAACGGATACGGACACTACGTCCTCATCCGTTGAACTAAAAGCTTAGTCCTCATGGACTAGGGATGAAAAGGCCTCATGCACGGCAAATGGTAGAGCACTAAATGCATTGAATTGTTCACTCTCACCCAATGAACACAAAAGGTTAATGATGTGTGAGACCGTACAAGAGGCACGAGAATTTCTTGAGAGAACCCACTAAGGCACATCAGTTGTTAAAGATCAAAGCTCCAACTATGTGGACTCTTGGTGAGAAGATTCTTGATGCCAAAGTCTGCACAAAAATCGTAAGAAATCTTGCCAAGAGGTTTGACTCTAAAAAGGTGGCAATTGATGAATACCATAATGTTGCCCAAATGAAAATTGATGACTTGGTGGCATCCTTGCAAACCTTTGAACTCAACCTTGAACCTCAAAATGAAAACCCAATTGCCTTGAAGACTTCCATTAAACCCTCATCAACTAAAGAAAAAGAACTGGAAATGGAAGAGGACCCAAGTGAAGAAATGGCTCTAATTTCTAAGAAATATTTAAAAAGGTTAAAAATGTTCAATAAGATGAGAAAATTTAGAAAGGGAGACTCAAATAATAAAGCCCCTAAAAGACATGAACCTCATGGTGAGAGAGAAAAGAAAAAGAAAACCAAGGAACAAGAGTGTTTCAATTGTGGAGGGAGAGGACATTATCAAATATATGTCCTTTGGAAAAGCCCAAGAAAGCTATGAATGCCACATATGAGATACCTCGGAATCCAAAAGTGATACGGATGAGGAACACCAAGTCAAGGAGGAAACCTCTAAGGTTTTGTGGCCTCAATTATTCAAAATAAGGATGCTCCCACAATTGATACAATGGCGGATATTGAAAGTGGTAGTGATGAAGATGATGATCTTCAATCATCTTTCAATGCCTTATACCTTGAGAGTGAAAGTTGGTTAAGAAACTTGATAAGGTTAAAAGTGAAAATCTAAATTTATCAAGCCAACTTGAAGATTTAAAAAATGAAAACACTTCACTCAGTTCTCAATTGAAATCCTCTAATGATGAAATCATTAAGCTAAAAGACAATGAAATGACACTTAAAGAGGAAATTTCAGTTCATTGTGAAGATGTAGAAAACTTGTGGAATATCAAAAAGTGGTATTGATGAAGATGATGATCTTCAATCATCTCTCAATGCTTTATACCTTGAGAGTGAGAAATTGGTTAAGAAACTTGATAAGGTTAAAAGTGAAAATCTAAATTTATCAAGCCAACTTGAAGATTCAAAATGAAAACACCTCACTCAATTCTCAATTGAAATCCTCTAATGATGAAATCATTAAGCTAAAACACAATGAAAAGACACTTAGAGGGGAATTTCAATTCATTGTGAAGATGTAGAAAACTTGTGGAATATCAAAATGGATCTTGATGAGCAAGTTAGACTTCTCACTCATGAAATTAAGGAACTTAAAAAACATAAAGAAAAGTTCCAAGAAAAATTTACCCAAGGTGAACAAATATTATAAAGACTCTAAATTCGGATAAGAAATTTGGAGATAGATCGGGTCTTGGTTCCTCATTATAAACTAATGGGTCTATTGTCCAAAGGTCGTTTGTGAAGGGAAGTGTGCCTAAGACCCCCATGGGGAAATGTTTCTATTGTAATAAGGTTGGACATTACAAACTTGAATGCAACCTTAGGAAGAGGCACCTTCAAGAGAAAACCCTTAATCACCCTCCAAATGTTAAGGTTAAAAGGCACCCACCAAACTTTGATGGAAAGCCTAAAATGCATCCACCAAGGCCTAAGGTTCCAAGGTATGTACCCCCAAGGAAGGTGTACCCAAGGCAAGACTCCTTGCTAAGACAATTGGACCATGTCTTGAATGTAACACCCTGGAATTTCAAAGTTATCAGTTTATATGAAAATATTCATATTTACGGAATTGCCATTGTGATAAAAATTGATTTGAATTTAAATGGGTCAATGGCTCAATCAAGACCCAAAGGATGATAGTTGGTTTACAAAACAAATAAATGGGTAAGATAAATTTAAACGGGTCAAGAATCATATTTGGGTCAAATTTGGATAAATGGGTCAAAATGGCTAGATGGGACCCAATGGGTCGTGTGAATGGCATGATTAACCATGGATTGAGTTCAAGCTTAGTAAATTTAAGTCTATTAATTACTTGAGTTTGGTTTGAGTTGAAATGAATGGTTGGTTTAGTTAAGTTGAATTTATTAGTTAAGTTAAATTAAATGAGTGACTTAGGTTGGGTGAGTTGAATAAATGAGTTGAATGAATATGTATTTTAATGTAAGTAAGTGAAGTGTGTGAATGGGAGGAGAAGTGGTTTAAATTCCAACTTTGAGCAAGAAAAACGTTGGTGCATGGGGAGAAATTACCATGCATGTAACCCCCATTTAGGTGATGAATAAAAATGGGAGTTACATTTTGAATGGGAGTTATTTTTTTGAAAACACAAAGGTTGCTAGGGACGTTGGCTGCATGCATGAACAATTTCATGCATGTAACGGCTACCATGGAGATATTAGAATGATGGCTTTGAGAGTTACAAATGTATGAATGAAGGAGAATGAAGCACATGGGAGTTTCATTTGGTTGCATGGAAATTATGGCCTATGCATGACACTCCAAAGGTGGAGACAATTGGAGTTGCCGTTTCATGGAGTTACAAAAGGGGCCCTTGACTTTTCAAATTCAAAAAGGTTAGACTACACGTTGGAAAGGGCATGAGGGTTTATTCCATGCTTAAGTATTCAAAGAGACAACCAATGGAGGGAGGATAAAGCACATGGGAGTTGCATTTACATGTGAAACTCCCACATGCAAAAATTAATGCAAAATGGATAGTGTGAGGAATGCACACAGCAAAACCGTTGGGAACCCTTGGTGTTTCATTTCATAGATGAAACCCCAAGGAATTTAAAGGATTCTAATTATGGAGAGATGAGTTACACAAGGGCTGAATTAACCTTGGGCTGTTTTTGGTCAAGCAAAGGATTTTCACTCTCTCTATCTCTCTATCTCTCTTGGACGTCCTCTATCTTTCTAAACTAAGAGCAGTAGCTGGTTGTTAATCAGTCCTTGGTTTGATTCCTTTTCATCAAGACAAGTTCAGCAAAAAGGGAAGGAACAAGCGGGAGTAAAGATCAAGTGGAGGAGTCGCGGAAACGGTAGGTGTTCGATAAACTATGTTGTTTAATTAAGAAATATGATCCGGCTATTTGATGGCTGAATCTAACAAGGGTTAAATGTTGGTTAGAAGTACATGAATGAGATCAAAAGATGGACCATAGGGTTCGGCCCATTGGATGGCCAAACCCCATGGAAATGTTGGATTTATTTAGATGGTTTTTGGAAATTAAAACCATACAATTTTGGGACTGTTTTTAGATGATTTTAAGTGTGTATTTTAAAAAGGTTAAAACATAGATAAGGAAGTTATTTTGGACATAGATGAATAATTAAGAAACTCAAAACCAAAGGACATAGGGTTCGGCCACCATGGAGGGCCGAACCCCATGCCAATAATGGTTTGTTTTGATGTGTTTGGAACAAATAAACCATGAAGTGGATGGACTGTTTTGGGTTATTAATTTAAGATGTAAGTACATGTTTTACAATGGTTTAAAAACATGGATTTGGGTGCTGGTTTCAGACCTAAGATGAAGGATTAAAGGTTCAAAATTAATCTCATGGTGTTCGGCCAATATACATGGCCGAACCCTATGAAATTGGGCTAATTTTGGAGGATTGTTTTGAAGGTTAAAAACCTGATTTAGATATACAGTTATTACCTGGTTAATTAAGGTTTAAAAACAGTAAATGTAATCATTGGGTTCAGCCATGATGGAGGGCCGAACCCCATGTAAAACGGTGTGGGTTTTCATGTTGAGAACTCCATGGAAACCATGGAAACCATGAAGATCCATGGACTGTTTTGTGGAATAATTGGGTTAAGTTTATGATGAACATTAGGTATTATTTATATGCTTTAATTTAAGAATAATATATGTTGTTTATGGAGTTAGTATGGGTAGGTAATCGGCCCATATGAATGATGGAAATGGAGTATAAAATCACATTGGTGAGGTTCGGCCATGTGTATGGCCGAACCCCACTAATGATGATTGTGGGACATAATTGTTGATTTTATATGAGGATATGGAGGGTTAAAGAAGGATCAAATTAGGTGATGAGGTTCAGCCATGTGTATGGCTGCACCCCACTAAAGATGGTTTTATGTATGGTGATGAAAGTTAGTTAATATAAAGCAAAGGTTGGTCTCAATGGCATAATTGTAATTATGGCTGAAATGATCAAAAATAAAATGATCATATGATGGGATAAATGGGCTAAAACCAAAGTGGTAAGGTTCAGCCATAATGTATGGCCGAACCCTACTAAGGTTCGTTTAGAAGTTTGGGTAATTAGATAGGTTTTAATTAAATAAATGAATGACCAATGTGTTAATGGATGAGATTCGGCTATGGCTTTGGCCGAACCCCACTAGGTGATTCTTGGAACATAAAGCTTTGCTGGAAATTAGGTGGATAAATGATTAAGTTGCTGCCATGTATATAGGGTATTCGGATTTTTAGAACGGTGAGCGAGACGTGATCGGAAGACGGTCCAAAGGAAGGATCGAACAAAGTAAACTACTGTAGGTTTCCTACCTTGTTGTAACCACACAACTTATTCGCTGTTTTATGTTTATTTGAATAAGTTATTTGAATCATATGTTATATTTACAAATGGCATGTTGCATAGACATCTCATGCATAGCATGGGATGATGGGGAAGTAACCGGAGGCCACACTCCGTCGGGGCGTCCGAAAGACCATTGTGGGGTACCCTGATGATGAGAATCCCATCAGGAGGAATCCGGAGGCCACACTCCGTCGGGGCGTCCGAAAGACCACTGTGGGTTAACTTGACGATGAGAATCCCGTCAAGTGATGGCTATGTTGAATGGTGATGGGTGGGACTCATTACATGTTCATTTCATACATAGCATATTTTTATAGAATTTGTCACACATGTATAACTATTATTCTATTTGCATGATTTTGACTAACCATGTGGTAGCCCTATTCGGAAACACTACTGGGCGCGTTGATCTAACGCCCTATCTATACCTTTAGTGGATGATGCAGGGAAAGGAAAGAACGTGGTTGGAGAAGAGGACCAAGTACGAAAACTTGGGCGATTTGAATGATTGCAATGGACTATGCATGGATTATTTATGGACTTATTAGTTGATTTATTTGGAACAATGTAATTTGTTAAATTAGATGTTGGCATGTAATAAGTAGTTAAGTAGATGCTATGGTTGGATTTATTTGAATGGTTTGGAATGAATAGTAGACTAAGGTCATATAATACTTTTGGAAAATAAATAAGGTACATTGCTATCTAAAAATGGAAATTGGATTAATCATAGGTTCTATTATAACCTCAGTTAGATCTAGACTAAGTTAATTCCGCTAGATATATATGTACCATGTGCGGAATCAGTTTTATGGACTTAGTTCATACGCACATGGGCTTGGCCAGTTAAGGGTCGGATTTAGAGATCCGAACTTAACTCGCGTCGTGACACTCCGCCCCGATCACTTATTGATTATTATTATTTAAAAAAAAAAATAAACTCTGAAATTTTAACAGTGAAACGGGCGGGGTGTTACAGTTGGTATCAGAGCGAAACGGGAAGTTGAATCTTCCGAAGTAAGATTAAGACGGTTTCATGTCTCACTGACGGATAAGAATCCCAACTGACCGACTCTTCGGAGTCCGCTGACTGGGGGCCGGATTAATTTACTTCGTGGACTCAGACTGAACAAATCAAACTGAGAACAACAGTGAAAGATAGCAAAAGTACATTATTATAATTCATCTATCAAACGTAGTAAAAATAGGATATACATTCCCCAATACTCCCCAATTGAGAAAAAAAAAAAAAAAAACAAACATAGGGAATTTAGAGACTCTCCCCTCAAAAACAAATAGAAAAAATCAAGTTTGCTTATTTGGAAATCTCCCCAAAATTGTGAAAAATACAAACTATATGAGGAAACTAAGTCAATAATGTTTTATGACTTAGGGAAATGGCTCCAAAGAAAAGGATCCCTCAGAATCAGAAAGGGAAAGAAAAGGTGTTGCAAATCACGCAACATGAAAAAGTGTTACCACAACACGAAAAATCTGTGCATGAGAAGGAGCCGTCTATACATGAGAAAGAGGTAACCCAACCTGATGAGGAGCAACCTGTTCATGAAAAGTCTCACAATGGGGAAGAATCACAGCACTCATGGAGGGAAGAACAGGGGAGTGAGAATGCATCACAGAAAGAGGGAGAAGGAAACAGTGGTGTACATATACCACATGTGCCGCCTGAGCTTCAGGGATTAGTCCAAGCAGTGGTAACCTCAGTACTCCAGCAACATATGAATGGGAGTGAAAGTTCCAGGGATGCCAGTGACCGGAGTATGGCACGAGAATTTCAACAACAGCGTCCTCCCTACTTCAAAGGGAAAGAGGGGGCTGTCGGAGCTGAGCATTGGCTGAAGAAGATCACTCAGATCTTAAAATTACTTAAGATCTCGAGTCATGCTGACAGGATTTTACTGGCTACTTCACAATTGATAGAAGATGCCGGTAAATGGTGGGAGGTGGTGGAGAAGCAGAGGGAACTCATACCAGCTAGGGAGAGGACGGCCATGACATGGAATGAGTTTTCAGCAACCTTTCTGGAACATTACTTTCCGGAGGAGGAGAAGGAGCGACAGACGGAACTTTTTCTGTCCTTGGTACAGGGCTCTATGACGGTGGCAGAGTATCACCGTGAATTTCTCAGTTTATCCATTTATGCATTCTATATGGTGGACACAGAACTTCGCAAGGCAAGAAAGTTTGAGAGGGGTCTACGGCCAAACATCAGGGCCAAAGTGACCATATTTAAGTGCACCACATTGGCTGAGGTGGTCAGCAAGGCCACAATAGCAGAAAAGGAGTTGAATGCAACAGTACGGTTTGACAATCGTCGAGCTCCAAGTGGGAGGGGTGGGTTTCAGCCCAACAAGAGGTTCCGTCCGAACTTCAGTAGACCCTCACCATCTACTGGGTCCGCGGGGAGCTTTCGTCCCAACCAGCCCTCCCCATCTGCATCAGTCACCCAGTCATTCAAAGGGGTGAACAACTGTTTTCACTGTAACCAGCCGGGTCACTTCAAGAGAGACTGTCCAAAGCTCAATAGGCTCTCATATTCCAGAGGATCTTTCCGTCCACCAGCTAGGCCAGCTAACTCCCGAGGAGGCAGGACATATAATCAGGCGGGACGGGCGCCTACTCCTACCGGATCTGGACGACTATTTGCTCTGGAACCTCCTGAGGATGTGGATCATTCTGTGATTCAAGGTATGGCCGTTGTCAATAGTTCTTATGCTTATGCATTGTTTGATTCTGGAGCATCGCACTCTTTTATATCTGCATCCTTTATAACTGCTACTGGAACACTAGTACAAAAGCTGTCCACCACACTCACAGTAGTATCCCCTGTCGGAGACACGTCTTTGGGACTCATATGCACGGCCATAAATACAGAACTCGCTGGACTCAGATTTGAGTTCAATTATTTGGTACTCGACATGACTGAGTACGATATTATATTTGGCATGGACTGGTTGGCTAGTTATGAAGCCAATATTGATTGTTATCGCCGAAGAGTGACATTTTGGTCACCCGAGGGAAAGCAGTATATAGTTCGTGCCGACAAGCAAAGCAGATTGCAGGAAGGGTTGCATCACTTGGTGTTGAACAATATTGTCATCAACAAAGCACCAGTCACTGAACTTCCAGCAATTGTGAAAGAATTTGTTGATGTCTTTCCAAAAGAACTTCCTGGTATACCGCCTATGAGGGAGCTCAATTTTGAGATCAAGCTATATCCTGGTACCTCACCAGTGTCTCTACCCCATTATCGAATGGCACCAGCAGAAATGTCCGAGTTGAAGAAGCAGCTTGATGAATTACTCAGACTGGGTTGCATTCGGAACAGCACATCGTCATGGGGAGCTCCAGTGTTGTTCGTGAAAAAGAAGGATGGTTCACTTAGAATGTGTGTGGACTACCGGAAGTTAAATCAGCTAACTGTCCGGAACAAGTATCCTCTACCCAGGATCGATGATTTATTCGATCAGTTGAGGGGATCCAGTCATTTTTCCAAGATTGATCTGATGTCCGGTTATCATCAAATCCGGGTCAAAGAGGAAGACATCGAGAAAACAGCTTTCAGAACACGGTATGGACTATTTGAATTTGTAGTCATGCCATTTGGGCTTACCAATGCACCGGCTGTGTTCATGGACTTAATGAACAGAATATTTCGTCCATATTTGGATCGGTTTGTTATAGTGTTCATTGACGATATCCTGATCTATTCCAAGAGTCAGGAGGATCATGCTGAGCATCTTCGAATAGTATTGAACACCTTGAGACAGAATCAGCTGTATGCCAAAGCAAGCAAATGCGAATTTTGGCTACCTGAGGTCAAATTCTTAGGGCATGTTATAACAGCAGATGGTATAGCCGTTGATCCGGCTAAAGTGGCAGCAGTAAGTGAGTGGAAAGCACCAAAGAATGTCACCGAAATCCGTAGTTTTCTGGGTTTGGCTGGATATTATAGGAAGTTTATCATGGACTTCTCCAAAATTGCATCCCCATTGACTCGACTCACACAGAAAGGAGTCAAATATGAATGGTCAGAGTTGTGCAATCAGAGATTTGAGGAGCTGAAAGAGAGACTTACAACTGCTCCTATTCTAGTTTTGCCGGAAAGAGGCAAAGGTTATGAAGTACAATGTGATGCATCAGGAGAGGGACTGGGATGTTCACTCATGCAACGTAATCGGGTGGTGGCATATGGTTCAAGACAACTAAAGATACATGAACGCCTCTACCCCACACATGATCTGGAATTAGCTGCGGTGGTCTTTGCTCTCAAAAGCTGGAGACACTATCTATATGGGGAGAAGTTTGAAGTATTTTCAGATCACAAGAGCTTGAAGTATTTGTTTGATCAGAAAGAGCTCAACCTGAGGCAGCGCAGATGGATGGAATATCTGGCGGACTATGAATTTGCACTCCGATATCATCCGGGAAAGGCCAACAAAGTGGCGGATGCTCTCAGCCGCATGTCTCATGCATCAGTGGCATGTTTGATCAGGACTGAATGGGAGATGTTGAATTCCATTCGTGAGTTTAATCTATATATCACAAACCATGGGAGTATGTACAATTTGATCATACGATCCAACATGGTTACAAAGATTGAACAGGAGCAACGAACAGATCCGGAAATGGCTGAGACATGGGCCAAGATGTCTAATGGCGAGGTTGTACCGGATTGGGAATTACGACCAGGACAGGGTCTTATGTTCCGGGGTAGAATATATGTGCCAAGAAGCTGCAGAAAAGAATTATTGATAGAGGCACATCAGAGCAAGTTGTCCATTCATCCGGGTAGCACAAAAATGTATCATGATTTAAAAAGACATTATTGGTGGCATGGACTCAAGAAGGATGTTGCAGACTATGTGGCTCATTGTTTAACTTGTCAGCAGGTTAAGACGGAACATCAGAAGCCACCAGGGTTACTCAAGCCCTTAGCAGTGCCGGAATGGAAATGGGAGCACATTTCCATGGACTTTGTGACGGGGTTGCCGAGGTCATCGAAAGGCAATGACGCTATATGGGTTGTGGTAGACCGATTGACCTAAGTCCGCGCATTTTATTCCTATTAAGATGACAGATTCATCAGAGACATTGGGTCGGAGATATATCAAAGATATCATCAGATTACATGGTATTCCACAGACTATAGTGTCTGATAGAGATGGCCGATTCACCGGCAGGGTATGGCAGAGCATGCAGTCGGCCATGGGAACCGATTTACTTATTAGCACAGCATTCCATCCACAGACCGATGGACAATCGGAAAGAACAATACAAACGTTGGAGGACATGTTGAGGGCGTGCATGCTAGACTTCAAAGGTGGATGGGAGGATCATTTGCCATTGGTGGAATTTTCTTATAACAATAGCTACCAGGCAAGCCTCCAGATGGCACCATTCGAAGCTTTGTATGGTAGACCATGCAGGTCACCAGTGTGCTGGACCGAGGTCGGCGAACCTGCACTGATAGGACCTGAGTTGGTTGCAGAAACTACTGCACAGATCCAGTTGATACGTCAACATTTGTTGACCGCACAGAGTCGGCAAAAGAGCTATGCGGATAAAAGGAGGAGGTTTCTCGAATTTGAAGTGGGAGACATGGTATTTTTGAAGGTCTCGCCACGAAAAGGGCACATGAGATTTGGGAAGAAAGGAAAATTGTCGCCAAGATATGTGGGACCGTTTTCAATTATCAGAAGGATGGGAGATGTAGCCTATCAGTTAGCACTTCCTTCGCAATTGGCGTCTCTACATGATGTATTCCATGTGTCGATGCTGAGGAAGTACAACCCTGATCCGTCTCATGTTTTGAATGTGCAAGATATAGATGTGCAAAGCGACGTCACTTATGTCGAGAAGCCGGTCGGAATATTGGAGAGTGAGCAAAGGGTGTTGCGTAACCGAGCGATTCAGTTCGTCAAGGTGGTATGGGATCGACATGGTGTTGAGGAAGCCACTTGGGAATTGGAATCGGAGATGAGAATGTCTCACCCTGAATTGTTTGTATGATTTACTTTGAAATCCTACTTCGTTCGATTTTCGGGACGAAAATTATAAAAAGATTATTGTATTGTAACACCCTGGAATTTCAAAGTTATCAGTTTATATGAAAATATTCATATTTACGGAATTGCCATTGTGATAAAAATTGATTTGAATTTAAATGGGTCAATGGCTCAATCAAGACCCAAAGGATGATAGTTGGTTTACAAAACAAATAAATGGGTAAGATAAATTTAAACGGGTCAAGAATCATATTTGGGTCAAATTTGGATAAATGGGTCAAAATGGCTAGATGGGACCCAATGGGTCGTGTGAATGGCATGATTAACCATGGATTGAGTTCAAGCTTAGTAAATTTAAGTCTATTAATTACTTGAGTTTGGTTTGAGTTGAAATGAATGGTTGGTTTAGTTAAGTTGAATTTATTAGTTAAGTTAAATTAAATGAGTGACTTAGGTTGGGTGAGTTGAATAAATGAGTTGAATGAATATGTATTTTAATGTAAGTGAGTGAAGTGTGTGAATGGGAGGAGAAGTGGTTTAAATTCCAACTTTGAGCAAGAAAAACGTTGGTGCATGGGGAGAAATTACCATGCATGTAACCCCCATTTAGGTGATGAATAAAAATGGGAGTTACATTTTGAATGGGAGTTATTTCTTGAAAACACAAAGGTTGCTAGGGACGTTGGCTGCATGCATGAGCAATTTCATGCATGTAACGGCTACCATGGAGATATGAGAATGATGGCTTTGAGAGTTACAAATGTATGAATGAAGGAGAATGAAGCACATGGGAGTTTCATTTGGTTGCATGGAAATTATGGCCTATGCATGACACTCCAAAGGTGGAGACAATTGGAGTTGCCGTTTCATGGAGTTACAAAAGGGGCCCTTGACTTTTCAAATTCAAAAAGGTTAGACTACACGTTGGAAAGGGCATGAGGGTTTATTCCATGCTTAAGTATTCAAAGAGACAACCAATGGAGGGAGGATAAAGCACATGGGAGTTGCATTTACATGTGAAACTCCCACATGCAAAAATTAATGCAAAATGGATAGTGTGAGGAATGCACACAGCAAAACCGTTGGGAACCCTTGGTGTTTCATTTCATAGATGAAACCCCAAGGAATTTAAAGGATTCTAATTATGGAGAGATGAGTTACACAAGGGCTGAATTAACCTTGGGCTGTTTTTGGTCAAGCAAAGGATTTTCACTCTCTCTATCTCTCTATCTCTCTTGGACGTCCTCTATCTTTCTAAACTAAGAGCAGTAGCTGGTTGTTAATCAGTCCTTGGTTTGATTCCTTTTCATCAAGACAAGTTCAGCAAAAAGGGAAGGAACAAGCGGGAGTAAAGATCAAGTGGAGGAGTCGCGGAAACGGTAGGTGTTCGATAAACTATGTTGTTTAATTAAGAAATATGATCCGGCTATTTGATGGCTGAATCTAACAAGGGTTAAATGTTGGTTAGAAGTACATGAATGAGATCAAAAGGTGGACCATAGGGTTCGGCCCATTGGATGGCCAAACCCCATGGAAATGTTGGATTTATTTAGATGGTTTTTGGAAATTAAAACCATACAATTTTGGGACTGTTTTTAGATGATTTTAAGTGTGTATTTTAAAAAGGTTAAAACATAGATAAGGAAGTTATTTTGGACATAGATGAATAATTAAGAAACTCAAAACCAAAGGACATAGGGTTCGGCCACCATGGAGGGCCGAACCCCATGCAAATAATGGTTTGTTTTGATGTGTTTGGAACAAATAAACCATGAAGTTGATGGACTGTTTTGGGTTATTAATTTAAGATGTAAGTACATGTTTTACAATGGTTTAAAAACATGGATTTGGGTGCTGGTTTCAGACCTAAGATGAAGGACTAAAGGTTCAAAATTAATCTCATGGTGTTCGGCCAATATACATGGCCGAACCCTATGAAATTGGGCTAATTTTGGAGGATTGTTTTGAAGGTTAAAAACCTGATTTAGATATACAGTTATTACCTGGTTAATTAAGGTTTAAAAACAGTAAATGTAATCATTGGGTTCAGCCATGATGGAGGGCCGAACCCCATGTAAAACGGTGTGGGTTTTCATGTTGAGAACTCTATGGAAACCATGGAAACCATGAAGATCCATGGACTGTTTTGTGGAATAATTGGGTTAAGTTTATGATGAACATTAGGTATTATTTATATGCTTTAATTTAAGAATAATATATGTTGTTTATGGAGTTAGTATGGGTAGGTAATCGGCCCATATGAATGATGGAAATGGAGTATAAAATCACATTGATGAGGTTCGGCCATGTGTATGGCCGAACCCCACTAATGATGATTGTGGGACATAATTGTTGATTTTATATGAGGATATGGAGGGTTAAAGAAGGATCAAATTAGGTGATGAGGTTCAGCCATGTGTATGGCTGCACCCCACTAAAGATGGTTTTATGTATGGTGATGAAAGTTAGTTAATATAAAGCAAAGGTTGGTCTCAATGGCATAATTGTAATTATGGCTGAAATGATCAAAAATAAAATGATCATATGATGGGATAAATGGGCTAAAACCAAAGTGGTAAGGTTCAGCCATAATGTATGGCCGAACCCTACTAAGGTTCGTTTAGAAGTTTGGGTAATTAGATAGGTTTTAATTAAATAAATGAATGACCAATGTGTTAATGGATGAGATTCGGCTATGGCTTTGGCCGAACCCCACTAGGTGATTCTTGGAACATAAAGCTTTGCTGGAAATTAGGTGGATAAATGATTAAGTTGCTGCCATGTATATAGGGTATTCGGATTTTTAGAACGGTGAGCGAGACGTGATCGGAAGACGGTCCAAAGGAAGGATCGAACAAAGTAAACTACTGTAGGTTTCCTACCTTGTTGTAACCACACAACTTATTCGCTGTTTTATGTTTATTTGAATAAGTTATTTGAATCATATGTTATATTTACAAATGGCATGTTGCATAGACATCTCATGCATAGCATGGGATGATGGGGAAGTAACCGGAGGCCACACTCCGTCGGGGCGTCCGAAAGACCATTGTGGGGTACCCTGATGATGAGAATCCCATCAGGAGGAATCCGGAGGCCACACTCCGTCGGGGCGTCCGAAAGACCACTGTGGGTTAACTTGACGATGAGAATCCCGTCAAGTGATGGCTATGTTGAATGGTGATGGGTGGGACTCATTACATGTTCATTTCATACATAGCATATTTTTATAGAATTTGTCACACATGTATAACTATTATTCTATTTGCATGATTTTGACTAACCATGTGGTAGCCCTATTCGGAAACACTACTGGGCGCGTTGATCTAACGCCCTATCTATACCTTTAGTGGATGATGCAGGGAAAGGAAAGAACGTGGTTGGAGAAGAGGACCAAGTACGAAAACTTGGGCGATTTGAATGATTGCAATGGACTATGCATGGATTATTTATGGACTTATTAGTTGATTTATTTGGAACAATGTAATTTGTTAAATTAGATGTTGGCATGTAATAAGTAGTTAAGTAGATGCTATGGTTGGATTTATTTGAATGGTTTGGAATGAATAGTAGACTAAAGTCATATAATACTTTTGGAAAATAAATAAGGTACATTGCTATCTAAAAATGGAAATTGGATTAATCATAGGTTCTATTATAACCTCAGTTAGATCTAGACTAAGTTAATTCCGCTAGATATATATGTACCATGTGCGAATCAGTTTTATGGACTTAGTTCATACGCACATGGGCTTGGCCAGTTAAGGGTCGGATTTAGAGATCCGAACTTAACTCGCGTCGTGACACTCCGCCCCGATCACTTATTGATTATTATTATTTAAAAAAAAAAAAATAAACTCTGAAATTTTAACAGTGAAACGGGCGGGGTGTTACATTGAAAGAGTTAAGGCATCCTATGTTTGGAAGCCTAAGGTATGCCCAAAGGAATGTGTATGAGAGACCAAACTCAACCATTTGGGTACCTAGGAGATAGACCACCATTTAATCATGTCTTGTTTTGGTTTATGATCTTGTTTTGGTTTATGATCCACTTTCATATCATAAACCAATACAAATTGGACTCTAGGGGCATGTGAGTTCAAATAACCCAAGTGCTATGTCATGTAATTGAAATTTCTGCAAATGGATCGCAATGGGCGATTGCATCAGCCCTGTCCCAGCGATGTATCGCCACCGTGAAAGTATCGTCTTGGGATCTTAGGTGTTTGACAGACCATTTCCAACAAGATCCTTTGTTTTCCAAAACGATTGGTCGTATGTCCATCATATATCTGTCAACAACGATTGATCGCCAGACACGATGTGTCAGCATGACTGTAAAATCAATTATTTTTCATATTAAGTTCATGTTCTGATAATGGTGTTAAACAACCTTTAGGCTACTCAAATTATCCACATGTGATCTCTAAGCCTAGGCAAAGTCATCCTAAGGTGTGTGGTCCACCTAGAGTCTCCTATGGCCAAATTACCTAGGGTGATTGTCATACACTTTGATGATCCGTTGAATCTTGATTGATCTTCCAACTTGAACTTGATTCAACCACCACATGATTCTTGGTTCTTGAGCTTCTATTTTCAAGGTAGTGCTTCACTCGAGTCATGGATTTGACAAACAAGGGACTCGGCAAGCCGGGGCACTAACAATACTTAGAAGCCCAAACAAATTTATATGCAACACTTCCAGGATTTCATGTTAATTGACTTCAACTAGAAAGCATTGGATTCATCGCTTACACTTCACAAAACTTTTAGAACCAAGAGTAACCTTGACACTGTTCATGCTATTCTGTGATTCATCCCTCTTCGATCATGAAGGTTTTCCTACATTATTAAAAAACTAAAGTTGTGACTTAAATATAGTATTTTACTATTAAGGATGAGATGATTGATTTCCCCAAAATCATGTGTTCAATTTTTAAAAAAATGATGCTTATTTTATTTCTAAAATACTTGAAATATTTTCACGTATTATCGCATAAGATTTGACATCTTGATACATTCATAAACCTCATGAACATTGCATGAGATGGGAATTGCATATGGTCAAGCCAAAGATGAGAGGTCCGGACATGGTTTGGTCTCGTGTATATATTTATATGGATATGGAATTGAATGAACTATTGAGACTTGGCCACGTCCATTGTTTAAATATATGGCATTTTAAATTAGGAGAAGGAGCCCCAAGGCTAGAGAAGTCCCGAAACCTATGCATGATGGGAGAGCAACACTTCCCCGGTAGTTCCGACTAAGTTGTTGGTATTGGGTAAGAGCACCCAGCTGGTGCCCCGAGAATGTTGCGGACATAAATGTCCAATGATAGATATAACCATTGAGAGGAATTAGGTGGTTGATGCATGAGGCATGGAAGGGCATTCATACTTCATGGCATCCATGGCATGTTACATCATGATGAGCATTAAGTATGATTTTTGAAATATGAGTTTCTTATTATGAAAGGAATGTGAATTGAATATGAGATGTTTGTTATGATATAAAAAGGCTTTGAGAAATATATTATGTTATAACATATGAATTTCCTAACATTGATTTTGAATTATGTGTTATTTTAATGTAACACTTCTTGGTGCATTTCCTTTGATCGGATTCTTACTGGGTGCATTTACTAAGCCCATAACTTTTCCCTTTAGATGCCAATGCAGATCGAGGAATGGAAAGCTAGGCCTGACCAAGTGGAAGTCATGAATGAGCAAGATATTACACAAGGAGGAAGCTTGAATATATTAGTTTATGTTGCTTTAGTTTGAGAACAATGTAATTTATAGGAGAGATTATTTTGGCAATGTAATAACTTTAATTCTTAGTGTGTTTGAACCTTTATTTTTGACCTGTGGAGAATTCTTTATTTTTTCTTTGAGATGCGAGTTCTTTATGATTATAAAGGCATGTTTTTAATTTTCCGTTGTTTATTCTAGCATATGAAAATGTTATTATGGATTTCATTCCATGCACGTCCTAGGATGGGCCAGTTAAGGGTCGGGCCTTTGGACTCGGACTCAACTTATGTCGTGACAATCTTCTCCTTCCATGGAAATCTTTATCTATTTTACTCTGATCTCACTCTTGGGAGGGAGGGGTGTCACAAAACTTTTCACCCGTAACTTAAAATAAATTGAATTAAATATGGTCCTACTGAGCATGGAAAACTCTAAGATAATGATTCTAAATTGATTTTATTAATGCATGAACCATTTTTACTAATCCTTTTGGTTTTTTTATTTTTTGTGAATGCAATCCGAAATCTAGCAATGCAAGATTCAAAACAAATATGTAAACAATAAACAAACAATTAATTCTAATGCATGAATACTAACAACCAAAATGCATGAGTGAAAGTTCCCTTAGGAGCTAAAACAACACAATTGACCCTAAAGGGGGGTGAATAGGTCAATCTAAATCGTTGATCATTTTTAAATTTACTCGATTGATTAGTTTAAGTGCAGCGGATATATCAATCAAGTGAGTGTGTGTTAGCAAATGTGATTAGACAATCAACACAATAAAATAACTCTAACACCACAAACAGAAGGACACAAAATATAAAGTAGTTCGGTTCGCCAACCTACATCCACTATTAGGACTTGCTCAACCTTAAGTTATCCCCAAATTCACTATGTGAGGACTTACACTCTCACAATTAGAGTAGGAATTTCACCTCACTCAATCGGTTGGGAATTTCACCCACCACTAGAGAATAGAATTCCACATATCCAATCGGCTGGGAAGTTGCATACATAGCTAGGGTGATCCTACACGCAGCCATACTTTGTTCAAGCGAGGAGAATCAACGGGAGTGACAACATGTCTCATGAGGTGAACTTTGTTTTCTTTCTTTCATGCATGAGTCAAGGAAGTAGCAAATTCCACCCACCACTATGCCAGAGACGACGCTTTAGAGTTTTTTATAGTGGTTCCGGAGCAAATCTTGTAATATCCCAGATTTTTAGTTGATCAATATTTACAGAAATTGCCAATGAAAGTGTGAAATAATGGTTATGAACCTTAGATGGGTAAGGGTTGGGCAATGGCCCAATTAAGACCCAACGGTCATGGGTTATGTGTTGGAAATAAAATAAATAGGTAAGGTATGTTCAATTGGGTCAAGAGTACTAATTGGGTCAAAATGGCCAATTGGGACCCAATGGGTTGTAGTTGACTTGGTTGACCATTAGGTGAACTCAATTCTAATTAGGTTAAGGCTGAATTAAATGGGAATGCAAACAAGTGTTTAAGTTGATTCAAAATTAAATGGTTGAGTTGGATTAAATGGTGGAGTTAGATTAAATGGATGAAATGAGTTGGGTGAGTTAAATAAATGAGTTGGATGAAATATTTATTTTAAGTGAGTGAAGGGTGTAGATGAAAGGTATGTGAGGGGTTTCAAATTCAAACAATATTACACGTTGGATGCATGGGGAGTTTTACCTCATGCATGAAACTTCTATTAAAGAGAGGTGACGGTTTTGTGGTCCAAACTAAGTCAAGACCATTGGCTACATGGGAGTTTCACCTCATGGATGAAACTCCCAAATAAGAATTAAAATGGATAATGGAGAGGTGGGGAGTTGTTTTATTTCAAATTTCAAATACAAGTATATACGTTGGAGGAGGGGGGAAAGTTTCATCACAAGATGAAACCCCCATTTGAGACGTTAATGAGAGGAGGAGGTAAGGGGGAGGTTACACCAATGCAAACCATGGGAGACGTTGGATACTTTGGGAGTTTCATTCCATGGATGAAACCCCCAAGTGAGTATAAAGGACTATGGTTAATGGAAATGGGAGTTACAAGTGGTGCCACCAAGAGACACCATCTTGGGGCTGAATTTGATTAACCAAAGAGGTAGTTTTCATTTCCATTCACTCTATCTCTCTCTCCCTCTCTTGGCCGGCCAGCAACCTAAGAGAAAGAAGACCAAACATTTGGAGAATTTTATCTCATTTTCTCCCTCTCTTGGCCGTTCCTCTCAAGTCAAGGACTTGGAGTATTTGTCCATCCCAAGTTTTTCTCTTTCTTCCTCTCTCTCAAATCTATACCTTAGCCAAATCACTTTTGGAGGAGTTATATAATCAAGATCATCTTCGGCCAAAGAATCAAGAAGAAGGAGAGGCTAAGGAAGGAAAGGAACAAGCCGGAGTGAAGATCAAATTGGAGGAGTCGCGGAATTAGTAAGTGCTCCATAAACTTTTGTTAAATAATTGGTTAAGGAAACATGATCTGGCCATTGTATGGCCGAACCTATCAAGGGTTAAAATCATGACTAATGATGTTTAAAAAGGGAAGAACATGGATCATAGGGTTCGGCCACTTTGTATGGCCGAACCCCATGAAAAGATATTGGTTTAATTTTATTGGATTTGAAGAAAAGAAATCATAAGTGTAGGTGTTTGGTTTTATTTAAAAGGATTTAAATTGATGGAAGAAAGATGAAGGGACAAATGATATGTTAAATGGAAGGTTATCATAGATTTCTAAAGGGACTAAATGGAGGTATGAATGGGAAACATCAAAAGATCAAAATATATTTGTATGTTACATTTTAAAGAAAAGTAAAGAACCATAGGGTTCGGCCATGTTGTATGGCCGAACCCCATGGAGGGTTATTGATGTTTTAAAAGGTTTAAAATGTATGGAAAGAGATGGACTTGGATGTATTTTGTTTATCAAAAAAAATGGAAAAGAGGAGCACCAAAACCAAAGGGGTGAGGTTCGGCCATGGTGTATGGCCGAACCCCACCAAGTATTATGTGTGGTATTTTATTTATAAAAGGGTCTAAAAGAATTTAAATGGATGTGAAAATCAATTATAGATGGATAAAATGTTTAAATGGAAATAAGGAACCATAGGGTTCGGCCATGTGTATGGCCGAACCCCATGGAGTGACAATGGTGGATGATTAAGGGTTAGATGAGTACGATGTGAATGCTTAATGGATCAATAATTGGTCTTGATTTAAAAGGATTAAAGGACCAAAATTTATGATGGTGAGGTTCGGCCATACACTGAGGTGGATTTTTATGGACAATGAATGTTAGCAATATTAAACAAGGGTTAGACTAATGGCAAAAACCGTAAATACAAGCTAGAATGTAAATGTGTGAAATTGTTGGATCATGGGTTCGGCCATGATGTATGGCCGAACCCCATGGGTAATATGTTTATGGATCTAGGTTATTATAAATGTTTGTTGTCTAAGTAAGGAGATTAATGGATTTGAAGGAGGGATTAAATCTAAGATAGTGAGGTTCGGCCATGTAGTATGGCCGAACCCCACGAGGTGGTGTGTTTGGTCTTAGACTTAAATTGAAACCAAATGGTTTATGTGCTTGACTTATTGACATGTAACAAGGTAACAAGACTTCTTGAACGGTGCGTAATCGTGAACAGGTGACGGTTTAAGAAGAGCGGATACTTTTAAATGACCTTGTGTAGGTTTCCTACCTCTCTTTTTATGTTGATTTTTATGATATATGTGTTAAATTATTATGTTTCAGAGAGGATTTGAATGCAAAGATTTATTTACAAACGGCATGTATTCATTGACATCTCATGCATGGCATGGGGTGATGGTTATGTAACCGAAGGGTCCACAATCCGTCGGGGCATCTGAAAAACCTATGTGGTAGTACCTTGATGATGAGAATCCATCAAGAAGAAATCGGAGGGTCCACACTCCGTTGGGGCGTCCGAACAACCTATATGGAGGTACCTTGATGATGAGAATCCCATCAAGAGGAGGCTATGTATACTTGCGATGGGTGGGACTCATTACATTTGCATACATACATAGCATTGTTTTTGTAAGATTTTGATGATCATGTATTATTATGTTATATGCATGTTCTATACTAACCTTGTGGTAGCCCTAATCGGAACACCTACTGGGCGCGTTGTTCTAACGTCCTATTTCTATCCCTAGTGGATGACACAGGAAAGGGAAAGATCGAGGATCGCAAAGGAAACCAAGCATAGGAGCTTGGATATCTAATTGGACTTTATTATTTCTATTTTGATAAATTTACATGGACATGTAATTTGAGTAGTTAGATGTTGGCGTGTAATAACTTAGTTAATATTTGTATGATTTGGAATGGTTTGATAGAATGATTAAGTTAAGGTAATTTTGGATTTATGACTTGTACTTTGCTATCTAAAATGGAGTAGACTTAAGTTTTATTATAATCCACAGTTAGATTAAGTAATATTCCGCAAAGATTATACTTTACTATGTGAGAACCATTCTCATGGACTTAGTCCATGCTCACATAGGTTTGGCCAGTTGAGGGTCGGACTTTAGAAGTCCAGACTTAACTCGCATCGTGACACTCCGCTCTTATCACTTGTTTATTTATTTATTTATTTTTAAATATAGACTCTGATTTCTAGTGAAAAGGACGGGGTGTTACAAATCCCCCTTAAGCCACTTTCGAGTCAAAGGTTTTAAAAACAAATTAAAACCAAGAAGTACTTGCCTTTGAAGCTTTTTCTCGCTGATGTGTGCTTCTTTAAGATCCCACCCACTGAGTGTCAACACTCCTCCTTGTAGCCTTCATAGAGCAATCACAATCTCAAGGTCACAAGGAAATTGGTTTTAGGTTTTCTAGTTTATATCTCTCCTCTCTTTCTCACTTTCAAACTCAATCAACAGATTGGTTGTTTATGATTTTTCTCCTCTCTTTCGTACTTCCAAACACAATCATTAGATTGGTTGTTTATGATTCTTAGTAAAAGAGTGTTGATCGTTCCTTAGAGTATATAACTCTTCTCAGCTCAAGGAAGATCGTAAAACAATCACCCAACACTCATATTTATAGAGGAGTCTTAACGGTTTTTCTAACTGTCCAGAACCGACAGGTGGGTGGCACCAATGGGTTGATGTCTATATTTATTACCGTTCAACCACCCGACCATTGCTCATTAAATGCACTCCCAACGGCTTTATTACTTCCCAGTCGACAGGTCAGTGTCGCCGATGGGTCGACAGTTATGACACTGAGAGGTTGGTCCATACGAGTGTCTCGATCTGGGGCAAACCATGTTGACAGTAGTTTCAAGTCAGAAATCTGTCTTACCCAGAATGACATGTCGCCCTTTACCGAGGGGTTGGTCCTGGTACTCTCGAACGGTCTTGAAATACCGATATGTCTATTTTCTCGAGAGCCCATTTAAGTTCACAGGCCAGAACTATTAAGACCTTTACCGATGAGTCGTCCACCACGAGGGGTCGTTTAAGTTCATCACCGAAGGGTCGGTGCATTTGAGACTCTCGGTCAGAGGCTTTCCCAGAATGATAGTTCTCTAATCCAGAACCTCTTTCAAACTGGCCGACCAGACCTTAACCACAATGGGTCGATCCTGTCTCCACCGAAGGGTCGGTGAGTATGACTGGTCGAGCTGACAGTGAAACCAATTACATATTTCCAAGTTAGATTCCAATTCACTATCGATTTTCCTCTCTAGGCTTCTTTATAGTTTTACTATTTGTTCAACTAAGTCTGGGAATAGTCATCTCTAAGGTGTGGGTACCACCTAAAGTCATATATGGCCAAATCCCTGTTTTTGTTATTGCCATAACGATTAGCTTTGAACTTCGTGGAGCACGATCTTCATTCTTGATCATCTTGGGTCTTCAAGCTTTTTAGTAAGTGCTTCTTCCCGAGTCATGGAATTGACAAACAGGGACTCAGCACAGCCAGAGCACTAATAATGAACAAAAGTAAATATGCACATTTTTGTATTTTTTTTATGCAAAAATAAATGCAAGCACCCTAAATAATACTATATGATTGTATGAAAAATTAAAAAATAAAGAAAAAAAGATTGGGCACTTACCTTGGCCTGTGGTGAGTTCTGCCAGAAATTTTTAATGCGCACTTCAAAATTCCAAAAAATTGAAATACCCAAACCTTGGTGAAGATTCTAACTCTCATAAAGATTGCAAACCTAATCTAGATGCATTTTTCTTGAACTTATAACTACGGATGGATTAAAATGTTTAAAACCTAATTAAGACTTTGAAATTGATTAGAGCCCATAAATAAATTTCTAGATCTAAACACCACCAAATGAATGAATTAAACACCATAATTAGAAACCTTCTATGTTAGTGCCCCGACTTGTGGGGTTCCTAAGTTTGTCAATTCCATGACTCGAGAAGAAGCACTTGCTAGAAGCTTAAAGACTCAAGGTGATCAAGATTGAAGATCATGCTCCACCGGATTAAAGCTCATCGTTATGGCAATCACAATACAAGTATTTGTCCATAGATGACTTTAGGTGGTACCCACACCTTTGGAGGACCATTCCTAGGCTTAGTTGAACAAATGATAAAATCATAAAAAGCCTAGAGAATAAGCTTGACAGTGAATTGGAATCGAACTTGGAAATATGAATTAAGTTCATTGTCAACTCGATCAGTCGTTCTCACCGACCCCTCGGTGGAGACAGGATCAACCCATCGTGGTCAAAGACTGGTCGGCCAGATTGGCAAAGGTTCTGGATCATAGAACTGTCATTTTGGACATGCCTCTGATTGAGAGTCTCGTATGTGCCTACCCCTCAGTGATGAACTTAATGACCCCTCGTGGTCAACGATTCGTCGATGACAACTTATGAGTTCTGAAACTTATAACACAAGTGGACTCTCGAGAAAACAAAAATCTCAGTAATTCAAGATCGATCTAGAGTACTAGGACCGACCCCTCGGTAAAGGGCGACAGGTCGTTCTGGACAGGACAAGTTTCGGGACATGAAATTCTCTCTGCATGGTGTTGCCCCAGATCGAGACCCTCGAATGGACCGACCTCTAGGTGCCATGAATGTCAATTCATCGGTGACACCGACCTGCCGACCGAGATTTAATAGTGTCGTTGGGAGTGCATTTAATGGCAACGGTCGTCTGGTTGAATGGTAACAAATATGAACACCGAGCCATCGGTTCCTCCAACCTATCAGTATTGGACAGTTTGAAAAACTGTGTTGACTCCTCTATAAATATGAGAGTTGTGTGTTCATTTGATTATCTTCCTTGAACTAAGAAATCACACTCTAAGGAATGATCAACTCTCTTGTGCCTACACCTCAGAATCATATACAACCAATCTATTGATTGAGTTAGTGAAAGAGAGAAAGAAAGAAGGAAAGAAAAGATACCAACTAGGATAGAATCAGTTTCCTAGTCACCCTGAAACTATGAATGCTCAACGACGGCTACAAGGCGGAGCGTCGGGATTAACTCGGGCACACATTGGGTGGATCTTTGAGAAGCACACATCTTTGAGAAAAAGCTTCAAAGCAAGTGCTTATTGGTTTTAATTTTGTTTTAAAACCTTTATCCTCTGAAAGTGGATTAAGGAGGCTAGGCTCCGGAACCGCTATAAAAAATCTAGAGTGTCGTCTCTGGCACATGTGGTGGGTGGAATTCCCAACCAATTCGAATAGGTGGAATTCCTATTTTACATGTGGTGGGTGAAATTCCCAGCTCGATTGAGTGAGGTTGAATTTCTACTCTAATTGTGAGAGTGTAATCCCCACTTAGTGAATTTGGGGATAGCTCAAGGTTGAGCTAGTCCTAACAGTGGATGTAGGTTGGCTAACTAAACCATTATATATCTTGTGTCCTTATGCTTATGGTGTTAGAACTAATTTCTTGTGTTGATTGTTTAATCACATTTGCTAACACACAAACATACTTGATTGTAATATCTGCTACGCTTAATCAATCAATCAAGTTATTTTTAAAATGACCTATTCCCCTCTCTCTCTCTCTCTCTCTCTCTCTCTCTCTCGGGTCAATCGTGTTCTAGCACCCTAGGGGAGAAGTTTCAATTGGTATCAGAGCCTAGTGCTCTTTACAAGACCATCCTAGTTTATCCAAGCTAGAACACCATGGGAGACAGTCATGCAATATCCAAACCCCCTTACTACGATTGAACAAACTATGCCTCATGGAAGGCCAAAATGGGAAGTTTCTTTGTATCCATAGACTCATCGGTATGGGATATTGTAAAGACTAGATGGCAGGAACCCATGGAAGAGAAGATAATAGCATTTCCTCAACCTCGTTTATGACACCCAAACCTTTTGCCTCTTGGACCCCTGTTGAAAAAACTGCTCAGACAGCTGATGGCAAAGCCATGAATGCCCTTAACTTTGCAGTATCCGATAGCGAGTACAGGCGAATTATGACCTATGGAACTGCAAAGGGGGCATGGGAAGTTCTTGAAAGAACTCATGAAGGTACCTCAATAGTTAAGAGGTCCAAACTTCAGATCCTTCAAAATCAATTTGGTACTATTAAAATGAGGGAGGATAAAATCTTCATGGATTTCTATTCCAAGATAAGCGACATTGTGAAACAAATGTACTGTAACACCCTGCCCTTTTTCGCGGAGTGTCACGACGCAAGTTAAGTCCGGACTTCTAAAGTCCGACCCTTAACTGGCCAACCCTATGTGTGCATGGACTAAGTCCATGAAGATGGTTCACAACATAGTAAATTAATCACTTTGCGGAATATTACTTTATCTAATTGCGGAATAACAATAGGATAACAATCCTATTCCATTTTATATAGCAAAGTACGTCCATTACTTAATAAATATTAACAATCCAAACCATAGCAAATACATCTACGTTATTACATTTCCAATTACTAGCTACTCAAATACAATAATCATGAGTAACTTAAACAACATATAACTTAATCATCCAATCATATATCCAAGCTCCTACGCTTGGCTTCTTTCAGGATCATCAATCCCTTCCTTTCTTGTATCATTCACTAGGGTAGAAGTAGGGCATTAGAACAACGCGCCCAGTAGGTATTCCGATTAGGGCTACCACAAAGTTAGTATAAAATATGCATATAACATAATAATAAATGGTCATCAAAAACTTACAAAAACGATGCTATGTATGTATGCAAATGTAATGAGTCCCACCCATCACAAGTATACATAGCCTCTTGATGGGATTCTCATCATCAAGGTACCACCACATAGGTTGTTCGGACGCCCCGACGGAGTGTGGACCCTCCGGTTTCCTCTTGATGGGATTCTCATCATCAAGGTACCCCCACATAGATTTTTCGAACGCCCAGACGGAGTGTGGACCCTCCGGTTACATAACCATCACCCCATGCCATGCATGAGATGTCAATGAATACATGCCATTTGCAATAAAATCTTAGCATTCAAATCCTCTTTGAAACATAATAATTTAACACATATCTCATCAAAATCAAGATTAAAACAGCAAGTATAAACCATGGTTACAAAGAGGTAGGAAACCTACACAAAGGTCACTTAAAATGTCCGCTCTTCTTAAACCGTCACCCGCTCACGATTGCGTACCATTTAAGAAGTCCCATTACCTTGTTACATGTCAAGAAGTCAAACACATATCTCATTTTGTTTCTAATTAAGTCTAAGACCAAACACACCACCTTGTGGGGTTCGGCCATACCCCATGGCCGAACCTCACCCACTTTAATTTGATTTCCCTTTTTATTTAACCAATACATCCAAATAATTTATTTAAAAACCTCAATCTACCAAACATACCTTGGTGGTGTTCGGCCTGATCCATGTTTTACCCTTTTTAAACAACATAATCCATGATATAAACCCTTGATAGATTCGGCCATACAATGGCCGAATCATATTCCCTTAACCAATTTATTTAACAAGGGTTTATAGTGCACTTACTAATACCGCGACTCCTTCGGTTCTTTGACTACTTCTTGATCTTTACTCCGGCTTATTCTTCCATTCCTTTCTTAGTCCTTCCTACCTTCTCCTTTAGCCGAGACTGATCTTGCTTGGAGACTCCTTGAAATGGTCTAGCCAAAGTATTGATTTGATAGAGAGAGATAGAAATTTGGCCTTGGATGAGAGTGATAAAACCTTGATGCAAAACTCCTTTGCTCTATGTATACTTTGTCTTGGTGGAGGGATCGGCCAAGGACTGATTTGAGAGAGACAACTAGCTAATGTCTTTGTCTTGGGAGATGGAGAACGGCCAAGGAAGAGAGATAGAGTGAATGGAGATGAAATTCTATCTTTGGTTAACCAACTTCAGCTTAAGGTTGGCACCACATGTAACTCCCCTCCCATTCATTTCCATCACTTATTTCATTTGGGGGTTTCATCATTGAGATGAAACCCTCCAATGGTTTTTAGCACTTGGCTGCCCTAGATGCAACCCGTCTCCATCACTTCTCCATGTGTGAACCCATATGTAGCTCCAATTTGCTTAATGCCTCCCTTGGGGTTTCATCCTTGAGATGAAACTCCCAAGGTAGCCAACGTCTCCCATGCATGAGTTAGTGTATCCTTTCCTCCACCAACCATCTCTCATTAACCTTGCATGTGAGAGTTTCATATTGAAATGAAACTCTCATAGGCTCCAACTGGTCATGTTTGAATTGGAAATCCATAACCGCCACCTTTCATTTACTTGCCCATGTGGGGGTTTCATCCTTGAGATAAAACTCCTACATGCCAGTGGTTTTGTGTCTTAACCCTTGGACCATATAACTATCCAATTCCCCGTTAATCCTCATGCATAGACTAATCTCTCATGCAATTCCAACGTGCATAATACTTTGAATTTGAAATAAACCTCTTGTAACGCCCCGCCCTTTCTGAGAATTTCAGAGTCTAATTTTTTTTTTTAAATAATAATAAAACATCGGAAGAGAGCGGGCGGCGTCACGACGCGAGTTAAGTTCAGACTACCCAAGTCTGAACCTTAACTGGCCACCCATGTGTACATAGACTAGACCATGATAATGAACACACATGGAACTAACATCAACTTGCGGAATTGTATAAGTTAACTGCGGAATAATATGAAAAGATAGCCAGTACCAGTCTCAAATAATAATTATATAAATCAACCATACATTGTCAATATCCTAAGCAAACCATAGCAAGTAACTACTTTATTACATGTCCATAATAAAGTATCAAATAAACAGCAATTATAAATTAGTCCAGTCCAACATTCAAGCGCTTAGGCTTGGCTCCCCTCCCGGTCCTCAACCTTCCTTTTTCCTTTACTTGTACTTGCATTCTCCTCTGAGGATAGAATTAGGGCGTTAGATCAACGCGCCCAGTAGGTTCCCGAATCAGGGCTACCACATGTTAGCATATAAAATATGCATATACACATCATAATACATGATCATCAAAACAAGTAAAACAATGCTATGAAGTATGCACATGCAATGAGCATCCCCCATCATGTACATTCATAGCCATCACTTGACGTGCCTTGCAC
The DNA here is from genome assembly GCA_013350335.1 of Chimonanthus salicifolius. Taxonomy (NCBI): domain Eukaryota; kingdom Viridiplantae; phylum Streptophyta; class Magnoliopsida; order Laurales; family Calycanthaceae; genus Chimonanthus; species Chimonanthus salicifolius. The sequence goes on from CM023533.1 coordinate 65,979,785, forward strand.
CGACAAGGTAAATTACAACACACTTTCATCTCTTCATCATTGACTGATTCATATCACGTATGAGTCCTCCTGGCGGGACTCTCATTGCCTAAGGAGATCAATGTGACTATGATCATCATGTTACTCCTCCTGGCGTGACTTGCACCACCGAGGCAGGACGTAACCCATAAATTGCAACACTGTAGAACCTCATTCATAATCCCATGTCTATGCATGAGATGCCAATGCCTGTATGCCATTTGTTAATGCATAATATATCATTTGAAACACTTAAAATAAAACAAGAGTCTCATAAGAAACTGGGTAAAACTGTGGTTACAAGTAGGTAGGAAACCTACTGAAGAATCACTTCAGCGTCCGTTCTTTCTTAGGCTTTATCCGGTCACCGCTCGCAGTCGTGCACCGTCACAGAGATCCGTCACCTTATTCACATAAATCATGGATCAACTTTAATCCCTTACTTTATTTGATTCCCATTTTTTTGAGTCTAAGTCCACAAATACCAACTCATGGTTGTGACCCTTATTTACAAACATGCCATTGCTACCAATACCTTGATTAAACTCTACAACCTTAACCGCAACCTTAACATGGTTCAGTCATGTTTTGGACGACCAAAACAGCAAACATAATTCCATCTTTGATCACATACACATTCATAAAATGACCCATGAAAACAGTCCAATGGCCGAACCCTTATGGTTCTTTGCTCAATAATGTCCTTTATTTAAATACTAATTGGCTCAACCCCTTAGCCATGTTAAACCCATAGTTTAGCCATCCTATGGCCAACCCAAAATCAGTAACCATAACACATAAAAATGTCCACCATTTGGTATGGTTTTATCTCTCCAAAACCATACCAACTTATCAACCAATTTTATGGGGTTCGGCCATCCAATGTGGCCGAACCCTATACCCATGTTTTGGACCCTTTTTCACTTACATTTCATGTCCATTAAATCATGTAAGAATCAGCATAATATTATCGAATTTTACCTTTCAAAAACCATACAAAAACAGTCCATAAAAAGTCTATGCTTTACATGTTTTCCAACATGAAAACCAACATTCTTTTACATGGGGTTCGGCCCTCCATGGTGGCCTAACCCAACGGTTATGTTTACTGTTTTTAAACCTCAGATAATCATGTAATAACAGTATATGAAAATCAGGTTTTACCTTTCAAACAAACATCCAAAAATTAGCCCAATTTCATAGGGTTCGGCCATGCTCATTGGCCGAACACCATGACCTTTGGTTTTGAACATTTAACCCTTTATCTTGGGTCTGAAACCAACACCCAAATCCATGTTTTAACCTCCTTAAAACATGCATTTTAAATCCAACAATAACATCTAATATCAGTCCCAAATCATATGGTCTTAATTTCTAAAAACTATCAAAAACAACCACTTGTTTCCATGGGGTTCGGTCATGCTAAGTGGCCGAACCCAATGGTCCATTTCCATCTTTTAATCCACTGATTTAGACCATAAAAACTTCAACCTTTTCTAACCTTCAGATACAGGTCTATAATCCTTTCAATTACATGTATTTGATTCTTAAAACAAACCCAAAAATCAGTCCATAAAATCCATGGTTTTCATGTTTCAAAACATGAAAACCAAAAAATCTTTTACATGGGGTTCGGCCCTCCATGGTGGCCGAACCCAATGGTTATTTTTACCATTTTAAATCCTCCACTAATCATGGTTAAAACCCTGGTGTAATCGGCCATCACCATGGCCCAACACACACCCATTTTATTAACCAAAAGTCCATGGAAATACTTACCACATTCCAAGCTTTTCTTATGCCTTTGCTCCTTGCCTTCTTCCCTCTTGTTTCCTTCCTTCTTTCTTCCTTTGTCTCAGCTGGTTAGAAGCATAAATCACTGGTGAAATCACCAAGATAAAATTCGGCCAAGAGAGGTGTTCTTGAGAGAGGGAGAGGAGATGAAATTCCAAGGTTTGCAATGATAAAGTTGGCCAAGTGAGGGTGCTGGCTGCTTTTGTTTAAACAGCCCCACATCACCCATTTACTCCTCATCAGACCTTGTACAAACCAAGGAGTCACTTGCAGCCAAGCAAAGCACCCCTTGGCACTTCCAACACACCCTTTGGCAGCCCCATGCAATCTTTTCTCATTCACATGCATCTCATTTAACATACACCATGGAAATCACCCCAAACAAGTCCCCAACGTGTGGGACTTGTTTTGGTGGTTAAATCTGAGCCAACCTCTTCACATTCCCTCTAAACTCACTGATTTACAGTCCCATTGACTTCCATTTTGACTCACACATGCCCAACTCACCATACTTAATGCATTTCATTTAATGCACTTGAGTTGACTCACTACTTGATTTAATTCCAACTCACCTCAGTCCCACTCAACTGATTTAACTCGTGTTTTAGCTCCCTTGAGGGTCCACACGGTCAACCTTAGTCAACACGACCCGTTGGGTCCACTTTTAGCTCCATGACCCGTTTTTTACTCCATGACTCAATTTTGGTATTTTGGTCATTTGTAAATGATTTTCACATACGGATCAAGCCTACCCATTTCTTCTCCACTTGATTTCCAATCAAATAGGCTTAACCCCATTTAATTTAAATTCACAAAACGGTCAAATAATCCAGTAAGACCCGATGGGTCCCATTTGGGCCTTTGACCCATTTAGCCATTTTTGACCCAATTGATGTAAATTACCCATCCAATCAAACTTGACATTCATAATGTGCTCATATAATCTTAATTTGAGCAATGGGTCCCACCATTTCCTTACTTAACATCATAAAATAATTAATTTAACACATCAAGGGCATTTTCGTAATTATCCACTTCATTGAGAAATTACCCATCCAATCAAACTTGACATTCCTAATGTGTTCACATGACCTTAATTTGAGCAATGGGCCCCACCATTTCCTTATTTACAATCATATTTATTGAATTCACCAATCCAAGGGCATTTTCGTAATTATTCCAATCATTGAGAATTCTTTGACCCAATTAACTATTTTGACCCAATTTGATGTACATTACTCATCCATTATAATTGGACCCTTATAATATGTTCATAGGATCTTAGTTTGAGCAATGGGCCCCACCATTTTCTCATTTAACATCATAATTATTAAATTTACCAATCTAGGGGCATTTTCGTAAATATTCATATCTTTGAGAAACCGGGGTGTTACACCTCTCACCTTATGCAACTCCCAAAACCGCCACCTCCATTCATTACTCATTTTTGGAGTTTCATGCATGGGATAAAATTCCCATGCAGCCAACGTTTTTCATTGTTTGATACTTGAAATCAACACACACCACTCTCATTCACACACTTCACTCACTTAACATTAATTTAACTTTCTCAACTCAACCCCATTCATTTAATTCAACTCAACCAATAAATTCAACTCCACCATTAAACTCAACTCATCCAAACTCAAACATTTAATTCATCTTAACCCAATTAAGCTTGAGCTCACCCAATGGTCAAACTTGTCCACAACGACCCATTGGGTCCCAATTGGGTCCTTTGACCCAATTAACCACTTTGACCTAATTAGTTGCACATTACCCATTTAACTTAATTTGAACCTTATACCATATAAATTGGGTCTTAGTTGAACAATGGATCCCATAATTTTCTCATCTACGATCATAATCTTTTAATTCATAATTCCAATGGCATTTTCGTAAATATTGATATATATTGAAAACCTAGGATATTATATGTACACTCTAGGTGAAGGGATACCCAAGGACAAGGTATGTACCAAAACTGTCCTAAATCTTGCAAAAAGATTTAAGCCCAAGGTTGTGGCTATGGAAGATAACGGAGATGTGTCTCTAAGAACATCGATGATTTGGTTGGTTCACTACAAACCTATGAATTACACTTTGAACAACCAAAGGACAAATCCATTGCCTTGAAATCTTCCTTAAAATAAAATAAAACAAAAGAAAAATAATATTTTTTGGAAGATGAGTTCTCAAGTGATGAAATGACAATGTTTGCCAAAAAGTTTTATAAAAACTTTATTAAAAGAAACAACTTGAGAAGAATGGGAAAAGGGTGAATCAAGTAAAAGATACCCTAAAAGGCAAGAAGAAATTAGAGGGAAAGGGAAGGAGAGAGAGGTTGCGAAGGAGCAAACTTGTTATAATTGTGGGGGGAGAGGACACTTCATGAACAAATGTCCCTCAGATAAAATTAAAAAGGTTATGAATGTGGGTGTGACACATGTGGCAACCTCTGAATTAAAGAGTGATTCCGATAAAGAGACTCAAGTTGATGTATCAAAAGGTCTCATAGCCTCGATCATTGGTGATCAAAAAATCCCATAGTTATAACGGAGGATGATGAGAGTGAAGATGATGAAAATCTTCAAGCTTCCAACAATGCCCTGTTTCTCGAAACTGAGAGGTTAGAAAAGAAATTAGACAAAGTTAAAAATGAAAACCTGAATCTCTCTAATCAAGTGGAGGATTTAAAAACTGAGAACTCTCCTAACCACTAAGCTGAAACTCTCTGACAATGAAAACTCAAAACTAAAAGAGAGTAATAAAAACCTTCATGAAGAGATAAGTATTCACTACAAGGATGTCAAAAATCTTTGACGTCACAATAACCTTCTTGAAGAGGATGTTAAAAAGTTATCTTTGGAAGTTAAGGAATTAAAAATTCATAAAGAAAAATTCCAAGATAAGGTTATTCATAAAAACCTTCCTACAGTGTCCTGTTTCTTGAAAGTGAGAGGTTAGCAAAGAAATTAACAAGGTTAAAAATGAAAACCTAAACCTCTTTAATCAAGTGGAGGATTTAAAAATTTAAAAATCTCTCCTAACCTCTAAGGTGGAACTCTCTAACAATAAAAACTTAAAACTAAAAGAGAGTAATAAAAACCTTCAAGAAGAGATAAGTATTCACTGCAAGGATGTCGAGAATATGTGGCATCACAATAACCTTCTTGAAGAGGATGTTAAAAAGTTATCTTTGGAAGTCAAGGAATTAAAAATTCATAAAGAAAATTTCCAAGATAAGTTTACCCAATGAGATGAAAGACTTAAAAGACTTCTAGGTTCAGGTAAACAATATGGTGATAGGTTTGGTCTTAGTGCCTCATCCACCAAAGAACTTATGAACCATGGCGTGTTTGGAAAAACAAGTGTCTCTCACCCTTCAACAGGAAGGTGTTATTTCGGTCACAAGGTTGAGCATTTCAAAAGAAATTCTTATGATTGGAAGAGACACTTGGAAATGCAAGCACAAACTAAAAGGCACAATCCAGTAAAACCTATGCCTAAAAGACATCCACCAACACCTAACCTTAACAAAAATCTAAAGAAAGTGGACACAAGACGAGACTCTTTGTTAAGGCAGCTGAATCATGTCTTAAAAGAGTTGAAGGATCCCAAGTTTGGTCATCAAAGGTACGATCATAGGGGTGTGTATGCAACACCAAATGTCACAATCTTTGTACCTAGGACATAGACCACCATTCAAGTTAAATTTTTGGTTTAAGATTCACTTCCACTACAAATGGACTCACAAGATGTAACGCCCACCCCTTTTTTACCGAAATCAGAGTCTTTTTTTTTGAAATGTAGAGTGACAAAGGGCGCGGATGTCACGACGCGAGTTAAGTCCGAGCTTCTAAAGCCCGGCCCTTAACTGGCCAACCCCACGCGTGCGCGGAACGAAGTCCACGAGAACGGTTCCCGCGTAGGAAGTAAGCTCGCGGAATATAATTAGATGCTGAACATTATAATAGAGACTATCCTACCAGTTTTTAGATAGAAGGGAAGATACATCATTAAATTACTAAAATACCCCTATGTTCATAATTATGTCTCAAAATGATAACGTCTAGAGTATAGTCCAAACCATAGCAAGGAACAATAAAATTATTACATGCCGACAAGCTGAGCTACTTAAATTACAATTTTCCAAAATAAAACTTAAATAACTAAGTAGCCGCTTTCCCAAGCTCCTACGCTTGGCTCCCATCGCGTCCACCGTTTCTGCCGTCTCCTGTGTCATCAGCTAGGGTAGAAGTAGGGCGTTAGACAACGCGCCCAGTAGGACTCCGAGTAGGGCTAGCACATGGATTAGTGATACAAACATACCGATAACAATATAATAAAACCATATGATGAATGCAATGCCATGGGTGCCTATGTCATGTGTCCCACCCATCATCCATATCATCATAAAATGTCATATCCCCCTTGACGGCAAAGCTTCGTCAAGGTGTCCCCATGTTTGCTTCTCGGTCGCCCCGACGGAGCATGGACTCCGGTTATAGCATATCAAGCTATCCCCATGTTTGTTCTCGGTCGCCCCGACGGAGCATGGAATTCTGTTATAGCGCATCAGGCTATCCCCACGTTTGCTTCTCGGTCACCCCGACGGAGCATGGACTCCGGTTCCTTTATTTTCCCGCCCATGCCATGCATGAGATGTAAGTGCATTATGCTATGTAGTATATATATAATTCATATCACTAATATAAAATCCATAGCATTGGAATATAATCCATAGTCTTAAAAATATCATCCATAGCATTAAAATATACTCCATAGCATTTAAAATATCATCTATAAAATAAACCATATAATTACCGAAATAAAATACGGAAACCATCACATACACATAATCCACGGTTTACAAAAAGCTAGGAATCCTACCGAATACCGCTTAGCGTCCCTTTACGTTTTCGTTCGATAATCCGATCACCGATCGCGTACCGTTTACGACGTCCCGATACCTTATTATACATTTACCAAATTAGTCCATATTTTAACCATGATTAAGTCCCTAACTGATCATAAACCTAGATCCATTAATGATCCCTAACCATGTTACAAGATCATTAAAATCAGCCCTTAACTTAGCCTCATTTTCATTGATTTAAACCCATACATAATTCCAAATTTTGCCCATTTAAACATTCTAATTTTATGAACCTAAAAGGCAGCAACCCTAAGCTTCATTTAATCATTCATAATATCATCTTAATGTACCCAAATTCATGTCCAACATACATGGGGTTCGGCCATGGTATGGTTCTTCATCGTGGCCCATAATTACGGTTTTGCCACTACACTTCCATGATTTAATATTTCCTCCATCCATGTATATTTTTGGTCCATACTCCATCCCTATACTTAGCCCCATTAATGATTCATTGACCATGACCTAACATCCCTAAAATCAGCCACTTAATTTAATTAAATTTGCAATCATCTAATCTCATACATAATACAATATTTAGCCCATAACATGACCTACCAATGGGTCATGGGTTCGGCCATACACCATGGCCGAACCCATGATGCCTTTTTTTTTTCCATTTTTCTTGGGTCTATTTCACCTCATTTGGTCCTACCATAAATGAATTTAAATCATACATTTACATCATCTTTCCATAATCATCATGAGATATACTTTGGTCCATTTGATTTAAACATCATTCCATTTTATTTTCCATGGTTCCAAGAACACTAAATTCCTCAAATTCTTCCCATGGGGTTCGGCCATGTACCATGGCCGAACCCATGGTCCATAATTTTATTTTTAAAAAACTCATTTCGATTCATTTAAAACCTTGTTTAAAATACCTAACAAAAAATCCACTTAATTACCATTAACATTCTCCATAAATTTCCATACTCTTATAACCATTAATTATCTTACTCCATCACCATAGGGTTCGGCCATTCACCATGGCCGAACCCATGACATATCCCATGAATTTCTTGTTTAAAACCCCCTTTAAATTTTTCCAACATTTAATCATTTACAACCCTAAAATCATAATCATTCTCCATGGCCTTTAAACCTTAAAACCCTAATTAAATCATCAACCATTCACCATGGGTTCGGCCATACTACATGGACGAACCCTATGGTCCATCAATCCATTTAAAAAGCCCATTACTTCCATGCTTAAATCCATTTAATTTCATAACCTCCTTAGTCCTTTTATTTTTTATTTTTCTTAATCTATCTCTCCCCTTTTCATCCATTTCTCATCTTATCATTGAATGGATCTTAGATCTAAGGCCCATAACATTTGTGGCCACCATTCATTCTAAGAAATGGATTCCATAAATACATCTTAACCTTTAAAACATATAAATTCTTGTCTAAGAATTTCTTACCACACCGACGACTCCTCCGGTCTTTTTTTCTCCTTTTGCTTTCCTTAGCCCTTTCTCTTCTTCTTCTCCTTGTTGCTCGGCCACTATGTGCTTGATCAAGATGGAGTCTCCATGGTTAGGGTTTGGCTAAGGTAGGTTTAGATTTTGAGAGAGGGAGAGGGGAGGAAGGGATAGAAAATTATCTCAAACTTGGGTCTTGGGGTGGTGGTTGGCCAAGCCTAGTTTTTTCCTTCTTTTCTTCTAAGTTTCTTCTTCTTTCTTGGTGTTTTCCTTGGGAGAGAGACGGAGGACGATTTTGGGAGAGGGAATGAAGAGATGAAGATGAGATGAGACCCTAGACCCATTCAATGAAGAGATGAAGATGAGATGAGACCCTAGACCCATTCCCATCTCATCTTGGTGGCTTGGGTTACACTCCTCCATCATTTCATTTGACCAACCAACATGGGTAAGTATGGCTTGCATGTCCTTGGTGGTGGTGGTTGGGATGAAACCACCACCATGCCAATGGTTTTGGGTTTTAAGGTGGGTGGTTTGGTCTTCCCATCAAGTCCATTGACTACCCATCATGGAGAGGGGTATGGGCTCTCATACCTTGAGTGGTGGTGGTTGAGATGAAACCACCACCCTAAGTCCATGGTTTCCTTTGTGTTTCCTTGGATGGTTTCAATGGGATGAAACCACCCTTTGACTTGCCCCTTTGACTTATTTATTTGACCCTAATTTGACCAACCTAATTAATTAAATTAATTCCTTACTTAGGTTAATTAATTCCTATTCAATTTAATTCCATTAAATTCTCTTTCTAATAAATCCACCCATGGTTGACCAAGTCAACCATAGTGGACGGCCCCCACCAACACCTACCCTACCCGCCACCTCACTTGATGAGGTGGAGGTAGGCCCCATTCGGTCATGTCACTTAAACCCCATTAATCTTAATTTAGGTGATTTAAAATAATTTAATTACTTTAATCCACTTTAATTGTCCTTAGTCCCCTTAACCTATCCATGGTTCACCAAGTCAACCATGATGGTCGGCCCCACCTTTTCCTTGGTCCACACGCCACCTCACTTGGTGAGGTGGAGGTGGGCCCCACTTGGTTATGCTAGCTTAATCATCTCATCATTAACTTAGGGGGTTTAATTCCAATTCAACCCATTCCAATCAATTGGGTCACCATTGGGCTCATGGCCCAATTAAATTATTTTCTACCATTTACCTTAAAGTTTGAATCATTTTGATCCATTGAGTCCCACATGGTTATCAGGCCCATTTTGACCATTATTGACCCTTTAAATAGATCCCATCCAATCCATGGTCCATTGGACTATACTTGGGCCTTTGCCCCAAAATTTGATCCATTTAACATCCATATATCAAAATTCCAATTTTTTTCATTATTAAAATAAATAAATGCCATATATATGTTGATCTAAAAATTCGGGCTATTACAATAGAATCCTCTTTTGAAATTTTCATCCCGAAAATTCGAGCGAAGTAGGGTTTCAAAACAACTCATGCGAAAAGCTCCGGATAAGCGGTTTTCATCTCCAACTCAAGTTCCCAGGTGGTTTCTTCATTGCCATGTCGTTCCCATACCACCTTAACGAACTGAATGGCGTGGTTCCGCAGCACCCTTTGTTCGCTCTTGATCACTCTGACCGGCTTCTCCACATATGTCACATCGCTTTGTACATCGATGTCTTGAACATTCAACACATGAGAAGGATCGGGGTTGTACTTCCTTAACATGGACACATGAAATACAACATGTAAAGATGATAATTGTGGAGGGAGCGCCAACTGATAAGCTACTCCCCCCACCCTCTTCAGGATCAGAAACGGTCCCCACAAACCTAGGCGACAGTTTCCCTTTCTTCCCGAACCTCATGTGCCCCTTCCGTGGTGAGACTTTTAAGAATACTAACTCTCCCACCTCAAACTCGAGGAACCTTCGCCTCTTGTCGGCATAGCTTTTCTGATGGCTCTGTGCAGTGAGTAGATGTTGCCGTATCAACTTAATCTAGGTTGTAGTCTCCGCAACCAAATCCGGTCCAATCAACGCAGGTTCACCGGCCTCTGTCCAACATACGGGCGATCTACACGGCCTACCATACAAGGCTTCAAATGGAGCCATCTAGAGGCTTGCTGGTAGCTGTTATTGTAAGAGAACTCCACCAGTGGCAAATAGTCCTCCCATCCGCCTTTGAAGTCTAGCATGCATGCTCTCAGCATTCCTCCAGTGTCTGTATCGTCCTCTCCAACTATCCATCCGTCTGTGGATGAAATGCTGTGCTAGTCAATACCTCAGTTCCCATAGCCAACTGCATGCCCTACCATACTCTGCCGGTGAATCAGCCATCCCTGTCGGACACAATAGACTGGGGAATGCCATGTAACCTGATGATCTCCCGGATGTACCGTCGACCCAAAGTCTCTGATGAATCTGTCATCTTGATGGGAAGGAAATGTGCAGACTTGATCAATCGGTCCACTATGACCCATATCGCATCGTTGCCCTTTGATGACCATGGCAACCCTGTTACAAAGTCCATGGATATGTGCTCCCATTTCCATTCTGGCACCGGTAAGGGTGCGAGCAAGCCCGGTGGTTCCGATGTTCCGCCTTAAACCTGCTGACAAGTTAGGCAGCAAGTAACAAATGCTGCTGCATCTTTCTTAAGTCCATACCACCAATAGTGCCTCTTAAGATCATGATACATCTTGGTGCTGCCCAGGTGGATAGAGAGTTTGGTTTGGTGTGTTTCAATCAGCAACTCTCTTCTGCAATTCTTAGGCACATATGTCCTGCCTCGGAACATAAGACCTTGTCCTGGTCGTAACTCCCACTCCGGTACAACTCACCGGTAGACATCTTAGCCCAAATCTCCTCCACCTCTGGATCTGTCCGTTGCTCCCGTTCAATCTCGGAGACCATGTTGGATCGTATGATCAGATTATACATGGTCCCATGGTTATTTAGGTAGAGTTTAAATTCTCTAATGGTATTCAATACCTCCCATTCTGTCCTGATCAAGCTGGCTACTGTCGCATGTGACATGCGGCTGAGGGTATCCGCCACTTTGTTCGCCTTGCCATGATGGTACCGAAGTGCGAACTCATAATCCGCCAGATATTCCATCCACCTGCGCTACCTCATGTTGAGTTCCTTCTGATCAAATAAGTACTTCAGGCTCTTATGATCAGAGAATACCTCAAATTTCTCACCACAGAGGTAGTGTCTCCAGCTTTTGAGAGCGAAGACCACTGCTCCTAGCTCCAGATCATGTGTGGGATAATGGCGTTCATGAATTTTTAACTGTCTTGATCCGTACGCCACTGAACGATTACCTTGACTGAGTGTGCACCCCAGTCCCTCACCGGAGGCATCACAGTACACCTCATAATTTCTGCCTCTTTCCGGCAATATCAGAATAGGAGCGGTTGTAAGCCTCTCCTTTAGCTCCTCAAACCTCTGGTTGCATAGATCTGACCACTCAAATTTGACTCCCTTTTGAGTGAGTCGGGTAAGTGGAGCTGCAATCTTGGAGAAATCCATGATGAATTTCCTGTAGTAACCGGCCAATTCCAGAAAACTGCGGATCTCGGTCACATGCGTCTTCGCTTTCCACTCTTTTACTGCCGCTACTTTAGCCAGGTCCACGGCTATACCTTCCTCTGATATAATGTGCCCCAAGAAGTTGACTTCAGATAGCCAAAATTCACACTTGCTGGCTTTGGCATATAATTGGTTCTTCCTCCAGGTGTCTAGGACTATCCGTAGGTGCTCGGCATGTTCCTTCTGACTTTTGGAATAGACCAGAATATCATCAATGAAAACGTTCACAAAATGATCCAAGTAAGGACGGAATATCCTATTCATTAGGTCCATGAACACAGCCGGTGCATTAGTAAGTCCAAATGGCATGACCACATACTCATATAAGCCATACCGTGTCCTGAAAGCTGTCTTCTCTATGTCCTCCTCTCTAACCCGAATTTGATGGTATCCGGACATCAGATCAATCTTTGAGAATGAGAGGAACCCCTAAGTTGATCAAATAGATCGTCAATCCGGGGTAGAGGATACTTATTCCTGACAGTCAGCTGGTTCAACTTTCTATAATCCACACAAATTCGAAGGGTACCGTCCTTCTTCTTCACAAATAACACTGGGGCTCCCCATGCGGATGTGCTGTTCCGAATAAAACCCAGTCTGAGTAGTTCATCAATCTGCTTTTTCAACTCGGTCATCTCAGCTGGTGCCATCCTATAATGGGGTAATGATACTGGAGCGGCGCCAGGGTATAACTTGATTTCAAAGTCTATCTCCCTCTTGGGTGGCAAACTAGGGAGCTCTATTGGGAATACCTCGGCATAATCTGCTACTACCGCCGGAAGTTCAGTTATTGGTGCCCTATCTAATATGAGGTTGTTCAAGGCAAGATGGTTCAATTCTTCCTGTAGCCTTCTAGGGATGCCCTGTCTGTCAGCGTGTACCACGTAGCGCTTTCCCTCGGGTGACCAAAATATCACCCTACGAAGGTGGCAATCAATATGGGCCTGATATGTAGTCAACCAGTCCATGCCAAATATAACATCGTATTCGGCCATATCGATTACTAAATAGTTGAACTCAAATCTGAATCCCGCGAGTTCAGTGTTCAATGCCGTACATATGAGTCCTAATGATGTGTCTCCGACAGGGGATACAATGGTGAGTGATGTGGACAAGTTTTGTACTAATGTGCCCGTGGCAGATATGAATGCAGCAAATATGAATGAATGTGAAGCTCCAGAGTCAAATAATGTAACAGCATAGGAACTACCAACTACAACCATACCTTGCATCACCGAACGATCCACCGCTACTGGAGCCGGTATGGTGAAAAGTCGTCCAGACCCTGTAGGGTTTGGCGCCCGTCCTGCCTGGTTGTATGTTCTGCCCCCTTGCGATTGAGTTGGTCTAGTCGGAGGGCGAAAGGAACCCCTAGAGTTAGAGGGTCGGCTGATCTGTGGACACTCCCTCTTGAAGTGGCCCTATTAGCCACACTGGTAACATGTGTTCCCACCCCGGGGAACCTGTGTGACTGATGCTGATGGGGAGGGCTGATTGGGGTGAAAGCCCCCTATAGATCCCGTGGAGGGTGAGGGTCTGCTAGAATTTGGGCAGAACTTCTTGTTGCGTTGGAATGCACCCCGCCCACCTTGCCCTCGGCGGTTGTCAAACCGCCCTATCTCATTCAATTCTCGTTCTGCGATAGTGGCCCTGCTGACCACCCCTGCCAGTGTGGGTTCCTTGAAAATTGTCACCCTGGCTCTGATGTTTGGTCGAAGGCCCCGTTCAAATTTGCGGGCCCTCCGGTGCTCAGAATCCACCATGTAGAATGCATAGACGGGCAACTTAAGGAATTCTTTGTGGTATTCTGCCACCATCATGGTGCCTTGTATCAATGAGAGGAAGGCTTGAGTCTGGCTCTCTCTTTCCTCCTCCAAAAAATATTGTTCTAGGAAGGTGGCTGAGAACTATTCCCATGTCATGGTGGTCCTTTCCCCTTCTGGTACCAGTGCTTGTTGCTTTTCCACAATTTCCCACCAACTACTGGCATCCTCGATCAGTTGGGAAGTGGCCAATAAGATTTTATCAGCAGGATTGGAAATTTGGAGCAGATTAAAGATCTGAATGATCCTTTTTAACCAATGCTCCGTTCCGACAGCCCCTTCTTTTCCCCTGAAGTAGGGAGGGCGCTGTTGTTGAAAATCCTTGACCATCTTCCGTTTACTGGAGTCGCTGGCGGTCACATTTCCGCTTGAGTGTTGTTGAAGAGCAGAAGCGACTGCCGCTTGAACTACGTCTCTTAGCTCGGGAGGTACACCTTGTATGTTTATACTATTCTGTCCCTCGGTGGATGAGGTGGTTGTGCCCCCTCTTGATGCGGTGGGTGTACTTTCTCTTGATGAGGTGGTGGCACCTCTTCTTCTACCCGTGGGTTTTTACGAGTTCTTCTTTTTGGCGGCATTTCCTAAGTCATTGAAAACATTTATTGACTTAGTCCCTTCATAATGTTGGCGCATTCACATACATTTCATTTTTTTTTTTTTTTTTTGGGAAAAATTTGCCAATATAGACATACTTAGTCTTTGAGGGAATAATTTCCTAAGTATTAAGTATTGTCTCTCATTTTGGGGAAAATTGCCAAATATGCATACTTTGTTTTTGGGGAAAATTTCCTAAGTATCAATGTTTGTTTTATTTGGTGTAATCAGGGAAATTTTCCTACGTTTGATGAATCCATCAAAGTTATAATGATTGTACTTCCCTTGCTATCATTTCTTACGTCAAATGTGGCTCTCAGATTGAATGTTTCAGTTTGAGTCAATCGAAGCAAATTAATCCGGCCCCCATGCAGTGGACTCCGAAGAGTCTATCAGTTGGGATTCTTATCCGTCAGTGAGACATGAAACCGTCTTAATTATACTTCGAGAGATTCATTCTTCCGATTTCGCTCTGATACCAACTGTAACGCCCGCCCTTTTTTCACCGAAATCAGAGTCTATTTTTTTTTTTTTTTTGAAATGTAAAGTGACAAAGGGTGCAGACGTCACGACGCGAGTTAAGTCCAAGCTTTTAAAGCTCGGCCCTTAACTGGCCAACCCCAGGCGTGCGCGGAACGAAGTCCACGAGAACGGTTCATGCGTAGGAAGTAAGCTCGCGGAATATAATTAGATACGTAATATTATAATAGAGACTATCCTACCAGTTTTTAGATAAAAGGGAAGATACATCATTAAATTACTAAAATACCCCTATGTTCATAATTATGTCTCAAAATGATAATGTCCAGAGTATAGTCCAAACCATAGCAAGGAACAGTAAAATTATTACATGCCGACAAGCTAAGCTACTTAAATTACAATTTTCCAAAATAAAACTTAAATAACTAAGTAGCCGTTTTCCCAAGCTCCTACGCTTGGTTCCCATTGCGTCCACCGTTTCCGCCGTCTCCTGCGTCATCAGCTAGGGTAGAAGTAGGGCGTTAGACAACGCGCCCAGTAGGACTCCGAGTAGGGTTAGCACATGGATTAGTGATACAAACATACCGATAACAATATAAGAAAACCATATGATGAATGCCATGCCATGGGTGCCTATGTCATGTGTCCCACCCATCATCCATATCATCATAAAATGTCATATCCCCCTTGACGGCAAAGCCTCTTCAAGGTGTCCCCATGTTTGCTTCTCGGTCGCCCCAACGGAGCATGGACTCCGATTATAGCATATCAAGCTATCCCCATGTTTGTTCTCGGTCGCCCCGATGGAGCATGGACTCCGGTTATAGCGCATCAGGCTATCCCCATGTTTGCTTCTCAATCGCCCCGACGAAGCATGGACTCCGGTTCCTTTATTTTCCCGCCCATGCCATGCATGAGATGTAAGTGCATTATGCTATGTAGTATATATATAATTCATATCACTAATATAAAATCCATAGCATTGGAATATAATCCATAGTCTTAAAAATATCATCCATAGCATTAAAATATACTCCATAGCATTTAAAATATCATCCATAAAATAAACCATATAATTACCGAAATAAAATACGGAAACCATCACATACACATAATCCACGGCTTACAAAAAGGTAGGAATCCTACTGAATACCGCTTAGCTTCCCTTTACGTTTTCGTTCGATAATCCAGTCGCCGATCGCGTATCGTTTGCGATGTCTCGATACCTTATTATACATTTACCAAATTAGTCCATATTTTAACCATGATTAAGTCCCTAACTGATCATAAACCTAGATCCATTAATGATCCCTAACCATGTTACAAGATCATTAAAATCAGCCCTTAACTTAGCCTCATTTTCATTGATTTAAACCCATACATAATTCCAAATTTTGCCCATTTAAACATTCTAATTTTGTGAGCCTAAAAGGCAGCAACCCTAAGCTTCATTTAATCATTCATAATATCATCTTAATGTACCCAAATTCATGTCCAACATACATGGGGTTCGGCCATGTACCATGGCCGAACCCATGGTTCTTCATTGTGGCCCATAATTACGGTTTTGCCACTACACTTCCATGATTTAATATTTCCTCCATCCATGTATATTTTTGGTCCATACTTCATCCCTATACTTAGCCCCATTAATGATTCATTGACCATGACCTAACATCCCTAAAATCAGCTACTTAATTTAATTAAATTTGCAATCATCTAATCTCATACATAATGCAATATTTAGCCCATAACATGACCTACCAATGGGTCATGGGTTCGGCTATACACTATGGCCGAACCCATGATGCCTTTTTTTTTTTCCATTTTTCTTGGGTCTATTTCACTTCATTTGGTCCTACCATAAATGAATTTAAATCATACATTTACATCATCTTTCCATAATCATCATGAGATATACTTTGGTCCATTTGATTTAACCATCATTCCATTTTATTTTCCATGGTTCCAAGAACACTAAATTCCTCAAAGTCTCTCCATGGGCATGGCCGAACCCATGGTCCATAATTTTATTTTTAAAAAACTCATTTCCATTCATTTAAAACCTTGTTTAAAATACCTAACAAAAAATCCACTTAATTACCATTAACATTCTCCATAAATTTCCATACTCTTATAACCATTAAATATCTTATTCCATCACCATAGGGTTCGGCCATACACCATGGCCGAACCCATGGTTCATGATTCTCCTTCATTCACCATTTTTTGGAGGCCATTAAATCATTTACATATCCCATGATTTTCTTGTTTAAAACCCCCTTTAAAATTTTCCAACATTTAATCATTTACAACCCTAAAATCATAATCATTCTCCATGGCCTTTAAACCTTAAAACCCTAATTAAATCATCAACCATTCACCACGGGGTTCGGCTATGTAGCTTGGCCGAACCCTATGGTCCATCAATCCATTTAAAAAACCCATTACTTCCATGCTTAAATCCATTTAATTTCATAACGTCCTTAATCCTTTTATTTATTATTTTTCTTAATCTATCTCTCCCCTTTTCATCCATTTCTCATCTTATCATTGAATGGATCTTAGATCTAAGGCCCATAACATTTGTGGCCACCATTCATTCTAAGAAATGGATTCCATAAATACATCTTAACCTTTAAAACATATAAATTCTTGTCTAAGAATTTCTTACCACACCGACGACTCCTCCGATCTTTTTTTCTCCTTTTACTTTCCTTAGCCCTTTCTCTTCTTCTTCTCCTTGTTGCTCGGCCACTATGTGCTTTATCAAGATGGAGTCTCCATGGTTAGGGTTTGGCTAAGGTAGGTTTAGATTTTGAGAGAGGGAGAGGGGAGGAAGGGATAGAAAATTATCTCAAGCTTGGGTCTTGGGGTGGTGGTTGGCCAAGCCTAGTTTTTTCCTTCTTTTCTTCTAAGTTTCTTCTTCTTTCTTGGTGTTTTCCTTGGGAGAGAGACGGAGGACAATTTTGGGAGAGGGAATGAAGAGATGAAGATGAGATGAGACCCTAGACCCATTCAATGAAGAGATGAAGATGAGATGAGACCCTAGACCCATTCCCATCTCATCTTGGTGGCTTGGGTTACACTCCTCCATCATTCCATTTGACCAACCAACATGGGTAAGTATGGCTTGCATGTCCTTGGTGGTGGTGGTTGGGATGAAACCACCACCATGCCAATGGTTTTGGGTTTTTAAGGTGGGTGGTTTGGTCTTCCCATCAAGTCCATTGACTACCCATCATGGAGAGGGGTATGGGCTCTCATACCTTGAGTGGTGGTGGTTGAGATGAAACCACCACCCTAAGTCCATGGTTTCCTTCGTGTTTCCTTGGGTGGTTTCAATGGAATGAAACCACCCTTTGACTTGCCCCTTTGACTTATTCATTTGACCCTAATTTGACCAACCTAATTAATTAAATTAATTCCTTACTTAGGTTAATTAATTCCTATTCAATTTAATTCCATTAAATTCTCTTTCTAAGAAATCCACCCATGGTTGACCAAGTCAACCATTGTGGATGGTCCCCACCAACACCTACCCTACCCGCCACCTCACTTGATGAGGTGGAGGTAGGCCCCATTCGGCCATGTCACTTAAACCCCATTAAACTTAATTTAGGTGATTTAAAATAATTTAATTACTTTAATCCACTTTAATTGTCCTTAGTCCCCTTAACCTATCCATGGTTGACCAAGTCAACCATGATGGTCGGCCCCACCTTTTCCTTGGTCCACACGCCACTTCACTTGGTGAGGTGGAGGTGGGCCCCACTTGGTTATGCTAGCTTAATCATCTCATCATTAACTTAGGGGGTTTAATTCCAATTCAACCCATTCCAATCAATTGGGTCACCATTGGGCCCATGGCCCATTTAAATTATTTTCTACCATTTACCTTAAAGTTTGAATCATGTTAATCCATTGGGTCCCACATGGTTATCGGGCCCATTTTGACCATTATTGACCCTTTAAATGGATCCCATCCAATCCATGGTCAATTGGACTATACTTGGGCCTTTGCCCCAAAATTTGATCCATTTAACATCCATATATCAAAATTCCAATTTTTTTCATTATTAAAATAAATAAATGCCATATATATGTTGATTTAAAAATTCGGGCTATTACACAAGAGACCGTGTTAGTTCACATAGCAGAAAAGTGTTGTGACATAAGGAGAGAAAAATTGGCTAACTATAAGTCTAGAATTTACTCTTCCTGGCTATAGTACATATTCTGCTTGGAAAGCCATACATTCCATTCAAAGTATTTTGATCTTTATGTGTTTTGGAATGTAAATTTTGATTTTATGCATATTTTAATGATTTGATGAATTATTTTTGGCATATCTGTGTTTTATCATGTTGGAATAAATCTGTGTATGCCATGCTTAGAATTGGATTTCATCAAGTTCAACAAATTAGGGATGACTACTCTGCAATCTAAACCTCTCGGTATAGTCGACATGTCGGTGAATAGACTAGTCGGTGTGACAGAGATGTCGGCACTGTGTTAAATCGAGTAGTGTTGAAAAGGGCAAAAATTGTCAAAAGGTTCGACCTGTCGATGGAAACGACATGTCGGTAAGACAAAAGTTTAAATTAAAAGGGACCATTTCTGCGAAAATGATAATTCATTTGAATTTGTCGTCTCCTCTCCCGCGAAGGTCTGGTGATCTCCATTTCTCCTCCTGTGCCCTAGATGAGTGGATAGGACCTCTCAGAGTGATTTCTCGCTGAAAAATCATAGGGTTTTTAGTCCTCCCGTCTCTAGAAGCCTGAATATCACGGTTTTTGTGATTTTCGTAGATCAGGTTAGGCTCAGTCGTCACCTCATCTACCTCCATACCACTATTTGAGGATTTCCTCTTGAAAAAACCATGCCCAAAAAGATGGCAATCTAGTCGCGCCCTCAGACCTCTGTGGAATGAGGTGAGTCCAATCAGTGGGCCAAAATAACCAAAAGATCAACCTTTCGATCTTGCCTTGCCCCTTGCTTTGGAAATCCTGCGTATGTTCATGTTGGTAAGTTCACTCTCTCTCCCCATAGACCAGAATCCAGTTCTCACCAGAAAACCCAACCAGAGGTTGAATAAGACCCCATCATTGACAAAGATGTAGTCTTCGTCAAAGAACGTTGTGAGAGAATGAGAAAGATGCGGAAGAGGAGAATGGTCGTAGAACTAGTAACGAATAGCATATCATTGTCCCTGATGACAGTAGTGAGGAAGAAAGTCATCGTTCTGAGGACTTTTGGAGAGACACTGAGGAAGAAGAAGAATATGAATATCCCTCTCAAGAGAATGCCAGTATTGGCAGGAGGGTGTTCACACTTGAAAGGAGAATAGACTACCTTGAAAGAAGTCTGGATGACATCAGGTTGTCTGTCTAGGAACTAGTCTCTGATATCTTCTCCTCTGCCAGATCTGATATAGCACAGTTCAAGATTCTCGACCCCTTCTCCTCCAACACCTCCACAGGATGGCCCTGCTTAGGATAATTTTTCATATTCCATGTTTTGTATTTTGAAAAACTATACTTTTGAAATTTTGTCTAAGCATCCATGATGCCCCCTCCAAAACCATATGTACTGCACATTTTGATTATCAATTATATGATATGGTTTGCTATGGTTGATGTGTGTATTACAGTGTTTGAATGCCTTTTATCTCTTGTCTATTGTTAACATGTTTTTTGTTAAATAGACTAACATACAGGTTTGAATGAGTTAGTTTTGTATTGGCATGTTAGGGAGATAGGGATCTGGCTGTGATGTTGCACACATCCTTGGAGTTTGGGGGAAATATGTGTTGTTTAGCACCTGTCACTGGTCATGACAGTGTAGGGAAGAAGGATGATGCAAGCTTGAAAGAAAGCTTGGTGAAAAATAAACATAGAGGCAGCTAAGTTTATGGGGGAGTTAAGTCAAAAACGCTAGAAAAGATAGTTTGGAGAATGGGGAAGAATACTCTAAAAAAGGAAGCTAGGTAAGTTAGCTTGACCTCATTGGGAGAACACCTTTAAGACAGCACAACTCTTAAAGGGGAAGAAGAAGAAAAACAGTAATGCAATGGCAATTTGCATTATACTGTGGGGGAAGATCAATGCTTGAATGCATGAGAAGCATGCATTGATAAATGGAAAGATTAAATGAGTTGGAAGTGAACTCATGGAAGCACTAAATATAAGAAACATGAGAGAGTGCTTGAGATCAAAATCCTTCAAAATGAAGGAAACTAGATGTCTGCCTACTAACCTTTGTCAATTGTATGACAAAATGGGAGAAAAAATTAGTAGAATGTGATAAACATCAAATCTAATTATGGGGGAGTAATTGGTTAAAATGGGAAGAAGTGTAAGTGCTTGGGCCTCTAGGAATAGAGAGCCATGAAAGGGTGGAATGTTCAAAAGCCAATGGACATGGGATAATGTCTATGCTTAGAGTTCAAACTCAAAGAAGATTGGGGGAGAAAATCTTCTCAACACTGATAGCTTGGATATGTGCTATGGGTATTGTTGGTTTCTAGGAAATCAAGGTGTATGGGGGAGCATGAATACAAATCTAGCTTAGTCCTTGGATACATATTTATGTTTTGGATTAACCCCTCTAATGATTTTCTAGTGTTGCTTTCGTATGTGCTTGAACAGGAAAACATGATTTGAAGCAATCTTGTTGTTTCCATTTGAATATGTACTTGGAATCAATGTAATATTTTGTATTCAAATGTGATGTAAAAAGAGTGGGGTTGTAATTGGGTTAGCTTCTAGGTTTTGTCATGAAATTGACAAAGGGGGAGATTGTTAGTGTCCCGGCTTGTCAAGTTTCTAAGTTTGTCAATTCCATGACTTGAGAAAAAGCACTTGCTAGAAACTTGAATACTCAAGGTGATCAAGATTAAAAATCATGCTCCACCGGATTAAAGCTCATCGTTATGGCAATCACAATACATGTATTTGGCCATAGATGACTTTAGGTGGTACTTACACCTTTGGAGGACCATTCCTAGGCTCAGTTGAACAAATGGTAAAATCATAAAAACCCTAAAGAGTAAGCTTGACAGTGAATTGAAATCGAACTTGGAAATATGAATTAAGTTCACTTCAGCTCGACCAGTCTTTCTCAGTGACCCCTCGGTGGAGACAGGATCGACCCATCGTGGTCAAAGACTAATCGGCCAGATTGGCAAAGGTCCTGGATCATGGAACTGTCATTGTAAGTATGCCTCTGATCAAGAGACTCGTATGCACCGACCCCTCGGTGATGAACTTAACGATCCTCATGGTCAACGACTCGTCAATAATAACTTATGAGTTCTGGAACTTAGAACTCAAGTGAACTCTCGAGAAAGTAAACATCTCGATAATTCAAGAACGATCGTGTAACGCCCCGCCCTTTTTCACTTTTGTAAATCAGAGTATAATTTTTTTTTTTATAAGTGAGAAAGGACGGATCGTCACAACGCGAGTCAAGTCTAAGTTTCCAAAACCCGACCCTTAACTGGCCACTATTACGTGTGTGTTGACTTAGTCCACTAAAATATTTTCACACGCTTTTCTTAATGCTTGCGGAATAATTTATATGAATAAGATGTTATTCATTCTCTTATCATCATTAGGCAAGGAAAACCAATCACCATAATATTACAATAAACTTAAGGATTATCAAACCATAGCAAATAAGTTCTAAGTTATTACAATCCAAAATGTAAATTATCTGAATACATCATTGTAATAAAAAACCAAGTAATTTAAAATTAAATCTTCCCAAGCTCCTACGCTTGGCTCCCTTCTGGTCCCACGTCCTTTTCCTTATCATTTCTTGTTCCATCATCTATAGGGTAGAAGTAGGGCATTAGTCAACATATCCAGTAGGTATTCCAATTAGGGTTAGGATACACATAGAAGTAATATTAGTTTAACATAAATCAAGGGTATATACATCATTAACATCATATTTGTAAAACATCTTGTAAGTACTAAAACAATGCATGATGTCCATATCATAATCATGCTAACATAAGTGTCATGTCATGGGTGTCAATGCCAGATGAAATCTCACCCAATGTCCATACCCAATCACATCATAAAACAATCAATGGTTTCCTTGGCCAATTATGTCCACAGTGTTTGAGGCGGCAACCACTAGGGCATTGTATATCCATTCACAAATTAATCAGAATTACAGATATAGTGTGATCTCCTCCCTCTGCACAGGGTTTCGTGTGCTAAGCCAGTACACTTTTAGTCGACTGAATCATAAGATTCAATCGGCTAAAATACAAGCAGATCCTTTGTATGCTCAGCCAGCACACTTTCAGTCGACTAAATCACAAGATTCAGTCTGCTGAAATACAAGCAGATCCTTTGTATGCTCGGCCAGCACACTTTCAGTGGACTGAATCTCACTTTGTTCAGATCCTTTTGTTTGCATTCATTGTAAGACCATTCTCCTTGAAATCCATCCTTTATCATATTTAAACATGGATTTCATCTTCCATACTTCACTTAGTAAATTTTTTTTTTTTTTTGAATTTACGTGTAGGAAACCGCAGGAAACCCAGGTTAAAACCCCCACAGGGGGTACCCACTGCCCTAAGGGTACACCAAGTTAGGCCATGGGGGCTCGAACTTGGCACCTCCTGCTTCTTGAGGCGGGAGGTTAACCAGTTGAGCTACAATCCTTTGTATACTCGGCCAGCACACTTTCAGTTGACTGAATCATAAGATTCAGTCGACTCACTTTGTTCAGATCCTTTTGTTTGCATTCATTGTAAGACCATTCTTCTTGAAATCCATCATTTATCATATTTAAACATGGATTTCATCTTCCATACTTCACTTAGTAAATTTTTTTTTTTTTAATTTTACGTGTGGGAAACCGCGGGAAACCCAGCGTAAAACCCCCACAGGGGGTACCCACTGCCCTTAGGGTACACCAGGTTAGGCCATGGGGACTCGGACTTGGCCCTCCCACTTCACTTAGTAAATTTACCCTACCCACTAGCCAAGGTTAGGGTTTTTTATAATCCATCCATTCATAGTATCATAGCATGGTTCGAATTTAATCTTATGGTTGTTTTGTTTCAACCTATACCCATCCTTTAGAAGGATTTCCAACTCCATGGCCTTATAACAATGTTGGTCATTCATTCCAACCAATCATGGAACCCATGGGTTCGGCCACACCATGGTCAAACCCATGGTTTTCTTAGATTTATTCCCATATTAGTAAGTCTTAGGCATACCTTCCTTCAATCTCCTTCTTTTCTTTTGATCTGTCTCTTCTTCCTTAATTCTTCTTCTCCTTTCTTGTTCTTCAAAGTCTCCAAGTATAGGAGGTAGAGGTGGGAAAGAAAGAGGAGAGGAGAGGAGAGAAAACTCTTGCTCAAAGTGGAGGGGTTGGCCAAGGGGTTTGAGCAATCCTTTGGTTTGTAATTTTAAAACTAAAATTATTCCCTTCATCTTCTCATAATGGCTTCGCCTACCAAGGAGACCATTGGTTTAACCAATGAGTCCCTTGACTTCCCAAGGGTGGCTTCATGGCTCTTGAGATGAAGACCCTTGGGTTCCCAAGTGTCTAAGTACAATGTACTTGGACAAGTTACCCCATCTCATCCCTTCATCTTCTCAACTCAAATAAAAAAAAACCTTAATTCAAGACTTGAACTCACAAGTGGTTGACCAAGTCAACCCATGCCATGGTCGACCATGCATGTGGTGACTTGGTCACTACATGGCACTTGGGTCCCACTTTGGCCATGTCACTTGATGATGTGGCATCCTTGCTTAGTTGGCTTCCATGTGATGACATGTATGCCACATGGCAATATCACATCACTCACATGCCACCTCACTTGATGAGGTGGACTTTAATATATTAAATGTACTAATTTATCCAATTCAACTAATTAAACTAAACTTACCCAATTACTTTAAAATCAAGCTCACCCATGACCCATTGGGTCTTAATTGGGTAATTGACCCATTTCCTTCCCCATCTAATGTCCATTTAAACTTTTTAACCTCAAATTCAATTAAATTGCAATTCAAGTGGGCCAATCCAATAATTTTATAAGCTAAGGAAATCCAGGGTGTTACAATATTACCCTCCTTTTGAAATTTTCATCCCAAAAATCGAGCGTAGTAGGGTTTCAAACAAATCTTACAAATAGCTCAGGATGATCTGCTCTCATTTCTGACTCCAATTCCCAAGTGGCTTCCTCATTATTGTGTCGGTCCCATACCACTTTGACAAATGGAATCGCTCTGCTCCGTAACACCATTTGCTCCATATCAATTACTCGAACAGAACTCTCGACGTAAGATACGTCGCTTTGCACTTTTATGTCTTGCACATTCAGCACGTGTGATGGGGCAGGGTTGTACTTCCTCAGCATGGAAACATGGAATACATCATGCAGTCTTGACGACTGCGGAGGGAGTATCAGACGATATGCCACTTCCCCCACCTTCTCATGGATTCCAAAGGGGCCACAAATCTGGGTGACAGCTTCCCTTTCTTTCCAAACCTCATGTGTCCTTTTCGTGACAAGACATTCAAGAACATTAGATCTCCCACTTCAAACTCAAGATATCTTTTTCTTTTGTCAGCGCAGCTCTTCTGACGACTCTGTGCCGTGAGCAGATGTTGTCGTATCACTTTGATCTGTTCTTTGGTCTCTACAACCAGATCAGGTCCAATAAGAGCAGGCTCACCGGCCTCTGTCGAACATACTCGAGATCTGCAGAGTGTACCATACAATGCCTCAAATAGAGTCATCTTGAGGCTTGCCTAGTAACTATTGTTGTATGAGAACTCTACCAGTGGTGGGTGATCTTCCCAACTACCCTTAAAGTCTAGCATACAGGCTCTCAGCATATCCTCCAATGTATGTATTGTTCACTCTGACTGACTGTCGGTCTGTGGATAGAAAGCCTTGTTGTATAATAAATTTGTCCCCATAGCCGACTGCATACTCTGCCACACCCTACCAGTGAATCTGTTATCTCTGTCGGACACAATAGTCATGGGTATACCGTGTAGTCTGATGATGTCCTTGATATACCGTCGTCCCAAAGTCTTAAACGAGTTTGTCATCTTGATAGGGAGAAAATGTGCAGACTTGGTCAGACAGTCGACTATAACCCAGATTGCATCATTACCCTTTGAAGACCTCGACAATCCTGTCACAAATTCCATGGCAATGTGTTCCCATTTCCATTAGGGCACGGGTAGGGGTTTGAGCAGCCTTGGATCTTCTAATGTTCTGTCTTGACTTGCTGACAAGTAAGGCAGTGAGAGACAAAGTCGGCCACATCTCTTTTGAGTCCATGCCACCAATAATGCTTTTTCAGATCATGGTACATTTTGGTGCTAGTCGGATGGATGGAGAGCTTTGATTGATGCACTTCTATCAACAGCTCTCTCCTATAGCCATATCCTTTTGATCTCAAATTTGGATAGAAACTAAATCTATCACTAGTTTCCAACAAATCAAATTTCGTTGAAAAATTCATTCGGAAGCCCTAGATATGATTTTCTCGCGATAGCAAGCAGAAAACGGGATTTCAGATCCGAGAAATCATCTTACAACATTTTCACCACTTAAATCATGATCTAAAATATCCAATTTATTTTCTAGAGATGTTGAATCAATCCCCAAAAGTATGGATGGTTCAGAAATTAAAGATTTGATTTTACCATCCCCAAAACGAAGTTTACAAAATTTAAATCCATGGAGATCGAATTTTTGCAGTAAAAATTCAATTCTCATGGTCGATTTTTCTACAATCTCCAAAACTAATTAACAAACCAATTTCTAACCATTAAAATTCACTGAAACCCCTTGAATTGAATCCCTTTTTTTTCATCTATTTTTTTTTTACATGTATTTATAATTTTCCATCTCTCTCTTTTAATTTTTTTTTCTTGGATTTTATTAAATTTAAAAGTTGTTTTCAAAACTAAATTTTGTTTGTCCAAAGTAAAATTTTCAAAACATATTTTCCAATTTAAAACAATTGGGTCCCCCATATGCTAATTTTAGAAAATTTCCAAATTGAGATCCAAAAATTAAAGTTTTGAATACTAATATTCAAATAATTTTCCTCAACAGTTGTAGACTCAAATAACACATCAAATTTAGAAAGTTTCCAAAATTAGACCCCTGCTATTTTTAGAGTCTTGGGTCAAAGTTTTGACTTTTAAATCAGATATTAAATTTTAAACAATTAATCAAGCTAATAAACATAACACCCAATAAAAGCCTACCCGAAATATAGGGCTGCAACTCAGGTCGGACAGGTCGGGTTCCTTAAAACCCAACCCTACCCGATCTGACATGAATTCTCAACCCGAATCTCACAACCCGACCCGACCCGACCCGTATTTTGAACCCATTTTAGACTAATTTTAGTCGGCTCGGATCGGGTTGTGTCGAGTCGGGTCGGGTTAACTTATAAAATCCTTAACTCGACTCGGCCCAAATTTCATTCAGGTTTTTATTTTCTAAGCCCAACCTGACCCGCATGATTTCTCGGGTCAGAACATGTGGGTCGGGTTTTGTTGCAGCCCTATCGAAAGATTCTAATTGGGTCAAGATCTACTAATTTGAATCGAGTCGCTACATTTTAATTTTAATTTTTTTTAAAGGGTAGACGTTTAAAGTTTAAATGTTACCAGTGTTGAAAATTTTAAAATATTCATATTTTTATTTTTTAAAATTCTTCAACTTTTAAAAATGGTTTGACCTGCGGGTCAAGGGTCACGGGTTGATAAAGAAAACCATCCTGCCCTGCGTGTGAGGAAGGCTTTTGAAGGTTTTTTAGCTCAGCCGATTTTTATATAAAATTGGACCGTAATATAGTCGGACAGTTCTTGGATCAAAGTTTTGACTTTTAAAACATTGAACGAAACTAAAATCATAGTTGTTTCAAAACTTTAAAAATGGTTTTTCTATATTAACCCTGGTTTTGATTCGTTTATAGATAAGATCAGACAATTTGGAGGACATAACACAAATGTCATTTGCACTTTGGTGCGCATGTACGCATATAAAGCATAATATATTATATAGATTGTAAAGAAATACTGTAAACACAATAAAAAAATTATTGATAAAAGCTGTTTTTTGAAATAAAACTGGAATTTCTATTAAAAATAACAAAGAAAATAAAATGGGAAAAATAAAATAAAATTAAAATGGGAAAATCAAAAAGTTAAATTTTATATATAGCTTCGATGATTTTAGTTTCAAAGAAAATAAAAATTATGTATTAGAATAAAATAGTTGAAAAAAAGTTGTAACTAAAAATAAATATAAAATTCCCTAAAATCTATGTTATGGAATTTGAGTTTTTTTCCTTTTAAATTATAATTTAAATGTTATCTAGATCAGCTAAAAAGTTATCTATATGTTTTTCTTTTTGTGAAAAATACTGCAAAAATAATCCGTGGATTATATCAAATGATCTTTAGTAATAGAACTAATAAAAGGGTGATGATGTTTACACTGTAAAAATTGATAATCGGTACGCTCTAAATATTTTTTCCTATTTTACCCTTTATTTTCCATTCATTCCCTCTCCTTACTAATCCCAAGATACACCACCTGTTGTCAGCTCCTCTTTCTTAACTCTTTCCTCTCTCCCATCTCTCCCTCTCCTTTCGTCTCTCTTATCTCGTTTCCCTATCCTCTGGAGAACAGAGGGAGAGGGAGAGAGGGGGAGGATGAGAAAATAATAGAATTCATGAACAACCACTATGTTTGATAATTGTAAGAATCTATCGGCTGATTACCGGCTATGGTGGACGCTGATCTCAGATTTAGGATTGATAGACGTTGACCTATAAACAACTATTGAGTCCCAACACTATATGCCATTTGGGTGGGCTAAACCCGGGTCAACATCTTCATTCACGCTCCATGCCTTACATTGCCGTAACTGGGTTTTCAAAGAATGGAATGCCGTTCACTGATGACTATTTCATTACTATTTATAGTGAGTGCTTGTTGAGTAAGGATGTAACAGTGACGGGTGTCTGCTCGGATGCCATCTATGAAGGTTATGATTCAATCATCCTAGTACATAGCCCTTCACTGATGACCAACCAGGTGAGTAGCTCAAGTGGTCCTTGGCATAGTGTAACACTCTGGATTTTCAGGTTATCAAATATATATGAATTTGCCTATTTAATTTGTGAATTTAAATGATATAGACCTTAGATGGGTAAGGTGTTGGGTCAATTGCCCAATTATGACACAACGGGTTATGAATATGGTTTCAATTGAAATAAATGGGTAAGATGTATTCAATTAGGTCAAGATTGTTAATTAGGTCAAAATTTGTTAATTGGGTCAAAATGCCCAATTGGGACCCAATGGGTCATGGTGGACTTGATTGACTACCAAGTGAGTCCAAGCATAAATAAGTTGGAGCTGATTTGAGTTGGAAATGGAATCAAGTAATTGAGTTGATTTTAAGAAGATGAGTTAAGTAAGTTGAGTTGATTTGAATTAAATTATATGAGTTAGGTGAGTTGGAATAAGAGTTTCAGTTCATAGATGAAACCCCCACTTGGATCATTAATGGAGAGATGAGGAGTTTTCTTATTTCAAATTCAAACCAAGGTTACACTTTGGAGCCTTGGAGTTTCATCTCATGGATGAAACTCCCAAATGGAGAATCAATGGGAGGTGGGCGGTTACACATTTCAAACAAAATCACACCGTTGGAGCCTTGGAGTTTCATCTCATGGATGAAACTCCCAAATGGATAATGAATGAGAAGATGGCGGTTTTGGTTTGTTACACAAGCCAACCAAGGCTACACGTTGGAGCCTTGGGAGTTTCATCTCATGGATGAAACCCCCAAGTGGAGCACTAAGGAGGGAAGTCAATGGAAATGGGAGTTACACAAAGGGCTTTACCAAAAGGCATCACCTTTGGCCGATCACCCCATTGGAACAAAACAAGCTTGGGTTCCATTCACTCTTTCCCTCTCCCTCTTGGCTGTTTCTCTTCCTCAAACCCTCTCTTGGCCGACCACTCCTCAAGACAAAAAGACTTAGAAAAGTGTTTGATCTCAAGCTATCACTCAAGGCCGAACTCTCCCTCTCTCTCTCAACTCTCACTCTCGGCCAAAGATCAAGAAGGAAGGAATGAGAGGCTAAGGAAGGAAAGGAGCAAGAAGGAGTGAAAGAAACCGGAGGAGAAGCGGAATTGGTAAGCGCTCGATAAATTGCAAAAATAAGGAAAAAAGTGGTCAAGGACAATGGCCGAACCCTAATTTTATTATGGATAAAAGACCCAATGATGAGCCATAGGGTTCGGCCATGTTGTATGGACAAACCCCATGGAAAAGTACTAAGGAATTTATATGGGTTTAAGTGGTTTAAGAGAAGATGATGAACCATAGGGTTCGGCCATGATGTATGGCCGAACCCCATGGAAGAACATTGGTTATGTTTAATGGATAGTGTTGTTAAATTTAATTGATTTTTAAGATGTAAATGATGATTCAAAAAGATGAACCTAAATGTATGGTTAAACCCCCCATGGAGGGACTTTGAATATGGACCTAAGAGTGTCAACCATGTTAAGGAGAAAATGGGAAAAATAATACATCATGGGTTCGGCCATGGAGTATGGCCGAACCCCATGAACCAATTTTATGGGTCATATATGGATCTAATATGTCTAAATGAATGAAGGATCAAATTAAAGAATGGAGGGATCTATTAGGGTTTTTATGTTATGCATGATTAAATAAATGAATGGACCTATGTTTTGGAACCTAAACATAAGATGATGGAGGAAATGGCAAAAAATGTAAATAGGTGAAAATGATGGACATGGGTTCGGCCATGGTGTATGGCCGAACCCCATGAACTATTTGATGGATCATTTTAAAGGGTTATTTGGAGTGTTATGCATGTTTAAATGAATGGAGGATTAAGCTAAGTAGTTAGCCATGATAGGATAATGGCAAGAATGTAAATAAGTGAAAATAATGGACCATGGGTTCGGCCATGGTGTATGGCCGAACCCCATGAGGAATAATTTTATGGACTTAGGTTATTATCAATGATAAATAATTGTTGTATAAGTGATGAGATTAGTGAATCAAATGACTTGAAGGAGGGACCAAAACCAAGATGGTGAGGTTCGGCCATGTTGTATGGCCGAACCCCACTAAGGAATTTTATGGACTTAGGGTTTGTGAAATGATTTACTTGGACGTAAGTGATTAAATCAAAAGAGCGACAAATTCAAGTGGGTGAGGTTCGGCCATGTTGTATGGCCAAACCCCACATGGTTGTGTTTATGGACTTAGACCTAATGTTAAATCAAATGGAATATGGGATTGACTTGTTGATATGTAACAAGGTGACGGGACCTCATAAATGGTGCGCAATCGTGAGCGGTTGCCGGTTTAAGAAGCAAGGACACTTTAGTGGTCTTTGGTAGGATTCTACCTCTTTGAAACCATGGGTTTGTGTATGACGGTTTTAATCTTATTTTGATGAAGTTATGTTGTAAAATGATATGTTCCAAATGTGAGTTTTAATGCTATGTTTATAATATAAAATAGCATGTGTTTCATTAGCATCTCATGCATGGCATGGGGTGAAGGATTGGTAACAGGAGGCCACACTCTGACGGGGCATCCATAAGACCATTGTGGGGGATACTTGATGTGTATTATCCTATCAAGAGGTAACCGGAGGCCACACTCCGACGGGGTGTCCGTAAGACCACTGTGGGGATACCTTGGTGAGGAGAATTCCATCAAGAGGATATATTTGATTGTGATGGGTGGGACTCATTGCATAAGACATATAGCATGGCATTGTTTTTACATGGTTTTACGATTATGTTATATATATGGTTTTTGTACTCACCATGTGTTAGCCTTACTTGGAATTCCTATTGGGCGCGTTGTTCAAACGCCCTACTTCTACCTTAGTGAGTGACACAGGAAATGAAGGAAATGATGATCGTGAACGGAGCCAAGCATAGGAGCTTGGATATGTTTAAAGTTAGTTTAATTAAGTTACTCATGGACTTGTAATTTGAGTAGCTAGAATTCGGCATGGAATAACTGTAACACTTTGGAATTTCATGTTATTAATATATATATATATATATATATATATATATATATATATATATATATATATATATATATGAAATGTGCCATTTAATTTGTGAATTATTAGATATGGACCTTAGATGGGTAAAGTGTCTGGTCAATTGCCCAATTAAGACCCAACGGATTGTGGATATGGTTGCAATTGAAATAATTGGGTAAGATGTATTCAATTGGGTCAAAATTTGTTAATTGGGTCAAAATGGCCAATTGGCACCCAATGAGTCGTGGTTGACTTGGTTGACCACCAAGTGAGTTGAGTCGATTGGAATTAAATTAAAGAGGTGAGTTGAGTTAAATGGATGAGTGAGTTAAATGAGTTGGATGTGGACCGTTGTAGAATTCAAATTCAAACAAAGGGGACGGTTGTACAATTCAAATTTAAACAAAGGGGACGGTTGAACAATTCAAATTCAAACAAAGGGGACGGTTGTACAATTCAAATTCAAACAAAGGGGACGGTTGTACAATTCAAATTCAAACAAAGGGATGGACGGTTTTACATTTAAAATTCAAATAATGGCATACACGTTGGAGTCTTGGAGTTCCATCTCATGTAGAGATAAGGAAGATAATGAAGATGAAACTCCCACATGGAGAGATAATGGAGATGGTTATGGTTAGTTAAAATTCAAATAATGGCATACACGTTGGAGAGGTGGGGAGTATTGGTTTATTTCAAATTCAAACAAGGATACACATGGAGAGATAATGGAGATGGTTATAGTTATTTAAAATTCAAATAATGGCATACACGTTGGAGAGGTGGAGAGTAGGTTTATTTCAAATTCAAACAAGGATACACATGGAAAGATAATGGAGATGGTTATGGTTACTTAAAATTCAAAAAATGGCATACACGTTGTAGAGGTGGGGAGTATTGGTTTATTTCAAATTCAAACAAGGATACACGTTGGAGAGATAATGGGGAGTTTTAGTTTAATTTTCAAATTCAAACAGGGTTGAACTCTCCCTCTCCCTCTTGGCTGTTTCTCTCCCTCACACCCTCTCTTAGCCGACCACTCACAAGGACAAAAGAGAAAAAAACTTAGAGTTTACATCCCAAACTCCTCTCCCTCTCACTCAAGGCCGATCCTCTCTCAAACCCACATAATTTGGCCGAACTCTATCTCTCTCAAGCTCTCACACTCGGCCAAAAGATCAAGAGGAAGGAGGAAGAGGCTAAGGGAGGAAAGGATTGGAAGAACAAGTCGGAACAAAGGAAAACCGGAGGAGTCGCGGAACCGGTAAGTATTTTTATAAAATTTTGTTTAAATAAATGAACCATAGGGTTCGGCTATGGTGGATGGTTGAACCCCATGGAAGAAAA
Source organism: Chimonanthus salicifolius (assembly GCA_013350335.1). Classification (NCBI taxonomy): domain Eukaryota; kingdom Viridiplantae; phylum Streptophyta; class Magnoliopsida; order Laurales; family Calycanthaceae; genus Chimonanthus; species Chimonanthus salicifolius. Next base: position 66,012,969 of record CM023533.1, read on the forward strand.
TTGGGGGTTGATTTGGGTATTTTAATGGAAAGGAGGAACCCTAGGGTTGGGCCATAGTGCATGGCCGAACCCCATGAAAGAACATTGGTTTTTTAATAATTTTGAGAAGGATGAAAACCATGGAGGGTTATAATGTTTTGATTGGATTTAAAAGAGGAAATATGGAACGATAGGGTTCGGCCATGATGCATGGCCGAACCCCATGGAAGAAAAATTAGGGGAGGAATATGGTATTTCAATGGAAAGGATGAACCATAGGGTTCGGCCATAGAGCATGGCCGAACCCCATGGAGGGAAATTAAGTGATTCTTAACGGGTTTAAAGGATGAAAACCATGGAATGTTGGTAAATGATTTTAAGGTTTTGAATGGATAATGTTAGTAATTTTTGAAAGGGGATTTAAATGAGTGAATAAATGAAGGTGACTAACCATGGAAGGAATAATGGCAAAAATGTAAATATAGTAAAAAATGAAAGACCATGAGTTCGACCATGATGTATGGCCGAACCCCATGGGGAGTGTTTTTGGGACTTAGGGACTTTTAAATGATAGACCATGGGTTCAGACATGGTGTATGGCCGAACCACATGAGAAATGTTTGGTGGACTTAAATGGTTATCAATGTTAAACAATTATGGTTTAAGTGATTAGATGTATGAATCAAGAGGTCATGATCTTGTATCTAACTTAAAGATCAAGGGATTGAAAGATGAGCATAAAACCAAGGGAGTGAGGTTCGGCCATGTTGTATGGCCGAACCCCACTAAGGAATGTTTTTATGGACTTAGGTTGTTATGTGTGTTAGATGGTTAATATATAAATGGTTAGATTAATAGATTGTGTGTTTGGTCTTAAGTTAATCAAAGAACTCAAAGGAGGGACTAGAACCAAATAAGTGAGATTCGGCCATAGTGTATGGCCGAACCCCACAAAGTGGTATTTGGTGGACTTAAGGTTTTAAAATGGTTACTTGTAAGTGGTTAAATCAAAAGAGATGAGGTTCGGCCATAGTGTATGGCCGAACCCCACAAGTTGGGTTTATGGACTTAGACACAAATAAGAAATCAAATAGAACATGGTTTGATTGATTGATGTGTAATAAGGTAACGGGACCTCACAAGCGGGGCACGATCTTGAGCGGTTGCGGGATTATAAAGCAAGGTCACATTAGTGTCATTGGTAGGATTCTACCTTTTTGAAACATGGTTTATGTATGATAGTTTATTCTTATTTTGATGAATTTATGTTGTAAAAGATATGTTTCAAATGTGAGTTTTAATGCTTTGTTTATAATATAAAATAGCATGTGTTTCATTAGCATCTCATGCATGGCATGGGGTGAAGAATATGTAACCGGAGGGGCCACACTCCGACGGGGCGTTCGAAAAACCTATGTGGGATACCTTGATGTGCATTTCCATCAAGAAAAAATCGGAGGGGCCACACTCCATCGGGTGTCTGAAAGTCCTATGTGGGGGTACTTATATGTACTTGTGATGGGTGGGACTCATTGCATTTGACACCATGACATGGCATGGTTTATATGGTTTTTGACATTATGATATTATCTATGATTTGTACTAACCATGTGTAGACCCTAATGGAATACCTATTGGGCGTGTTGTTCTAACGCCCTACTTCTACCCTAGTGGATGATACAGGAAAGGAAAGCGACGATGAACGTGATCGGAGCCAAGCATAGGAGCTTGGATATATGATTGGATTATTTTTATTTATGTTACTCATGGACATGTAATTTGAGTAGCCAGACTTTGGGCATGTAATAATTTAGATATTTTCTATGGTTTCTGAATGGTTACTTTGGTTAATTAAGTTAAGTTAATCATTTATAATTGACGGAGTACTTCGCTATCTAAAATGGAATAGATGTAGGTTCTATTATAATCCGCAATTTATGATATAATCCGCATGTTTATATTATTATGTGTGAATCATTTTCATGGACTTAGTCCATACACACATAGCGTTGGCCAGTTAATGGTCGAACTTTAGAAGTTCGGACTTAGTTCACGTCGTGACGTCCCGCTCTTTATCTCATTCTAAAAAAAAAAAAAAATAGACTCTGATTTTTGGAAAGATAGTGAAAAAGGGCAGCGCGTTACAGTAACTTAGATAATTTTGCTATGGTTGAATGGTTGATTTTGGATATTTAAATTAAGGTAATTTGGTTAAGTGACGAAGTACTTTGCTATCTAAAATGGAATAGATTTAGGTTCTATTATAATCCACAGTTTATGATTTAATCCGCATGTATATATTATTATGTGTGAACCGTATTCGTAGACTTAGTCTATGCACACATAGGGTTGGCCAGTTAAGGGTCGGCCTTTAGAAGTTCGGACTTAGCTCGCGTCGTGACGTCCCACTCTCTATCACTCTTTTATTTAAAAAAAAAATAGACTCTGATTTTCAGAAAGAGAGTGAAAAAGGGCGGGGTGTTACAGTTGGTATTAGAGGGAAACGAGAAGGTTGAATCTCTCGAAGTAAGATTAAGACGGTTTCATGTCTCACTAACAGATAAGAATCCCAATTGACCGACTCTTCGGAGTCCGCTGCATGGGGGCCGGATTAATTTACTTCGTTAGACTTTCAATCTGAGAACAACAATGAATGATAGCAAAGGAAGTACAGTCAAAACAATTGGATTTATCAAACATAGCAAAATAGGATATATTTCTCCGATATCCCCAAATTGAGAAAATGAATATTAGATACTTAGGAAATTCCCAAAAAAAAAAAAAAAACCCAAGAGTGCTTATTTGGAAATTTCTCCAAAAGTAGGAAAATACAAACTTTACGATGAAAACTAAGTCATGATATTTTTCAATGGCTTAGGAAAAATGCCTCCAAAGAGAAGGACCAAGAAAAGGACCGAACAAAACCCAAATGCGGATGAAGAGGAGGTAGAACAACCTCAAAATGAGAAGGAACAAGAAAATAGCGTGAATATACCAGTGGTACCACCCGAACTACAAAACTTGGTTCAAGCGGTGGTCACTTCGGTTCTACAATAGCACTTGAATGGAAATGGAAACACCAGCGAGACCAATGACAGGAGCATGGTCAGGGATTTCCAGCAACAACGCCTGTAACACCCCGCCCTCTCCGAGACAAAATCAGAGCCTATTTTTTTTTTTAAATAATAATATAACATCGAAAGAGAGCGGGCGGCGTCACGACGCGAGTTAAGTTCAGACTACTCAAGTCTGAACCTTAACTGGCCACGCATGTGTACATGGACTAGACCATGATAACAAATCACACATGGAACTAAACAATAACTTGCGGAATAAACTAGACTAACTGCGGAAATAGAATGAATAGATAGCAAGTAACAATCTCAAATATTAATTAACCTAAACAACCATCCATAGTTAATAACCTAATCAAACCATAGCAAAGTATTAACTTATTACATGTCCACAAACTATAATTCAAATGACAGTAATAAAGAAGTCCAGTTCAACATTCAAGCGCTTAGGTTTGGCTCCCCTCCCGGTCATCGACCTTTTCTTTCCCTTTCCTTGTACCTGCATTCTCCTCTGAGGATAAAATTAGGGCGTTAGATCAACGCGCCCAGTAGGTTCCCGAATCAGGGCTACCACATGGTTAGCTTGTAAAACATGCATATATCAAATATATTACTATCAAAAACAGGTAAAACAATGCTATGAAATATGCACATGCAATGAGTCTCTCCCAACATGCACATTCATAGCCATCACTTGACGTGACTCGCACCGTCAAGGTAAATCACAATAACATTCCTCCTGGGGGGACCTGCATCGCCTAAGGAGACCAATATATTTCTCAGTATCATGACATTTCTCCTGGCGGGACCTGCATCACCTAAGGAGACCAATGTCCTATCATCATCATAATTCTACTCCTGGCGGGACCTGCATCGCCTAAGGAGTTTCAAAGTTGTATCACAGCATATCACCGGAGAGTGGGCTCCGAGTTCCACAATCTTCATCCCATGCCATGCATGAGATGTCAATGCATTGTATGTCATTTTTAAACACATAATATATCATTCGAAACCACATAAAATAAACAAGAGTCTCATAAAAACTAGGATAAAACTGTGGTTACAAGTAGGTAGGAAACCTACTGAAGATTCACTTCAGTATTTGATCTTTCTTTAGCGTCACCCGGTCACGACTCGCACGTCGTTCAGCTTCCGGTACCTAGTACATATAACAATCAGTAAATCACACTATCATTTACTTATTCATTCACATCTAAGACCCAACCACATCTTGTGGGGTTCGGCCATGCCCATGGCCGAACATCACCAACTTAAGATTTAACCTTTATAACTACCAATCAATTCCATGCAATGGATCCACACCAAAACCTATTGTCATGATCCATGATCTTTACATTGAAACCTGTTAATTCAATACAAACCTTCCACATAAACAATCCATATGAAGTGGTCCATTTAACCCATACCATAATCCATGGGGTTCGGCCCTATACATGGCCAAACCCTATGGTTCACTTGGTCCAATATTCACCATGATTACACATGGCTTTAACATACTAATTCAACCATGAATAATACATGGTACAGCCGCATATTAATCAACCAAAAACAGTAAACATGTATTCCATTAATTGCCATAAGAAAACCATAACTTTATATGGTTTTTATCTCACAAAACCATCACATACTTTCATGGAAATGTCATACCATTTCATGGGGTTCAGCCATCCCAATTGGCTGAACCTCATGGCCTATGGTTTAGATCCTTTTTGTCAAATAAATATCTTTATTTAAAACACATAAGCTCTCCACAATTGATATGATTTCCATCTTCTTGAAAGCCATACCAAACATCAAATACTTACATGGGGTTCGGCCATCCAAGGGGACCGAACCCTATGTCCATGTTTTGGTCTTCTTAAACATGTTTTAGGTCTCATTTAAACATATGATAATCAATATAATGTTACCATGTTTTTACCCTTCAAAAACATCCAAATAAGTCCATCACTTTGCATGGTTTCCACTTTGTAAAACTCAATCCAAATAACCATAATACTTCATGGGATTCGGCCATCCAAGATGGCCGATTCCAATGGTCCATTTCATCAATTTATATCCGCTGTTTAGACCCATCATACCTTCAGTCCTTATGTCATTCAAGTCCATGTTTTTAACCCTCTTTAAAACGTGCATTTGAGTCTTAAAGAAACATCAAAAACAGTCCACAAAACTTCATGGTTTCTATGTTTCAAAACATCAAAACCAACCAATCATTTACATGGGGTTCGGCCCTCCAAGGTGCCCGAACCCAATGATCATTTTTATCATTTAAAAACCTTTATTACTCAAGGTTAAAACCTTGGTGCATTCGGCCATAACCATGACCCAATACACACCCTTTTCTTACAACTTGTTTAACTTGAACACTTAAGAAATCTTACCAAATTTCCTTTGCCTAAGATCCTTGCCTTCTCCCCTCTATTTCTTCCTGTCTTCCTCAATCCTTTGCTGGTTTATGCTTGATTAACTGGTGCCAACACCTCTGCTGTTCAGCCAAGAGAACAAATTTGGAGAGAGGGAGAGAGAGATGGGAATTCTTTGGATTTTCAATATGAAAATCGGCCAAGAATGGTAACCTTTTCCTTTTGTAATTTCAGTCCCATCTTCCATTCATTTTCCCTCATTTAATTTTTCCAAAAACGATGGGATATTGGGTGTCATTCAAGACACCCTTCACCCAAACGTTGCAACCTTTCATTCACAACACATGCATCTCATGAGATGCATGTTGCCGCCCAACCTTGGTGTCCCTTGGCTTTGCCAAGGCACCTCTTCACTCTCAACGGCTGGGATGGGTTTGATTAAGTGTTGGGTGAGATTAAAACTCCTTTCCACCTCCTCTTGACTCACTTGGCTCATGATCTTTTTATTCCAACTCATCACATTTAATGCACCAAGTTTGAGTCAACTCTTTTCTTAAATCAAACTCACTCCAAATCAATCCAACTCAAGCTGAACTAACTCACACTTGAGTTCATCTGAGGCCCCACACGGTCATCCGTGGTCAACTTGGTCAACCCGACCCATTGGGTCCCCAATCAGCCCCTTGACCTGTTTTGACAACATGACCCATTCATGGGCTGATTTTGCCATTTTTAATTGGTTTTCACTTGTGTTTCAAGCCTACCCATCTTTGCTATATTGATTTCCAATCAGTTCAGCTTGACCCCATTTAATTTGAGCTTACACAATGGTCAAATCATCCATTATGACCCATTGGGTCCAATTGGGCCCTTTGACCCATTTAGCCATTTTCGACCCAATTGATATTCATTACCCATCCAATCAAACTTGACATTTATAATGTGTTTATATGATCTTAATTTGAGCAATGGGCCCCACCATTTCCTTATTTGACATCACAAAATAATTAATTTAACACATCAGGGGCATTTTCATAATTATCCACTTCGTTGAGAAATTGAGGTGTTACAATATAACCCTCTTTTTAAAATTTTCGTCCCGAAAATCGAGCGAAGTAGGGTTCTCAAATTAAATTACATAAATAATTCGGGGTAAGTTGTTCTCATCTCCGATTCAAGTTCCCATGTGGCCTCTTCATCACCATGTCGGTTCCATACCACTTTTACGAACTGAATCGCTCTGTTTCGCAACACCCTTTGTTCGGTCTCCACTATCCTGACCGGCTTCTCGACGTACATCACGTCGCTTTTCACTTCAATATCCTGAACATTCAAAATATGGGACGGATCCAGATTATACTTTCTTAGGATTGACACATGAAACACATCATGTAGAGCTGCTAACTGCGAAGGAAATGCTAACTGGTAAGCCACATCCCCCATCCTTCTTATGATGGAAAATGGTCCCACATATCTTGGCGACAGCTTCCCTTTCTTTCCGAACCTCATATGTCCCTTCCGTGGTGAGACCTTTAGAAATACCATGTCCCCCACTTCAAAATCAAGGAATCTTCTTCTTTTGTCAGTATAACTCTTCTGCCGACTCTGTGCAGTCAATAAGTGTTGACGTATCAACTTAATTTGTGCAGTAGTCTTTGTGACTAGTTCCAGTCCAATCAATGCAGGCTCAGCAGCCTCTGTCCAGCACACCGGTGATCTACAAGGCCTACCATATAAAGCCTCGTATGGAGCCATCTGAAGGCTTGCCTGATAGCTGTTATTATAGGAGAATTCTACCAGTGGTATGTGGTCCTCCCATCCACCCTTGAAATCTAACATGCATGCTCTCAGCATGTCTTCCAAGGTTTGTATCGTTCTCTCAGACTGTCCATCAGGTCTGTGGATGGAAAGCGGTGCTAGTCAATAAATCTATCCCCACGGCTGACTGCATGCTTTGCCATACTCTGCCGGTAAAACGGCCATCTCTATCCGATACTATCGTTCGGGGAATGCCATGTAGCCGAATGATCTCTTTAATATACCGCCGACCCAACGTCTCAGATGAATTCGTCATCTTGATAGGAATGAAATGTGCGGACTTTGTCAGCCGGTCGACTACGACTCATATGGCATCATTGCCATTTGAAGACCTCGGCAACCCCGATACAAAGTCCATGGAAATGTGTTCCCATTTCCATTCTGGCACTGCTAAGGGTTTGAGTAACCCTGGTGGCTTTTGGTGTTCAGTTTTAACTTGCTGACAAGTTAAACAATGTGCCACGAATTCCGCCACATCCCTTTTTAGTCCATGCCACCAACAATGCCTCTTTAGATCATGGTACATTTTGGTGCTGCCCGGATGGATAGAAAGCTTGGACTGATGTGCCTCAATTAGTAGCTCTTTCCTGCAACTCTTTGGCACATATGTTCTTCCCCGGAATAAAAGACCTTGTCCTGGTCGTAATTCCCATTCCGGTATATCTACGCCAGTGGACATCTTGGCCCATATTTCCTCCATTTCCGGATCTGTTCTTTGTTCTTGTTCAATCTTGGTGACTATATTGGACCGTATGATTAAATTATACATACTTCCATAGTTGTTGATATGAAGATTGAACTCTCGAATGGTGTGCAGCATCTCCCATTCTGTTTTGATCAAGCATGCTACCGATGCATGTGATAGACGGCTGAGGGCATTCGCCACCTTGTTCGCCTTGCCTGGATGGTATCGAAGCTCAAATTCGTAATCCGCCAGATACTCCATCCATCTACGCTGCCTCAGGTTGAGCTCCTTCTAATCAAATAAATATTTTAAACTCTTATGATCAAAAAATACCTCAAATTTTTCACCGTAGAGGTAGTGTCTCCAACTTTTAAGAGCAAAGACCACAGCAGCTAGCTCCAGATCATGTGTGGGGTAGAGGCGTTCATGCACCTTCAACTGCTTTGATCCATAAGCCACCACACGATGACGTTGCATGAGTGAACACCCTAGTCCCTCTCCTGAAGCATCGCATTGTACTTCATATCCATTGCCCCTTTCCGGCAAAATTAAAATAGGAGCAGTGGTAAGTCTACTTTTCAGTTCCTCAAACCTCCGATTGCACAGATCTGTCCACTCATATTTGACTCCCTTCTGAGTGAGTCGAGTCAATGGAGATACAATTTTGGAAAAATCCATGATAAATTTCCGATAATAACCCGCCAATCCTAAGAAACTGTGGATCTCGGTTACATTCTTTGGCGCTTTCCATTCACGCCGCCACTTTAGCTGGATCTACGGCTATACCGTTTTCTGTTATGACATGTCCCAAGAAATTGACCTCGGATAACCAGAATTCACATTTACTAGCCTTGGCATATAGCTTATTCTGCCTCAAAGTATTTAGAACTATACGTAAGTGCTCTGTATGTTCCTCCTAACTCTTAGAATAGATCAGGATATCATCAATGAATACGATTACAAATTGATCCAAATAGGGACGGAAGATTCTGTTCATTAAATCCATGAACACAGCCGGCGCATTTGTGAGTCCAAATGGCATGACTACGAACTCGAACAATCCATACCGCGTCCGAAAGGCTGTCTTTTCTATATATTCCTCCCTAACTCGGATTTGATGATAACCAGACATCAAATCAATCTTTGAAAAATGGCTAAAACCCCTCAATTAATCGAATAAATCAATTCTAGGTAGGGGGTACTTGTTCCGGACTGTTAGCTGATTCAGCTTCCGGTAGTCCACGTACATCCGAAGTGAACCGTTTTTCTTCTTCACAAATAGCACTGGTGCTCCCCATGATGATGTACTATTCTGGATGCAACCCAGCCTAAGCAGTTCATCAATCTGCTTCTTTAGCTCTGACATTTCTGCTGGTGCCATTCGATAGTGTGGGAATGACACTGGTGCTGTGCCAGGGTACAACTTGATCTCGAAGTTTATCTCCCTCATAGGCGGTAAACCAGGGAGTTCCTTTGGAAATACATCCGTAAATTCTTGTACAATTGCCGGAAGTTCAGTAACTGGAGCTTTATTTATGGTGATATTATTCAATACCACGTGGTTTAACCATTCCTGCAATCCACTCTATTTATCTGCACGAACTACGTATTGCTTGCCCTCGGGTGACCAAAATGTCACTCTTCGGCGATAACAGTCGATGTTGGCATGAAACTTAGCCAACCAATCCATGCCGAATATTATATCATACTCAGACATGTCAAGCACCAGATAATTGAACTCAAATCTGAGTCCAGCTAATTCAGTGTTAACCGCCGTACATATAAGTCCCAATGCCGAGTCTCCGACAGGGGACACAATTGTAAGTGTTGTGGCTAATCTTTGAACTAATGTACCGGTAGCAGTAATAAATGATGCAGCTATGAAGAAGTGTGATGCTCCAGAATCAAATAGTGCATATGCATAAGAACTACTCACTACCACCATACCTTGTATCACCTCATGATCTTCTTCTTCTGGAGAAGTTAGAGTAAATAATCGTCCCGCTCCAGCAGGGTTAGACCCTCGACCTCCCCGACTTTGCATTCTGCATCCTCTGGAGTTTACCGGTCTAGTTGGCAGACGAAATGATCCTCTGGAGTATGATAGCCTGTTGAGTTTTGGGCAGCCTTTTTGTAGTGACCTGGTTGATCACAGTGATAACAGGTGTTCACTCCTCTAGAAGCTTGAGTGACTGCTACAGATTGGGAGGGCTGATTGGGACGAAAGCCCCCAGTTGATCCAACAGACGGCGAGGGTCTGCTAAAATTCGATCTGAACTTCTTGTTGGGTTGATACGCACCCCTCCCACTCGGCGCTCCGCAGTTGTCCACTCTTGCAAATTCCGCCAATTCTTGTTCCACAATGGTAGCCCTGCTGACCACTTCCGCCAGCGTGGCTGCTTTGAACACGGTTACCCTGGCCCTAATGTTTGGCCGTAACCCACACTCGAACTTGCGAGCCCTCCGATATTCCGTGTCCACAACATAAAATGCATAAATTGACAGGCTGAGAAATTCTTGGTGATACTCAGTCACCGTCATCGAGCCTTGCACTAATGTCATAAAGGCTTGAATCTGACGTTCCCTCTCTTCCTCCGGGAAATAGCGCTCTAAGAATGTCGCTGAAAATTGCTCCCAGGTCATAGCAATTCTTTCTCCTTCTGGCACAAGTGCCTGCTGTTTCTCCACTACTTTCCACCATTTAACAGCGTCATCTATAAGTTGTGACGTGGCCAATAGGATTTTGTGAGCATGACTCTTGATATTCAAAAGAGTCAGTATGTGGGAGATCTTTTCCAACCAGTTCTCAGATCCGACAGGCCCTTCTCTGCCCTTGAAGTAAGGTGGGCGCTGTTGTTGAAAATCTCTGACCATGTTACGGTCATTAGTTTCACTCGTGCTTCCACCTCCATTCATATGTTGTTGGAGGACAGAAGTGACTACTGCCTGTACCAAGCTCTGTAGTTCATGCAGTACATGTGGTATAGTCACGTTGTTGTTGCTGTTTCCTTCTTCTTCCCGTCGATATGAAGAGTCATTACCTTCCTATTCGTACCGTCGATACGTAGGGTCACTATCCTCCTCCTCTCGCCGAGAATGATGTGATTCTTCCTCATCGCGTGATCTTTTGTGGACTGATCTCTCCTCATCATGAACTGACTGTTCCCGATCATGTACCGATTGCACCTTCTTATGTACAATCTTCTCACGTTGAGGTATCACTTTCCCTTGCGGCGTGATTATTAACATCTCCTCCTTCTTTTTACCGTCTTGTCGCGTCCTTCTCTTTGATGCCCCTTCACCTATTCCGATTTGCAAAACTTTTTCTTTTCCCTTTTGATTCTTTACAATCTTTTTCTGGGGCGCCATTTCTTCCTATTCATGGAAACATCATAGACTTAATTTCCATCAAAAATATGCATTAAATACCATAAATCCTCATTAAAATCATAAAATCGGATACTTTATATAAATTCATACTTCATCTTTGTACAAAGGTGGGTAGGGTGCAACAAAACCATATATAAAAAAATATGCACCCTTACAATATAACCCTCTTTTTAATACCCCTTCATATTACTTCCTAGCCTAGTCTTCCGTAGAAGATTCCGCATCATCAGCGAACTTGAAACGGTTATCAGGACACGTCATCGCAGTGTGCCCCAATACTTCACAAGTCATGCAGGGTATTAATCCAGGTCCTCCAATATATGGACAATTAGTCCTCGCCTCCCCATGGCCATGTAGTCCACAAAACGAGCAAACAATGCCTAGCGGGTGAGGACAATACATACAGTTGTGCCCGTCCTGGTTGCACAATTCACACGTATCATAGGGGTCTATCTCCCCAAGCGATTCCAATATTATAGGAACATCTGTAATAGGATCCTCCAGAAAAGGTGTTAGATCCTCTTCTTCTTCCTCAAAAGGTTCCATTAACCAAGGAATATCTTCCATAAGATACTCTGGTAATGGTGCTAGGTTCACCTCCTCCAATGGTGCTAAGTTCCATTCCTCCTCCTCGGGAGGTCCCTCTTGAAGGTCCACATTGACTTCCATGCTGATACTGTTGGAAGTCGATACCAAATCTACTGGACAACTAGGTGTCCCTTTATCCCATAACTCTGTGTATTCCTCGTTGCTTGACATATCTGTGCCACAACATTTAAAACACATAAATCAACAACAACCGTTCCTATAAAGAACCAGTCTTGACTTTTGGGGATTTTTCATGCATAATCTCATGTGCTTTGTTTGGGAAGACTGCCAAATCATTACTCTTTGTTTCTTTCGTTTCTGGGGAAATCTCTAAATTCCTGTTGTTTGTTTCTCAGTGTGGGAATTTCAGGGGAGTGCATCCTACCTTGCTATGTTTGATATGTCCAGTTATGATGATTGTACTTTACTTTGCTATCTTTCATTGTCGTTCTCAGATTGATTGTTCACTCTGAGTCACTCGAAGTAAATTAATCCGGCCCCCAGTCAGCGGACTCCGAAAAGTCGGTCAGTTGGGATTCTTATCTGTCAGTGAGACATGAAACCGTCTTAATCTTACTTCGATGATTCAACTTCCCGTTTCGCTCTGATACCAACTGTAACACCCCGCCCTCTCCGAGACAAAATCAGAGTCTAATTTTTTTTTTAAATAATAATATAACATCGAAACAGAGCAGGCGGCGTCACGACGCGAGTTAAGTTCAGACTACTCAAGTCTGAACCTTAACTGGCCACCCATGTGTACATGGACTAGACCATGATAACAAATCACACATGGAACTAAACAATAACTTGCGGAATAAACTAGACTAACTGCGGAAATAGAATGAATAGATAGCAAGTAACAATCTCAAATATTAATTAACCTAAATAACCATCCATAGTTAATAACCTAATCAAACCATAGCAAAGTATTAACTTATTACATGTCCACAAACTATAATTCAAATGACAGTAATAAAGAAGTCCAGTTCAACATTCAAGCACTTAGGCTTGGCTCCCCTCCCGGTCATCGACCTTTTCTTTCCCTTTCCTTGTACCTGCATTCTCCTCTGAGGATAGAATTAGGGCGTTAGATCAACGCGCCCAGTAGGTTCCCGAATCAGGGCTACCACATGGTTAGCTTGTAAAACATGCATATATCAAATATATTATTATCAAAAACAGGTAAAACAATGCTATGAAATATGCACATGCAATGAGTCTCTCCCAACATGCACATTCATAGCCATCACTTGACGTGACTCGCACCGTCAAGGTAAATCACAATAACATTCCTCCTGGGGGGACCTGCATCGCCTAAGGAGACCAATATATTTCTCAGTATCATGACATTTCTCCTGGCGGGACCTGCATCGCCTAAGGAGACCAATGTCCTATCATCATCATAATTCTACTCCTGGCGGGACCTGCATCGCCTAAGGAGTTTCAAAGTTGCATCACAGTATATCACCGGAGAGTGGGCTCCGGGTTCCACAATCTTCATCCCATGGCATGCATGAGATGTCAATGCATTGTATGTCATTTTTAAACACATAATATATCATTCGAAACCACATAAAATAAACAAGAGTCTCATAAAAACTAGGATAAAACTGTGGTTACAAGTAGGTAGGAAACCTACTGAAGATTCACTTCAGTATTTGATCTTTCTTTAGCGTCACCCGGTCACGACTCGCACGTCGTTCAGCTTCCGGTACCTAGTACATATAACAATCAGTAAATCACACTATCATTTACTTATTCATTCACATCTAAGACCCAACCACATCTTGTGGGGTTCGGCCATGCCCATGGCCAAACATCACCAACTTAAGATTTAACCTTTATAACTACCAATCAATTCCATGCAATGGATCCACACCAAAACCTATTGTCATGATCCATGATCTTTACATTGAAACCTGTTAATTCAATACAAACCTTCCACATAAACAATCCATATGAAGTGGTCCATTTAACCCATACCATAATCCATGGGGTTCGGCCCTATACATGGCCAAACCCTATGGTTCACTTGGTCCAATATTCACCATGATTACACATGGCTTTAACATACTAATTCAACCATGAATAATACATGGTACAGCCGCATATTAATCAACCAAAAACAGTAAACACGTATTCCATTAATTGCCATAAGAAAACCATAACTTTATATGGTTTTTATCTCACAAAACCATCACATACTTTCATGGAAATGTCATACCATTTCATGGGGTTCGGCCATCCCAATTGGCTGAACCTCATGGCCTATGGTTTAGATCCTTTTTGTCAAATAAATATCTTTATTTAAAACACATAAGCTCTCCACAATTGATATGATTTCCATCTTCTTGAAAGCCATACCAAACATCAAATACTTACATGGGGTTCGGCCATCCAAGGGGACCGAACCCTATGTCCATGTTTTGGTCTTCTTAAACATGTTTTAGGTCTCATTTAAACATATGATAATCAATATAATGTTACCATGTTTTTACCCTTCAAAAACATCCAAATAAGTCCATCACTTTGCATGGTTTCCACTTTGTAAAACTCAATCCAAATAACCATAATACTTCATGGGATTCGGCCATCTAAGATGGCCGATTCCAATTGTCCATTTCATCAATTTATATCCGCTGTTTAGACCCATCATACCTTCAGTCCTTATGTCATTCAAGTCCATGTTTTTAACCCTCTTTAAAACGTGCATTTGAGTCTTAAAGAAACATCAAAAACAGTCCACAAAACTTCATGGTTTCTATGTTTCAAAACATCAAAACCAACCAATCATTTACATGGAGTTCGGCCCTCCAAGGTGCCCGAACCCAATGATCATTTTTATCATTTAAAAACCTTTATTACTCAAGGTTAAAACCTTGGTGCATTCGGCCATAACCATGGCCCAATACACACCCTTTTCTTACAACTTGTTTAACTTGAACACTTAAGAAATCTTACCAAATTTCCTTTGCCTAAGATCCTTGCCTTCTCCCCTCTATTTCTTCCTTTCTTCCTCAATCCTTTGCTGGTTTATGCTTGATTAACTGGTGCCAACACCTCTGCTGTTCAGCCAAGAGAACGAATTTGGAGAGAGGGAGAGAGAGATGGGAATTCTTTTGATTTTCAATATGAAAATCGGCCAAGAATGGTAACCTTTTCCTTTTGTAATTTCAGTCCCATCTTCCATTCATTTTCCCTCATTTAATTTTGCCAAAAACGATGGGATATTGGGTGTCATTCAAGACACCCTTCACCCAAACGTTGCAACCTTTCATTCACAACACATGCATCTCATGAGATGCATGTTGCCGCCCAACCTTGGTGTCCCTTGGCTTTGCCAAGGCACCTCTTCACTCTCAACGGCTGGGATGGTTTGATTAAGTGTTGGGTGAGATTAAAACTCCTTTCCACCTCCTCTTGACTCACTTGGCTCATGATCTTTTTATTCCAACTCATCACATTTAATGCACCAAGTTTGAGTCAACTCTTTTCTTAAATCAAACTCACTCCAAATCAATCCAACTCAAGCTGAACTAACTCACACTTGAGTTCATCTGAGGCCCCACACAGTCATCCGTGGTCAACTTGGTCAACCCGACCCATTGGGTCCCCAATCAGCCCCTTGACCCGTTTTGACAACATGACCCATTCATGGGCTGATTTTGCCATTTTTAATTGGTTTTCACTTGTGTTTCAAGCCTACCCATTTTTGCTATATTGATTTCCAATCAGTTCAGCTTGACCCCATTTAATTTGAGCTTGCACAATGGTCAAATCATCCATTATTACCCATTGGGTCCAATTGGGCCCTTTGACCCATTTAGCCATTTTCGACCCAATTGATGTTCATTACCCATCCAATCAAACTTGACATTTATAATGTGCTCATATGATCTTAATTTGAGCGATGGACCCCACCATTTCCTTATTTGACATCACAAAATAATTAATTTAACACATCAGGGGCATTTTCGTAATTATGCACTTCGTTGAGAAATGGAGGTGTTACAGCGCCCTCCTTACTTCAAAGGGAAAGAAGGGGCTGTCGGAGCGGAAAATTGGTTGAAGAAGGTTACTTAGATCTTGACTTTACTAAAGATCTCGAGTCATGAAGACAAAATATTATTGGCTACACCACAATTGATCGATGATGCCGGTAAATGGTGGGAGGTGGTAGAGAATCAGCGAGCACTCCTCCCAGAAAGAGAAAGGACTGCAATGACTTGGGAGCAGTTCTTAGCTACATTTCTAGATCATTACTTTCCCGAGGAAGAGAAGGAGCTCCATACTCAAGCATTTCTATCTTCGGTACAAGGTACCATGACGGTGGCAGAGTACCACCAGGAGTTTCTCAGTTTGTCTTGCTATGCATTCTATATGGTGGATACAGAGTATTGAAGGGCACGCAAGTTTGAGCAGGGCCTTCTGACAAGCATTAGGGTCAAGGTAACCATATTTAAGGCAGCCACACTAGCAGAGGTGGTCAGCAGGGCCACTATAGCAGAACAAGAGATGGCTGAGATAGTGCGGTTTGACAACCGCCGACGTCAGAATGGGAGGGGTACATTTCATCCCAACAAGAAGTTCCGACCGAACTTTAGCAGACCCTCACCTTCTTACCAGGTGAACAGGGGGCTTTCGTCCCAGTCATCCCTCCCCATCAGCATCAGTCTCTCAGGTTCCCCGAGGAGTGAACAATTGCTTCTGTTGTGATCAGCCGGGCCATTTCAAGAGGGAATGCCCACAGCTCAGCAGACCCTCTCATTCCAAGGGTTCATTCCGCCCACCAGCTAGGCCAGCTAATTCACGAGGAGGCAGGACATTTAACCAGGCGGGACGGGTGCCTACAGGATCTGGACGGTTGTTTACCTTAGCTCCTCCAACAGCGGTGGATCACTCCGTGATTCAAGGTATGGCTGTAGTCAGCAGTTCCTACGCCTTTGCACTATTTGATTCTGGAGCATCTCACTCTTTCATATCTGCTGCATTCATATCCGCAACTGGAACATTAGTACAAAAACTGTCCACATCACTCACTATTGTATCCCCCGTCGGAGACACGTCATTGGGGTTTATATGCACAACAGTGAATACTGAACTCGCTGGACTTAGATTTGAGTTCAACTATTTGGTACTCGATATGACCGAGTATGATATTATCTTCGGCATTGATTGGTTGGCTAGCTTTCAGGCCAACATTGATTGCTATCGCCGTAGGGTGACATTTTGGTCACCCAAGGGAAAGCAATATTGTAACACCCCGATTTCTCAATGAAGTGGATAATTATGAAAATGCCCCTGAGTTGTTAAATTAATTATTTTGCGATGTTAAGTAAGGAAATGGTGGGGCCCATTGCTCAAATTAAGGTCATATGAGCACATTATAAATATCAAATTTGATTGGATGGGTAATGAACATCAATTGGGTCGAAAATGGCTAAATGGGTCAAATGGCTCAATTGGACCCAATGGGTCAAAATGGATGATTTGACCATTGTGTAAGCTCAAATTAAATGAGGTCAAGCTGAACTGATAGGAAATCAGTTATAGCAAAAATGGGTAGGCTTGAAACACAAGTGAAAACCAATTACAAGTGACCAAAATACCCATAATTGGGTCATGGAGTCAAAAACGGGTCAAGGAGCTAAAGGGGGACCCAACGGGTCGGGTTGACTAGTTTGACCACGGATGACCGTGTGGGCCCTCAATTGAACTCAAGTGTGAGTTAATTCAGCTTGAGTTAGACTGATTTGAAATGAGTTTGATTTAAGAAAAGAGTTGACTCAAATATGGAGCATTAAATGTGATGAGTTGGATGAGTTGGTTTAGAATAAAAATATCTCGAGTTAAGTGAGTCAAGAGGAGACGGAAATGAGTTGTAATCTCACATAACAATTAATCAGAATCAATCTCAGCCGTTGGTATGAAAGGGTGCTTGGGCAAGGCCAAAAGACACCAAGGTTGGGGCGGCACCTATTCATGAAGGGATGCAATGGTTCATTCCCAAGTGATGCAATGTTTGGCACCAAGGGGTGTCTTGGTTAACACCCAATGCTCCATCGGCTTTAGCAAAATTAAATGAGGGAGGATGAATGGGAGTTGGGGGCTGAAACTACAAAAGAAAAACATTACCATACTTGGCCGTTTTTCACACAAAGAATCCAAGAATTCCCATCTCTCTCTCCCTCTCTCCAATTCGTTTCCTTGGCTGAACAGCAGAGGTTTTGGCACCAGTTAATCAAGTATAAACCATCAAGAAATTAAGGAAAGAAAGAAGAAATAAAAGGGAGAAACCAAGGATCAAAGGCAAGAAGGAAGTTTGGAAAATTTGGTAAGTATCTATGTGTTATTTTGGTTTAATAACATGAAACAAGTGGGGTATGTATTGGGCCATAGTCATGGCCGAATACACCAATGTTTAACCTTGATTAATGGAGGATTTAAAATGGTAAAAATTAACCATTGGGTTCGGCCACCATGGAGGGCCGAACCCCATGTAAAAGAATGGTTGGTTTTCATGTTTTGAAACATGGAAATCATAGACCTTTGGTGGACTGTTTTTGGGTTTTACATAAGATTCAGATGCATGTTTTAGAAAGGGTTAAAAAAATGGATTTGAATGACATAAGGACTGAAGTTAACATGAGTCTAAACAGTAGATTTAAATTGATAATATGGACCATTTGGATCGGCCATTTTGGGTGGCCGAATCCCATGGAATATTATGGTCTTTTGGGACAAATAGATGAATTTATTTGGATGGTTTCCAAGAGTTATAAATGCAGCAATATGATACTGATATTGTATGTTTAAATAACACCTAAAGCATGTTTGAAAGACCAAAACATGGACATAGGGTTCGGCCACCTTGGAGGGCCGGACCCCATGTAAGTAATTGATATGAATTGGTGAAGTTTAATTTACTGTTTTGGTGGATGGTTATGTGGCTGAAACATGTATATGTCAAGGTTGAGTTAGCATGATTAAACCATGAATAATCATGGGTAATTGATGGATCAATCAGATCAAGAGAACCATTGGGTTCGGCCATGTGCATGGCCGAACCCCATGGGGTTATTTTTGGGATGAATAGACCAAGAGTATGGGTTTTCTTATGTATGTTAAATGGAAATAAGCTTGTTGTCTTGGGTTGGCCATGGGATGGCTGAACCATGTGGTTAACATGGCTAAATAATAGAGCCTAACTTGTAAACAAATGATGGGATCATTGAGTAGGAGGATCATAGGGTTCGGCCATATGAATGGCCGAACCTCATAGATTGTTTTGTTGAAGATTATATGAGTTGGATTAAGTAAACATATGGATTTATCTTTGGACTTAGTGATATGTAAATAACCAGCCACTAAGGTAGATTACTTTTATGAACTTTGATTATGAGCAAGATTAGACATTGGTTAGACCAATGGCAAATCTGTGAATACAAGCCAAATGAAGGGATTGATCAAAGGACTTACAAGATGTTTTGGGTCTTATATGTATGGACATTTAAATGATAGTATGATTTACTTATTGTTACATCACAAGGTGACGAGAGTTGAACGACGTGCGAGTCGTGACCGGGAGAAGCTCAAAAAGGAACGGACACTGAAGCAAAGTTTAAGTAGGTTTCCTTCCTACTTGTAACCACAGTTTTATCCTAGTTTTCTTTATGAGACTCTTGTTATTTTATGTGGTTTCGAATGATATATTATGCATTTACAAATGGCATACAAAGCATTGGCATCCCATGCATGGACATGGGATGATGACTGAGTTCTACAGTGTTGCAATTATGAGTTACGTCCTCCTTAGGCAATGAGAGTCCCGCCAGGAGGAGTAATATGATGATCATAGTCACAATGGTCTCCTTAGGCGATGAGAGTCCTGCCAGGAGGACTAATATGTGATATGAGTCAACTCAATGATGAAGAGATGGAAGTGTATTGTGATTTACCTTGACGGTGCGAGGCACGTCAAGTGATGGCTATGAATGTACATGGTGGGAGAGACTCATTGCATGTGCATACTTCATAGCATTGTTTTACCTGTTTTTGATGATCATGTAATATGATATATATGCATGTTTTATATGCTAACATGTGGTAGCCCTAATCAGGAACCTACTGGGCGCGTTGATCTAATGCCCTGATTCTATCATCAGACGAGAATGCAGGTACAAGGAAAAGGAAAGAGAAGGTCGATGACCGGGAGGGGAGCCAAGCCTAAGTGCTTGAATGATGAACATGATTACTTATCTACTGTTATATGAATTATATTTTGATGGACATGTAATAAGTTAATGCTTGCTATGGTTTGATTAGACTATTAATTATGGATAGTTGTTTATCTTAATTATCATTTGGGACTGTTACTTGCTATCTTTTCATATTATTTCCGCAGTTAATCTAGTTCATTCCGCATGTTGTTGTTAGTTCCATGTGTGATGAATTATCATGGTCTAGTCCATGTACACATGGGTGGCCAGTTAAGGTTCAGACTTAGGTAGTCTGAACTTAGTTCGCGTCATGACGCCGCCCGCTCTCTTTCGATGTTTTATTATTATTATTTAAAAAAAAATTAAACTCTCTGATTTCTCGGAGAGGGTGGGGCGTTACAAATATATGGTGCATACAGACAAACAAAGTAGACTGCACGATGGGTTAAATCACCTGGTATTGAACAGTATCAGAATCAACAAGGCACCGGTGGCTGAACTTCCAGCGATAGTAAAGGACTATGCAGATGTATTCCCAAAGAACTCCCTAGCTTGCCACCCATGAAGGAGATTAATTTTGAAATCAAGTTGTACCCTGGCACTTCACCAGTGTCATTACCACACTACCGGATGCCACGAGCAGAGATGTCCGAGCTAAAGAAGCAGATTGATGAACTGCTCAGACTGGGTTGCATCCGGAATAGCACATCGTCTTGGGGAGCTCCGGTGTTGTTTGTGAAGAAGAAGGACGGTACACTCCGTATGTGTGTGGATTACCGAAAACTAAACCAGATGACAGTCAGAAACAAGTATCCTCTACCCAGGATCGATGATCTATTTGATCAACTTAGAGGTTTCAGCCACTTCTCTAAGATTGATTTGATGTCCGGATACCACCAAATCCGGGTTAGGGAGGAAGACATAGAGAAGACAACCTTCAGAATGCGGTATGGACTATATGAGTTTGTAGTCATGCTGTTTGGACTCACCAATGCACCGGCTGTGTTCATGGATCTGATGAACAGGAATCTTCCGTCCTCACTTGGACCAGTTTGTCATTGTATTTATCGATGACATCCTGATCTATTCCAAAAGTAAGGAAGAACATGCTGAGCACCTGAGGATAGTTCTGGACACTTTGAGAAAGAACAAGTTATATGCCAAAGCAAGCAAGTGTGAATTTTGGCTATCTAAGGTCAACTTTTTGGGGCATGTTATATCAGCAGAAGGTATAGCCGTGGACCAGGGTAAGGTGGAGGCAGTGCGAGAGTGGAAAGCACCGAAAAATGTGACAGAGATCCGAAGCTTTCTGGGATTGGCTGGTTATTATCGGATGTTTATCATGGACTTCTCCAAAATTGCATCTCCATTAACTCGACTCACTCAGAAAGGAGACAAATATGAGTGATCAGATCTGTGCAATCGGAGATTTGAGGAGCTGAAGGAGAGACTTACAACTGCTCCTATCTTAATTTTGCAGGAAAGAGGTAAGGGTTATGAGGTACATTGCGATGCTTCAGGAGAGGGACTGGGTTGTGCTCTCAGTCAAAGTCATCGTGTGGTGGCATACGGTTCAAGACAATTGAAAATACATGAACGCCTCTATGCCACGCACGATCTGGAACTAGCCGCAGTGGTCTTCGCTCTCAAAAGCTGGAGACACTATCTATATGGCGAGAAATTTGAAGTGTTTTCAGGTCATAAGAGCTTGAAGTACTTGTTTGATCAGAAAGAGCTCAATCTGAGGCAGCGCAAATGGATGGAGTATCTGCAGGATTATGAGATCTCGCTTCAATATCACCCTGGCAAGGCGAACAAAGTGGCAGATGCCCTCAGCTGCATATCACATGCATCAGTGGCATATTTGATTAGGACAGAATGGGAGATGCTGAATACCATACGAGAGTTCAATCTGTATATCAGTAACCATGGGAGTATGTACAATTTGATCATATGGTCCAACATGGTCTCCAAGATTAAACAGGAGTAGCGAGCAGATCCGGAAATGGAGGAGACATGGACCAAGATGTCTACTAGCGTGGTCATACCGGAATGGGAATTACGACCAGGACAAAGTCTTGTATTCCGGGGTAGGATATATATGCCTAAGAGTTGTACAAGAGAGTTACTGATTGAGGCACATCAGACCAAACTCTCCATTCATCCGGGCAGCACCAAGATGTATCATGACCTGAAAAGACATTACTGGTGGCATGGACTCAAAAGAGATGTGGCAGAATTTGTGGCACATTGCTTAACTTGTCAGCAGGTTAAGACGGAATATCAGAAGCCACCAGGATTACTCAAACCCTTACCAGTGCCGAAATGGAAATGGGAGCACATCTCCATGGATTTTGTGACGGGGTTGCAAAGGTCTTCAAAGGGCAACGATGCGATATGGGTCGTGGTAGACAGACTGACCAAGTCTGCACACTTTCTTCCCATCAGAATGACAGATTCATCTGAGACCTTGGGTCGAAGGTATATCAAGGATATCATCAGATTACGTGATATTCCTCGGACTATAGTGTCCGACAGAGATGGCCGATTCACCGGCAGAGTATGGCAGAGTATGCAGTCGGCCATGGAAACAGATCTACTGACTAGCACAGCATTCCATCCACAGACTGACGGGCAGTCTGAGAGAACAATACAAACATTGGAGGATATGCTGAGAGCATGCATGCTAGATTTCAAGGGTGGATGGGAGGATCACTTGCCATTGGTAGAATTCTCATACAACAACAGTTACTAGGCAAGCCTCCAGATGGCTCCATTTGAGGCTTTATATGGTAGGCCATGTAGATCACCCGTGTTCTGGACAGAGGCCAGTGAGCCTACACTGATTGGACCTAAGTTAGTTGCAGAGATTACAGCTCAGATACAGTTGATACGGCAGCATCTATTGGCTGCGCAGAGTCATCAGAAGAGCTATGCTGACAAGAGGAGGAGGTTCCTTGAATTTGAAGTGGGGGACATGGTGTTCTTGAAAGTCTCACCACGAAAGGGACACATGAGATTTGGAAAGAAGGGGAAACTGTCGCCTAAATATGTGGGACCATTTTCAATCATGAGGAGGATGGGGGAGGTGGCTTATCAATTGGCACTTCCTACACAGTTGGCATCTTTGCACGATGTGTTCCATATATCGATGTTGAGGAAATACAATCTTGATCCCTCTCATGTACTGAATGTACAAGATATAGAGGTGCAAAGCAACGTGACATACGTCAAGAAGCCTATCAGAGTGGTGGAGACAGAGCAAAGGGTATTACGAAACCGAGCGATTCAGTTCGTCAAGGTGGTATGGGATCGACATGGCATTGAGGAAGCCATTAGGGAACTCGAGTCGGAAATGAGAACAACTCATCCTGAGCTATTTATGTAAATATTCGAAACCCTACTTCGCTTGATTTTCGGGACGAAAATTTTAAAAAGAGGGTTGTATTGTAACACCCCGGATTTTCAGGTTATCAAATATATATGAATTTGCCCATTTAATTTGTGAATTTAAATGATATGGACCTTAGATGGGTAAGGTGTTGGGTCAATTGCCCAATTATGACCCAATGGGTTATGAATATGGTTTCAATTGAAATAAATAGGTAAGATGTATTCAATTGGGTCAAAATTCCCAATTGGGACCCAATGGGTCGTGGTGGACTTGGTTGACTACCAAGTGAGTCCAAGCTTAATTAAGTTGGGGCTGATTTGAGTTGGAAATGGAATCAAGTGATTGAGTTGATTTTAAGATGATGAGTTAAGTGAGTTGAGTTGATTTGAATTAAATTATATGAGTTAGGTGAGTTGGAATGAGAGTTTCATTTCATGGATGAAACCCCCACATGGATCATTAATGGAGAGATGAGGAGTTTTCTTATTTCAAATTCAAACCAAGGGTACACATTGGAGCCTTGGAGTTTCATCTTATGGATGAAACTCCCAAATGGAGAATCAATGGGAGGTGGGCGGTTACACATTTCAAACAAAGGCACACCGTTGGAGCCTTGGAGTTTCATCTCATGGATGAAACTCCCAAATGGATAATGAATGAGAAGATGGCGGTTTTGGGTTGTTACACAAGCCAACCAAGGCTACACGTTGGAGCCTTGGGAGTTTCATCTCATGGATGAAACCCCCAAGTGGAGCACTAAGGAGGGAGGTTAATGGAAATGGGAGTTACACAAAGGGCTTTACCAAAAGGCATCACCTTTGGCCGATCACCCCATTGGAACAAAACAAGCTTGGGTTCCATTCACTCTCTCCCTCTTTCTCTTGACTGTTTCTCTCCCTCAAACCCTCTCTTGGCAGACCACTCCTCAAGACAAAAAGACTTAGAAAAGTGTTTGATCTCAAGCTATCACTCAAGGCCGAACTCTCCCTCTCTCTCTCAACTCTCACTCTCGGCCAAAGATCAAGAAGGAAGGAAGGAGAGGCTAAGGAAGGAAAGGAGCAAGAATGAGTGAAAGAAACCGGAGGAGAAGCGGAATTGGTAAGTGCTCGATAAATTGCAAAAATAAGGAAAAAAGTGGTCAAGGGCAATGGCCAAACCCTAATTTTATTATGGATAAAAGACCCAATGATGAACCATAGGGTTCGACCATGTTGTATGGCCAAACCCCATGCAAAAGTACTAAGGAATTTATATGGGTTTAAGTTGTTTAAGAGAAGATGATGAACCATAGAGTTCGGCCATGATGTATGGCCGAACCCCATGGAAAAACATTGGTTATGTTTAATGGATAGTGTTGTTAAATTTAATTGATTTTGAAGATGTAAATGATGATTCAAAAAGATGAACCTAAATGTATGGTTAAACCCCCATGGAGGGACTTTGAATATGGACCTAAAAGTGTAAACCATGTTAAGGAGAAAATGGGAAAAATAAGACATCATAGGTTCGGCCATGGAGTATGGCTGAACCCCATGAACCAATTTTATGGGTCATGTATGGATCTAATATGTCTAAATGAATGAAGGATCAAATTAAAGAATGGAGGGATCTATTAGGGTTTTTATGTTATGCATGATTAAATAAATGAATGGACCTATGTTTTGGAACCTAAACATAAGGTAATGGAGGAAATGGCAAAAAATGTAAATAGGTGAAAATGATGGACATGGGTTCGGCCATGGTGTATGGCCGAACCCCATGAACTATTTGATGGATTATTTTAAAGGGTTATTTGGAGTGTTATGCATGTTTAAATGAATGGAGGATTAAGCTAAGTAGTTAGCCATGATAGGATAATGGCAAGAATGTAAATAAGTGAAAATAATGGACCATGGGTTCGGCCATGGTGTATGGCTGAACCTCATGGGGAATAATTTTATGGACTTAGGTTATTATCAATGATAAATAATTGTTGTATAAGTGATGAGATTAGTGAATCAAAGGACTTGAAGGAGGGACCAAAACCAAGATGGTGAGGTTCGGCCATGCTGTATGGCCGAACCCCACTAAGGAATTTTATGGACTTAGGGTTTGTGAAATGATTTATTTGGACGTAAGTGATTAAATCAAAAGAGCGACAAATTCAAGTGGGTGAGGTTCGGCCATGTTGTATGGCCAAACCCCACATGGTTGTGTTTATGGACTTAGACCTAATGTTAAATCAAATGGAATATGGGATTGACTTGTTGATATATAATAAGGTGACGGGACCTCATAAACGATGCGCAATCGTGAGTGGTTGCCGGTTTAAGAAGCAAGGACACTTTAGTGGTCTTTGGTAGGATTCTACCTCTTTGAGACCATGGGTTTGTGTATGACAGTTTTAATCTTATTTTGATGAAGTAATGTTGTAAAATGATATGTTCCAAATGTGAGTTTTAGTGCTATGTTTATAATATAAAATAGCATGTGTTTCATTAGCATCTCATGCATGGCATGGGGTGAAGGATTGGTAACTGGAGCCACACACCGACGGGGCGTCCGTTAGACCACTGTGGGGGATACCTTGATGTGTATTATCCTATCAAGAGGTAACCGGAGGCCACACTCTGACGGGGGGTCCATAAGACCACTGTGGGGATACCTTGGTGAGGAGAATTCCATCAAGAGGATATATTTGATTATAATCGGTGGGACTCATTGCATAAGACATATAGCATGGCATTGTTTTTACATGGTTTTATGATTATGTTATATATATGGTTTTTGTACTCACCATGTGTTAGCTTTACTTGGAATTCCTACTGGGCGCGTTGTTCAAACGCCCTACTTCTACCCTAGTGAGTGACACAGGAAATGAAGGAAATGATGATCGTGAACGGAGCCAAGCATAGGAGCTTGGATATGTTTAAAGTTATTTTAATTAAGTTACTCATAGACTTGTAATTTGAGTAGCTAGAATTCGGCATTTAATAACGTAAATAATTTTGCTACAGTTGAATGGTTGATTTTGGATATTTAAATTAAGGTAATTTGTTAAGTGATGAAGTACTTTACTATCTAAAATGGAATAGATTTAGGTTCTATTATAATCCGCAGTTTATGATTTAATCCGCATGTATATATTATTATGTGTGAACCGTATTCATGGACTTAGTCTATGCACACATAGGATTGGCCAGTTAAGGGTCGGACTTTAGAAGTTCAGACTTAGCTCGCGTTGTGACGTCCCGCTCTCTATCACTCTTTTACTTAAAAAAAAAAAAAATAGACTCTGTTTTTCAGAAAGCGAGTGAAAAAGGGCGGGGCGTTACACGTAGGGTTTGCTCCCTCATGTGCCGGATCAAACCTTGGTGGTACCACCTAACTTATCCAGGCCAGTTGTGTGGGCAATGGAGGTATGAGCCCCGGGGGATTAGTTCTGTTGGGTCAATACCTCAGGGATACCCTCATT
Organism: Chimonanthus salicifolius; assembly: GCA_013350335.1. Lineage (NCBI taxonomy): Eukaryota > Viridiplantae > Streptophyta > Magnoliopsida > Laurales > Calycanthaceae > Chimonanthus > Chimonanthus salicifolius. The sequence continues at coordinate 66,039,960 of CM023533.1, forward strand.
ATCCAAAAAAAAAAAATACAAGGTTCATTTATGGGCACAAGCGACATGGTGTGTCCTTCATCCATTACCGTTGGTCCATTGAATCCCTTGATTTGAAGTATGATGTGCCTATGAACAAAATGGAGAACATGAATGAAAGTACCATTTACACGGGTGCTAGAACAATCTGATTGACCCTAGAGGGGAGGTGAATAGGTCAATCCAAATTCGTTGGTCCTTTTCAATTTACTTGATTGATTAATTTAAATGCAGCGGAAATTGTAACACCCTGGAATTTCAAAGTTAGCAATTTATATGAAATTATTCATATTTACGGAATTGCCATTGTGATAAAATTGATTTGAATTTAAATGGGTCAATGGTTCAAACAAGACCCAAAGGTTAGTAGTTTTAATTACAAAACAAATAAATGGATAAGATGAACTTAATCGGGTCAAGAATCATATTTGGGTCAAATTTTGATAAATGGGTCAAAATGGCCAAATTGGACCCAATGGGTTGTGGTTGACATGTTTGACCATTAATTGAGTTCAAAGCTTAATTGGGTTAAGATGAGTAAAGGTTTGAGTTGGGTTTAAGTTGAAATAAATGATAGAGTTGAGTGGAATTTATTAGTTGAGTTACATTAATGAATGAGTTGAGTTTTGGGTGAGTTAAATAAAAGAGTTGGATGAATAAATATTTTAAGTGAGTGTATGAGAGTGGTGTGTGCTGATTACAAGTTTTTAAACAATGAAAAACGTTGGAATTGCATGGAAGAGGTACTTCATGCATGTAACTCCAAGATAAGAAATTTATGGATGTGGCGTTTTTGGGAGTTACAAAGGTGGGAGGTTTATTTCAAATGCAAATGGTAGGCACGTTGGAAATGGTTGGGTGTACATGGTTTGGGTCTTCAAAGGATAGCCAATAGATAGGTTTATAATTCATGCATGTGACTTCAAGGTTGGAGAATAAATGAGTTGATGATTGGAGGAGTTACACACAATAGTTTATGGCTTTTTAAAATTCAAATTTTAGTCTAAACACGTTGGAGAAGGGGAAGAGTTTCATCTTAAGATGAAACCCCCATATGAGTTGTTAATGAGGAGGAGGTTATACCAATGCATACAGCAAGAGGCCGTTGGGTACCCTTGGAGGTTCATCTCAAAGATGAAACCCCCAAGGAAGGTATTAAGAAATAAAGGCTACACAAATGTTTCATATTCAAAATTGTTACATACGTTGGAACCATGAGGATTAACCACCTTAGATGGAAGGTCAAGGGTTAAAAACGTTGGAGGGTTTCATCTCAAGGATGAAACCCCCAAATGAAATAAGAGTTAAAGATAAATGCAATAGGAGTTACAATTTTTGGTACCAAAGAGATCACATGGGCTGAATGAAATTTAGCCAAAGAAATTTCATTTTTACTCTCCCTATCTCTCTCTCTTGGCCGTTTTTTATCTTCCCAAACACTAAGAGCAGCAGCTGGTTGTTTAATCAGTCCTTGGATTGATCCCTTTTCATCAAGACAAGTTCAGCAAAAGGGAAGGAACAAGCGGGAGTGAAGATCAAGTGGAGGAGTCGCGGAAACGGTAGGTTTTCGATAAACTATCTTTAATTAAGAATTATGATCCGGCCATTGGATGGCCGAATCTAACAAGGGTTAGATATTTGATGGAAGTTCATGAATGAGATAAAAAAAAATATGGACCATAGGGTTCGGCCCTTTGGATGGCCGAACCCCATGAGAAAATTGGTGGATTCTATGGTGTTTGAAAGTCAAAATCCATATTTTGGAGTGGGGCTTTTAAAAGATTTTTATATGAAATTAAGCTTACTGTTTTGGAGTAGATATGATATGACTGAACCATATTTATCTTATGTTAACTTGCTGATTAATTTCATAGATAAATATTGGTGGATTTCCATTAAGAGAACCATAGGGTTCGGCCATGTGTATGGCCGAACCCCATGGACTGTTTTGAGGATGGATTTGGGTTTTGATTTAAGATGTAAATACATGTTTTAGAATGGTTAAAAACATGGATCTGAATGACCTAGGGACTGAAGTTTGTATGGTCTAAAATCAGTGGATTAAAAGATGGAAATGGACCATTGGGTTCGGCCACTTAGCATGGCCGAACCCCATGGAAACAAATGGTTGTTTTTGATAGTTTTGGAAATTCAAACCATATGATTTGGGACTGATATTAGATGTTATTGTTGGATTTGGAATGCATGTTTTAAGGAGGTTAAAACATGGATTTGGGTGTTGGTTTCAAACCCAAGATAAAGGGTTGAATGTTCAAAACCAATTTCATGGTGTTCGGCCAATGAGCATGGCCGAACCCTATGAAATTGGGCTAATTTTTGGATGTTTGTTTGAAAGGTAAAACCTGATTTTAATATACTATTATTACATGATTATTTGAGGTTTAAAAACAGTAAACATAACCATTAGATTCGGCCACCATAGAGGGCCGAACCCCATGTAAAAGTATGTTGGTTTTCATGTTGTGAAACATGGAAACCATGGACCCCATGGACTGTTATGTGGATATTTGGATTGAGTTTTACAAAATGGAAATCATACAAAGTGATGGGCTTATTGGATGGTTTTGAAAGGTAAAAACATGGTAACATTATACTGTTATCCTATGTCTAAATGAGACCAAAAACATGTTTAAAAGGACCAAAACTATGGGGTTTTATGGCTAAGATAGGACATGGAAGTTTAAGTGGATTTTTGGGTTTTAGATCAAATTAGAATCATATGGTCAAATGAGTAACTTGCTGCCATGTATATAGGGTATTCGGATTTCTAGAACGGTGAACAAGCCGTGATCGGAAGACGGTTCAAAGGAAAGGTCAAACAAAGTAATCTAGTGTAGGTTTCCTACCTTTATTGTAACCACTATTTCATATGCTGTTTTATGTTAATTTTGAAATCTTATATGATTGTAAAGTTATGTTTCTAAATGACATGTTTGCATAGACATCTCATGCATGGCATGGGATGATGGTGTTGTAACCGGAGGCCACACTCCGTCGGGGCGTCCGAAAGACCACTGTGGGGTACCCTGATGATGAGAATCCCATCAGGAGGAATCCGGAGGCCACACTCCGTCGGGGCGTCCGAAAGACCACTGTGGATTACCTTGACGATGAGAATCCCGTCAAGTGATGGCTATGTTGAATGGTGATGGGTGGGACTCATTACATGTTCATTTCATACATAGCATGTTTTTATAGAATTTTGTCACACATGTATTATTATTATACTATTTGCATGTTTTTGACTAACCATGTGGTAGCCCGATTCGGAAACACTACTGGGCGCGTTGATCTAACGCCCTATCTATATCCTTAGTGGATGATGCAGGGAAAGGGAAGAACGTGGATCGAGAAGAGGACCAAGTACGGAAACTTGGGCGGTTTGCATAATTGGAATGGATTATGAATAGACTATTTTATGGACTTGATATTTGATATATTTGGACAATGTAATTTGGTAATTAGTTATGTTGGCTTGTAATAAGTAGTTAAGATAGATGCTATGGTTTGTTTTATGTTGGATGTTTTGATTAAACGATTAGTTAAGATTGATTAGTAATTTTGGAGAATAAGTTATGTACTTTGCTATCTAAGAATGGAAAATTGGATTAGTCATAGGTTCTATTATAACCTTAGTTAGATTTAGACTAAGTTAATTCCGCAAGTTATATATATACCATGTGCGGATCAGTTTTATGGACTTAGTTCATACGCACATGGGCTTGGCCAGTTAAGGGTCGGATTTAGAGATCCGAACTTAACTCGCGTCGTGACACTCCGCCCCGATTACATGATTATTTAAAATAAAAATAAATAAACTCTGAAAATTAGAGTGAAAAGGGCGGGGTGTTACAGAAATAACAATCAAGAGTGTATGTATTAGCAAATGTGATTAAAAACAATCAACACAAGAGTTTGGCTCTAACACCATAAACACAAAGGCACAAGATATATAGTGGTTCAGTTCGCCAACATACATCCACTAATAGGACTCGCTCAACCTTGAGCTATCCCCAAATTCACTATGTGGGGTACTTACACCCTCACAATTAGAGTAGGAATTCCATCTCACTCAATCGGCTGGGACTTGCACCCACTAATGTGTTAGAGACAACGCTCTAGAGTTTTTTTTATAGTAGTTCTAGGGTACCTCCCTTTAATCCACTCTTAGGTTATAGGTTTTTAAAAAAGAAAATTAAAAACCAAGAGGAACTTGCCTTAACACCCTTTCTCGCTGATGTGTACTTCTTGAAGATCCCACCAAAGTTGTGTTGACGCTCCTTCTTACGGTCATCGTGTAGCAATCACAATCTGTGGGTGACAAGGAAACTTGGCTAAACCAAAGCTTACTTAGTTTATACCTTTCTCACTTGCAAACTCAATCCGAAGATTGGCTGTTTATGATATTTCTCTCCTCATCTCTTTCTCACTTTCAAACACAATCTAAAGATCGGTTGCTTATGATCTTTCTTCCAAGAATGTTGATCATTTCTTAGAGTGGTTAACTCTTTTAAGCTCAAGGAAAGTGGTAAAACGATCACTCAGCACTTATATTTAGAGAGGAGTTTTAACGGTCATATTGATTGTCCAGGATCGACAGGTTGGTGACACCGATGAGTCAGTGTTCATATTTATTATCGTTCAACCATCCGATCGTTGCACATTAAATGAACCTTTAATGGCATAATTACTTTTGACCAACATGTCTTTGTCACCTATGGGTCAACACTTATGGCACCAATGGGTCGGTCCATACGAGGGCTCATTCTGGTGAAAAAACATGTTTGACAGTAGTTTCCCTAAGGAAACCTGTTATCCAGAACGACCTATCGCCCTTTGCCGAGGGGTCGGCCCTGTATCTCTCTATCAGTCTTTGCTTACTGATATGTTTGCTTTATCGAGAGCGCTTATAAGTTCCCAGTCCATAACTTATAAATTTTATACCGATGAGTCATTGACCACGAGGGGTCGTTCAAGTTCATCACAGATGGGTCGGTGCATACGAGACTCTCGGTCAGAGATATTTCCAGAATGACAGTTCTAATTTTCAAAACCAATGTCAATTTGGCTGACCAGTCTTTGACCACGATATGTCGATCCTGACTGCACAGAGAGTCGGTGAGATAGACTGGTTGTGCTGACAGTGAACATAATTCATGTTTCCAAGGTAACTTCCAATTCACTGTAAAGCATCCTCTCTAGGCATTTTATCTTTATTACCAACATATGCAACTAAGCCTAGTAGTCCTCTCTCAGGTGTGGGTTCCACCTAGGGTCATCTATGGCCTTATACCTGCCATCACGACGGGCTTTGAGCTTGGTAGAGCATGATCTTCTTCCTCAATCATCTTAAGTCTTTAAGATTCTTAGCAAGTGCTTCTACATGAGTCATGTAATTGACAAACAGGGACTCGGTCAAGCAGGGGCACTAACATGACTGTCATTTGGGCTTTGGGGCTGACCACCTGGGTCTTATGTGTCTAAGAAAGTAAACGATTGTTTGGGGCCACTGGAAGCAAAAGACAGAGAAGACCAAAATCTCATTTTTGCAGATGGACAGACTCCTCTGATTGTCATGGCAGAACCAGCATTACATTATCCAATTCCTTCAAAAGTTCTTAACATCAACAACAAGGAGGCTCCATTGTTGAAAGTTGAAAAAGGTGTGCCAGTGAAGTTCTCAATTCAAGCTGGACACGATATTACATTTATCTGAGAGGAAATTGGTAGAGACGAGATGAGAGAGAGAAGGTATAGAGAGGAAAGAGAGAAGAGCTGGCAGTTGAAATTGGGACAAGGAAGGAGATGGAAAGAACGGAGAATAAATATGCAATGGTAAAATAGGAAAAAACATATTTACAATGTACCAATTATCAATTTTTACAATGTAAATATCGTCAACCTTAAAAAAAAAAAAAAAGACCAGTGATTGTTGCTAATTTAATTGATAAAAAATTAAAAAGATTCAAAAAGTGGGTTTCCTCTTTTGGCTAAATGAATATGGTATCATTCCAAAAAATTAATGAAAGAAAAAAATTGATCTATATGCAGAGTATTAATTCATAAAGTTAGGCATGGGCCTCACTGAGGTGGTGATGGATATGTTAGAAATATATTTTCTTGAATATGTGGCCCATAAAAATAAGGGTAATGTTACTCACACGGAACTATTTTTTCATCTTGCATGGGAGTTTAATTATTATTTTTATATATTTCCATTTTTATCCCTTCTACTACTTCCTTTCACGGACACACATTCTCTCCCTCTTTCAATTAGCAGGGTTGTTGTATGTTCTCTCTTCTTTCTTTTCTACTTTCTTTTTCTTCTCTTTTTCTTCACAGCCACGGCTGCCACTGCTATCAATTGACCACACCCTAGTCGTTGATGCTTCATGCTGCCTGTCACACCTGGAGAAATCTTGTTGTTGTCGTTCCTTCTACCTGAGAGCCATCACCACTGTCGTGTTGCAGTGTTGTGTTTCAGATCAGCCAACATACAAGTTCCCCTTATTCTCTATTTCTTCTCCCTTTCTTCCTCTCTCTCTTTGTTTTCCCTTTCTGAACCAACAACACCTGTTGTTGCCCCTCTCTCATTTCTTTTCTCATGTCTTCTTCTTATTCCCTCTTTTCTCTCTCTCTTTTCCCGTTCTTTTGCAAAATTCCTGCAGATGATTCTCTACTTCAGATCAGCCCAAACACGACAACTCACTCCACTGCTTCGGATCTTTTGTTGTAGAGGATTTTGCACTTTAGTTTGATTTGTATTTTTGTATTGATTTTCTTTTCTTACTTTGCATTCAAACATGAGATGTTCGGATTGTCCACAATGAAAGCATTTTAAGACTTTCATTGAAGGAGTTGAGGGAGACTTACCCTTAACAAAGATAGTTTGGTTCTTGGGTCCTTTATCATTTTTCTTATCATATGCAAGACCCGTTTTGTCTCCAAATGGTTTGCTTAGTCTTAAAAACTTTTCAAGCTTCTCTTCTCCTCTTGTGAACTTCATCTCAAATTTTCCTTATATCTCTTTAAGTCATTAATTTCTTTTGCCAATCTTTGATTTTCAATTTCTAGATTTGATTGTGATTTAGGGACATTAGTTTTAACATCATTAAGTTAATTTTTAATTTTAGCATTTTCTTCTTCTTCACAACTTAACACAATTTTCAAATCTTTGTAGTCTTCTTTTAATGAATGAAATTCATGCTTTAGTTTTCTTATCATTTTCAAGATTTTCTTTTTCATTTATTTCCATTTTTAAGCATTCTTCAAGTTTTAAGCACTCTTCTTGAATAGCTTTTGGATTTACTTGATTTGTCAATGTTAGATCTTTTAGAATATTTTCTTTTTCCAACTTTTCTTGATTTATTTCTTTTATTAGTTTTATATTTTCTTTACCAACTTTCTTAAGTTGCTTGTACATTACATTTAATGTCTCACTTAATTCTTCTATGGTAGGTGTATTATCTTCTACATCTTCTTCATTAGTTTGTTTTTGTTGAGGTTAAAGTGTTTGAATGGGTCCTAGACAATACACTACTTCTAAGGTATCTTCTTTCCTAGGTTTTTCATAGGTTTTCTCCAAAATATCCCATGCTTCCTTTGCGGTTTCACAATATATTATATCTTCCAAAATATTTGGTGAAACGGCACAAAATATAGCATTGAGGGCATTGGCATTGGCCGAATACATATTCCTTTCCATTTTATTATATGTAAAATAGTTCTTGGATGCTTTGGTCCAACCACATAAGACAATTTCCCATAAATCTTCATCCATTGTCATTAAATGCATTTTTATTTTGGCTTTCCAAACACCATAGTTGGAGCCATCAAGGATTGGAAGACACATCACGGCCATGCAATCACCCTTAGACATTTCTAACTTGAAGGATCTACTCTCAGACGGTTAAGTCAAATAGGAAGAGTCCTTGCTCTGATATCACTTGTTGGTCAAGCTAGCCAAATGTCTAAAATAGTCCTAGAGAGAGGGGGGGTGAATAGGACTATGGGGAATTTTAAATTCTATTTAAATATTTGGCGCTTTAATGAATGGTCACTACAAATTTGCTCAATTTATCTTTCCAATATGATTTACATGCAAGATTAAATTCAAGCAAACTAAGATGTGAGTTAAAGCAAGCGTATAAAATAAGGTGAATGAGATGAGAAGGGATGGAGAATAGTGACACAATGATTTTTACGTGGTTTGGCAACCTTGCCTACATCCACGCCTCAAGTACACCACTTGAGGATTTCACTAACGTTCTCTTTCACTGGTGAAGAAGAAACCTATTACAAAGCTCGATTTACTTTACGGGTGTAGATCAACCTAATCATCAAGAGAACACCTCTCTCGAAAGCCAATAGGGTTACACCAACCCTTTACAATATTTCACAAGTAATAGAAAGAAGTTGTGTTTCAAAATATACCAAGAACTTAACCTTGAGTTACTTGAGGTAGCTTTGGCTTGTTCTTGAATGTCCTTCTCTTCTTGGCTTAATATAGATGCTCCAATGAAGTCCAACCAAGATGGTAGCAAAGAGGTCTAGGGTAGATAAAGGTTTTCCTATAATGATTAAGACCCTAGAGAGAATCTCCATTTAATACATTCCGCTTAGAGCATAAGATGCTCAAGATATGCATATGAGAGCTTTGAATGTGTTTGAGATTAATATGCAAAGCTTAGAGTGTTTTACTATGGAGTATGTAAGCTTTGGAAGTTGTTGGAAAGCTTGGAAGAGTGTATGAAAAATTGGGCTCAAGTCATCAACTTTTTCCTCTCCAAAAAGCCTTACTTTTATAGGTTAGAAAAGTTCCAATGGATCTATCTTCGGACATTTCGAAGATGGGTCTCAGACCTTCTGAGGTTACAACGGTCAGATTCTCAATAATCATATTACAACGACTATTTTGACCTTGCAGAGTGTTTGGGATGTGTTTGGGACATGTTTCGGAACGTTCGAAGAGTTTTGTTCGGAACGTCCGAAGAACCTTTGAATTCAAGGGTTCAGAATGTATGTAGGTCTCATCTCGGATCGTCCAAGGGATTAGGCTCAGACATTCCGAGACCATGTTTTCGGAAGTTCCGAGCTACCTAGAAAAACCATTTTCCACTAAGTGTTGGAAACTTGAGATTTTGTAAAAAACATGGACATAGTGGAGAGCTCATGAGTGTTCTCTGCAATCAATTAGATTTAACTATAATTAACATTTTAGATTGCAATGACACATAAAAATATGGAGATATTTGGTAGATAACAAGAGCTCTCCACAGGGCATAGAGTAGACTTCGAAACCCTGTTTGTATTATTCCAATTTTAACCAAAAGGCTTCTAAGGGTTCTGGGTCAGTCATATGGTCCATATACCCTGTGATAGTTGTTAATCATGAGGATCTTCTGATTTCAGTGCGCTACCTTTCAATCTTTGCATGTTCTAAAGCTTCAAGCTTGATTTTACTATATATGTCTTGCAGAGATGCAGTCTTGGACACATGGACACAGTCACGACTCAGTCAAAGAAATTGACAACTCAGGACTCAGTCGGATACAGTCAAGAAATTGACAACTTAGTTTGACTCAGGGGAGGCAAATTTAACTTTTAGACCAACAGAAGGAATAGATCTAGTAAACATGTGGCCAAAATAAATTCCTTGGACCCGAGAGGCGTTGAACAATGATATTGGTATGGGCCCTGTAAATTGGTTTCCACCCACATATAAGTTCTCCAAATTGGCAAGCACTCTATGTTTTCGCAGTAGTGGTTCTCTTGTCTCGGCTAGCAATCAGAAGTGTGGGTTTCTTTTTCTCGGGGGCCACACTTGTTCAAGTATTCCAACACCAGACCGTCTTCCTCCCTGTAATTCTAAATCACTGATGGCAGAAGGGACAAGATGGGCAACGGTGGAGGTAACTATGGAGAGAGAAGCATAATAAGAGAGTAAAAACACGTTTTTAAGTTGTGGGGCGGTTATGGAAACATATTCTTTCCTGTGTAAGACCGAAGAGAACTTTTGTGTCACTATACTTTCCCAAAAATAATCTTCTTAAATCAAAAAAGAAACATTTTTTAAGCTCTCAAAAGTTTAATCATTTTAAAGTGTTTTTTAATCTTTAAACTATGACATTTAAAATCATAGTTTTATTGATTAAATCAAAATGATTTTTAGTATGCTACATATTCAAAAAATAAGTAACGACCGTTGATATTTTTTTATTCTCATGCCCTCATTGCGGTTATCCACTATAAATGCTTTTTCCTTTAACCTGAAATAATCATCGATGCATTGGTTTGCTGCATGCCTATGCATGAGACACATCATCTATTAGAAAGGACTTTTCTTATGTATATGGCCCATCAATTTTTTTCCTTAATTTAATCAATCAAGACACATAAACTTTGAGTTGTCTAAATTTTGATTAGTTTAAATTATTTTTAAATCTTTATATTTTATAGTCTTTAAAACTATAGCTTAATTAGTTCAATTAAAATTTTTTTTATTGGTCGTATATAGTGATATAAGACCTTGACCGGCCCGCGGTTGGACCGGCGGTTCGATCGGAGTCGGCAACATGAAGGTCCGGTCTAACCTTAAAAACATCTGGAATCAAAAACCTTCAAAACCCTTGTTGGATGCAGGTCAACATAGGCTTCATTATCAACCCTCAAACTACAAACCGCAAACCGCAGGTCAACCTAAAAAATCAGATTTTTTTTATCGCTGGTTATCGTGGGACTCGGGATAGACGCCAGGCAACAATATTTTTCCATTCTTATCATGTGACTAAGGTACTTACTTAGAACTGTAAGTTATAAAGGTAATAAATATATATTAAATAATCTAAATGTAGTATATCAAATCAAATTTTATTCTACAACCCAAGATCCCTACAAGACTACAAGTTTAGGAGCAGTCATTCCCACCGTCACTCTTCTGCCATCGCCTCTTTTTTCATTGCTTCGTCTGGGACTTTGGGCTCCTCTACCTCTACGTTCATCTTCTTTGGTAAGTTTCTTTAATCATCTTCATTATTTTTCTCTTAATAAAACATGGAAAATAAATGAGTATATGGAAAGAAATTATCAATATGCTTTGTTGTAAATTGGTTTATAATATTTAGTATCAACTTTTAATTATTATTTATGAATGAATAAGAGACAGTTGAACTTTAATTTTTAAATTCAATCAATAATTCAATTTAAGTTTAGAGATTAAAGTTTACACTAATTTATTATAAAATAATTTCTTAAAATTTGTATTTCAAAATTAGAATAGAATATCCCATGAATCCAATAGACTTTCCACATTGTAAACGTGACATTTTCTTGGAATTTAAAATTTTGGTTGTGGTAGAGAAGGATGTATGATTTAACGTTTAATGATTTGAAATAAATTTAGTTATGCATTAATTAGATGTGGTTATTGAGAAAATGGAAGTAGAAGAATGTCGCAGCCTATGTGAAAAAGAATTCAATAAGAATTAAGATTTTTGTTAAGAACTCAACAATTAATTGTAAATAGGCCTGTAAATGGATCCGGATCCGGTCCAAATCGTCAGGATCCGGATCCGGCCCATTAGTCTTACCAGACCGTCCAGATCCAGCCCACTAACAGAGGGTCCAACAAGCAATGGATCTGGACGGTCCAATAAGCTTAATGGACAGTCCACCGCCCATTAAGGGTCCAAGAAGCTTTTGCAGCCCAATGAAAATAAGCTTTTGATTGTTTAATAATCTTTAAACTTTATAATAGTTAAAAAATATTAATTAATTTGATAAAAATAGTTTTTTGTGAACTATGTATTAAACAATTGACATTTTTAATGTGAAGTTAAAACTATCTAACTAATTAAAATTAATTCCTTTTATCATTTTTTCCTTATGAGTATTTGTTCTTGACACTTCATGCTGCAAAACTAGTAAAGTATCTAACATATAAAAATAATAATCCATTGGTGAGAGACTGATAGAGTGATCACATCAACGGTCAAGATCATCTTAGGGTCCGAAACACTAAAACAAAATAAATTGGGCTTATTACCCTTAATACAAAACAAATAGTTAAATAAAAACTAGATTTAAAATAAAATATCATATGTGGTCCACTTGTTGGTGATTTTTTTGGTGGACTTCCAAAATCAGACCTGAGAAAGCAAAAGTGAGAAAATACATTAATGATGCAATAGAAAAAGTAAATATGATAAATGAAATTAAGCAAAACTACCTCAGCATAAAAATAAAAAAAATGCTTCAAGAGTTAGAAAATAATACTTATACATACGGCTGCAACTCAAGTTGGATTCTGTAAAACCCAACCCGAGTTAATATTTATGGAATCTGACTCGACCCGCATTTTGAACCCATTTTAGCCTAATTTTAGCCGGGTCGAATCGCGTTAGGTCGGGTTAGGTTAACTTGTAAAATCCTCAACCCGACCCGAATTCCATCTGGGTTTTGTCTTCTCAACCCGACCCGATCCACTGACCCAAAATTCTCAACTCGACACGAATAAATCCGACCCGAGTTGCAGCCCTATTGTCATACATCATTTTTATGGAGTAAGAGGCCTACATCATGAAGAAAGCTGCAAGTTCTGAATAAAGAAGTAGGAGGGGTTTAAAGACAAAGATGCAAAATGTAATAAAAAAATAAAAAAAAAATTAGAAAAAAGAGAAAATGGCAGATTCCCAATCATCATTTCCTATCTATAAGAAACACCCATCATTATACAAGTGAAATTGTATCTCTTTTCTTTCTTTTTTCAAGTCTCTGTTTTGAAATTTTCTTCTTCTTAAGTTATGGATACTTCTTCCAACTCTATCAAAGGATTCTACAACCTCGAGCGCTCCTTCCCCACCACCAACTTCATGTCAATCCAATTCCTTCAAAGGGTTTTGACACTCCTTCGATCCTTCCATTCCTAGCTGACCTATATTTTTAGAATTGTTTTAAACAAGTAATATAGTTTTGGATACAGAATCCCAAGTAATATGCATTCATATCATCAACAAGTAGAGCCATTTTTACTTCCTCATCAGTCCACATTTTCTTATCCAGTCCACTGCCTTCACATGGATTGGCAACCCTAAATATTTGCAACATGGGATGAATGATCCTTGAGTGCATAGCATAAAAGAAGAAAGCCCAATTGGAGTTTTTATCTTTTGTCATCTCTGATCCAATTTGAGGACTACTGATTCGAGTCAGAACCGTTTAGTTTCTACTTTCTAGGTCTAATTTCAATTTGTTTTAGTTGGAAAGATCAGTGTATGATAATCTTAAACTGATAAATAACAAAATGCCAGGAAAAAAACAGGGCAGAAAATATGGTCAGCCGTGGGAATGTCACATGAAGGTCAGGAAAAAATGGAAAAAAACAAAAACCAAAAAAAAAAAGAAAAAAAAAGGTACATTACAATTGCAAAGGTCAATGCTTCCACTCCTTAACATTCATATATTATGTGAAACTTCAACTATACCACTTAAGTTCCTGTCGTTAATTGCCTCCTTTGTTTACTGTATCATTTATTTATAATTATTCAATTATTTGTGCTAGGATTATTTTTAGTATTCTAAACATGTACTCGAATCATAATAAAAAAAAAAATCACCCAACCAAAAAAGGGCCCAGGAAGTTTCATAGCAGTAAAGGGTATTTTTACTTTGTTGGGAGTAAGAATACCTTTAAAGGCTGAGTAAGAAAATGAGAAAGGAGAAAGTTGAAGAATATTTTACCTTGTTTGGAGTATGAAAACCCAGGAAAGTAGCTAACTCCCAGGAGAAATGCATACATCGATCCCATCATTCATCTCTAACATGGCACTTGTAGTTCCTCCCTCCATGCAAAGAAACCCAGACACCAAAAACCCCAAATGAAGAGGCGAGAGAGATACAGAGACGGAGAGAGAGAGAGAGAGAGAGAGAGAGAGAGAGAGAGAGATTTGGAGAACTTACCACGAGAGAGAAGGAGAGGCGAGATCTCGAGAGCGTGAGAGGCAGATCGAGAGAGAAGGAAAGGGATCTCGAGAGCGACGAGGTAGATCGAGAGAGAGAGCAACGAGAGAAATCTTGAGAGCAGATTGCAGCGAGGGAGAGAGCGGAAGGCGAAAAAAGGCGAGAGAGACGAGAAGAGACGTGAGCGAGGTAGAGTGTTTTTGTGCCCTAATTAACGTATATGCATATATTTGTGTCCACGGACCGTCCATGGACAGTCTGAATGTGTTTAATGGACTGTTGGATCCGGATCCATGAATCCATTGGACTCGTGGATCCGGATCGTAAATGGACTCCAAGATCTGGACCGGACTGTCCATGGACCGGATCTGGATCCATTTACAGGCCTAATTGTAAAGGTAGAGCTAAATTGTATTAAAATTATCATAGGTCGTGTAATAGCCCGAACTTTTAAATCAACATATATATGGCATTTATTTATTTTAATAATAAAAAAAATCGGAATTTTGATGTTATGGATATTAAATGGATCAAATTTTAGGGCAAAGGCCCAAGTATGGTCCAATGGACCATGGATTGGATGGAATCCATTTAAAGGGTCAACAATGGTCAAAGTGGGCCCGATAACCATATGGGATCCAATGGGTCAAAATGAGTCAAACTCTAAGGTAAATGATAGGAAATAATTTAATTGGGCCATGGGCCCAATGGTGACCCAATTAATTGGAATGGGTTGAATTGGAATTAAACCACCTAAGTGAATGATGAGATGATGGCATAACCAAGTGGGGCCCACCTCCACCTCACCAAGTGAGGTGGTGTGTGGACCAAGGAAAAGGTGGGGCCGACCATCATGGTTGACTTGGTCAACCATGGATAAGTTAAGGGGACTAAGGAGAATTAAAATAGATTAAGTTGATTAAATTATTTTAAATCATCTAAGTTAAGATTAATGAGGTTTAAGTGATTTGGCCGAATGGGGCCCACCTCCACCTCATCAAGTGAGGTGGCGGGTAGGGTAGGTGTTGGTGGGGACCGTCCACCATGGTTGACTTGGTCAACCATGGGTGGATTTCTTAGAAGAGAATTTAATGGAATTAAATTAAATAGGAAATAATTAACCTAAGTAAGGGTCTAATTTAATTAATTGAGTTGGTCAAATTAAGGTCAAATAAATAAGTCAAAAAGGGCAAGTCAAAGGGTGGTTTCATCCCATTGAAACCACCCAAAGAAACACAAAAATACCATGGACTTAGGGTGGTGGTTTCATCTCAACCACCATCACTCAAGGTATGAGAGCCCATACCCCTCTCCATGATGGGTAGTCAATGGACTTGATGGGAAGACCAAACGATCCACCTTAAAGACCCAAAACCATTGGCATGGTGGTGGTTTCATCCCAACCACCACCACCAAGGACATGCAAGCCATACTTACCCATGTTGGTTGGTCAAATGGAATGATGGAGGAGTGTAACCCAAGCCACCAAGATGAGATGGGAATGGGTCTAGGGTCTCATCTCATCTCCATCTCTTCATTCCCTCTCCCAAAACCGTCCTCCCTCTCTCTCCCAAGTAAAACACCAAAAAAGAAGAAGAAACTTAGAAGAAAAGAAGGAAAAACTAGGCTTGGCCGACCACCACTTCAAGACCAAGGTTTGAGCATCTTTTTCCATCCTCATCCCCTCTCCCTCTCTCAAAAATCTAAACCTACCTTAGCCATACCCTAACCGTGGAGACTCCATCTTGATCAAGCACATCTTCACCGAATAACAAGGAGAAGAAGAAGAGAAAGGGCTAAGGAGATCAAAAAGTGGAAGAAAGGCCGGAGGAGTCGTCGGTGTGGTAAGAAATTCTTAGACAAGAATTTATATTTTTAAAGGTTAAGATATATTTATGTAATCCATTTCTTAGAATGAATGGTGGCTACAAATGTTATGGGCCTTAGATCTAAGATCCATTCAATGATAAGATGAGAAATGGATGAAAAAGGGGAGAGATAGATTAAGAAAAATAATAAGTAAAAGGATTAAGGAGGTTATGAAATTAAATGGATTTAAGCATGGAAGTAATGGGTTTTTGAATGGATTGATGGACCATGGGGTTCGGCCATGTAGTGTGGCCGAACCCCATGGTGAATGGTTGATGATTTAATTAGGGTTTTAAGGTTTTTAGGCTATGGAGAATGATTATGATTGTAGGCTTGTAAATGATTAAATGTTGGAAAAATTTAAAGGGAGTTTTAAACAAGAAAATCATAGGATATGTAAATGATTTAATAGCCTCCAAAAAATGGTGAATGAAGGAGAATCATGAACCATGGGTTCGGCCATGGTGTATGGCCGAACCCCATGGTGATGGAATGATGAATTAAATGGTTATGAAAGCATGGAAATTAATGGAGGAGATTAATGGTAATTAAGTGGATTTTTGTTAGGTATTTTAAACAAGGTTTTAAATGAGTAGAGATGAGGCTTTTAAAATAAAAATTATGGACCATGGGTTCGGCCATGCCCATGGAGAGACTTTGAGGAATTTAGTGTTCTTGGAACCATGGAAAAATAAAATGGAATGATGGTTAAATTAAATGGACCAAAGTATATCTTATGATGATTATGAAAGGATGATTTAAATGTATGTTTTAAATTCAATTATGGTGGGACCAAATGAGGTGAAATGGACCTAAGAAAAGTAGGAAAAAAGGACATCATGTTATGGGCAATAATTGGAATTTTGTATAGGTTTAGATGATTTGAAATTTAATTAAATTAAGTGGCTGATTTTAGGGATATTGTGTCATGGGCATTAAATCATTAATGGGGCTAAGTATATGGATGAATTATGGACAAAAATGAACATAGATGGAGGAAATATTAAATAATGGAAGCATAGTGGCAAAACCGTAATTATTGGCCACAATGAAGAACCATGGGTTCGGCCATGGTACATGGCCGAACCCCATGTAGGTTGGACATGAACTTGGGTGCATTAAGATGACATTATGAGTGATTAAATGAAACTTAGGGTTGCTGCGTTTTAGGCTCACAAATTAGAATGTTTAATGGGCTAAAAATTGGAATTATGCAATGGAAATGAGGCTAAGTTAAGGGCCGATTTATGATAATCTTATAACATGGCTAGAGAGCATTAATGAATCTAGGTTTATGATCAGTTAGGGACTTAATCATGGATAAGATATGGACTAACTTGGAAAATGTATAATAAGGTATTGGCACATCGAAAACGGTACGCGATCGGCGACCAGAATTATCGGACGAAAACGGAAAGGGACGTTATCAGTATTCGGTAGGATTCCTACCCTTTTGTAAGTCGTGGATTATGTGTATGTGATGGTTTCCGTATTTTATTTCGGTAATTATATGGTTTATTTTATGGATGATATTTTAAATGCTATGGATTATATTTTAATGCTATGGATGATATTTTTAAGGCTATGGATTATATTCCAATGCTATGGATTTTATATTAGTGATATGAATCATATATATACTACATAGCATAATGCACTTACATCTCATGCATGGCCTGGGTGGAAAAGAAAGGAACCGGAGTCCATGCTTCGTCGGGGCGACCGAGAAGCAAACATGGGGATAGCCTGATGCGCTATAACCGGAGTCCATGCTCCGTCGGGGCGACCGAGAACAAACATGGGGATAGCTTGATATGCTATAACCGGAGTCTATGCTCCGTCGGGGCGATCGAGAAGCAAACATGGGGACACCTTGACGAGGCTTTGCCGTCAAGGGGGATATGACATTTTATGATGATATAGATGATGGGTGGGACACATGACATAGGCACCCATGGCATGGCATTCATTTTATGGGATTTATCATATTATTATTGGTATGCTTGTATCACTAATCCATGTGCTAGCCCTACTCGGAGTCCTACTGGGCGCGTTGTCTAACGCCCTACTTCTACCCTAGCTAATGACGCAGGAGACGGCAGAAATGGTGGACACGACGGGAGCCAAGCATAGGAGCTTGGGAAAGCGGCTACTTTGTTTTATTTAAGTTTTATTTTGGAAAAGTTGTAATTTAAGTAGCATAGCTTGTCGGCATGTAATAATTACTGTTTCTTGCTATGGTTTGGACTATACGCTGGACGTTATCATTTTGAGACATAATTATGAACATAGGGGTATTTTAGTAATTTAACGATGTATCTTCCCTTCTATCTAAAAACTGGTAGGATAGTCTCTATTATAATGTTCCGCATCTAATTATATTCCGCGAGCTTACTTCCTACGCGTGAACCGTTCTCGTGGACTACGTTCCTCGTACCCGTGGGGTTGGCCAGTTAAGGGCCGGGTTTTAGAAGCTCGGACTTAACTAGCGTCGTGACGTCCGCGCCCGTTGTCACTTTTATTTCAAAAAAAAAAAATTAGACTCTGATTTCGGTGAAAATGGGGCTGGTGTTACAGGTCGATCTTGAGAAATACCAAAATATCATGTAGAGCTTTTTCTTAATTCAACTTGTCGTGACTCACATAGTTTTCTTTTTAGTTTTTAATTCTGTTTATACATTTTTTGTTAGTGGAATTTAATTTATTGTTGTTAATTTATCAAATTCTTTTGTTAGTTTACAAGTTGTATCAATGTCAAATCTTCCGTAGTCTAATTCTGTTCTCCCATCTCGTTCAACATGCGAAAAGACTGATATTGCATGGGACCATGTGAAAGTAATTGATGATAATCATTTACAGTACCTTTATTTCGATAAAATAGTTAAATGTGGAGGGATCAATCGAATGAAACATCATTTAGCACAAGTCAAAGGCAAAGGAGTTGAAATATATAAAAATGTTCCGCCACATGTTAGTTTCTCAATGATAAAAAAATATAGAAGATGTTGCCTATGAAAAGAAAAGTAAAAAGCAAAAGACTTCTTCACATAGCGAAATGAGTCATTTTGAAATAAGTCAATCATCAGAAGAGAATGAAATCCAAGAAATTGTGAGAGGTGGTGGTGATAAGAATAAAGGGATAGCCATCAATGAGCGAGGGCGAAAGGATATACAAAGTTTCTTTCCTCCTCAAACCACAAAAGGAGCTCAACCTACTATTAGAAGTGCAATGGCAAGTAAAAATGTCATTGAGGCTGCACATATGGCTGTTTGTAGGATGCATGTGTCCCATTCAATGCCGTTAATTCTCCCTATTTTCAAAAAATGTTTGATGCTACAATAGGTATAGGTTTTGGATATAAAGCTCCTTTTTTTCATGATGTTCGTGGATATTTTTTGAAAAAAATGTTGTTGAGATTCAAAGTGCTTTAGAATCTTTTAAAAGTGTATGGAAAAACTATGGATGCACACTTATGGCCGATCGATGGACAGATGCACGAGGTAGGACATTAATCAATTTTCTTGTGTATTCAACAAAGGGGACGGTTTTTTTAAAATCTATTGATGCAAGTGCCTATTAAAAAACAAGAGAGATGTTGTTTCAGCTTTTTAAAGGAGTTGTTGAAGAAATTGGTCTAGAAAATGTGGTTCAAATTGTGACAGATAATGCACCCAATTCAAGTGCGTGTAAGTTGATAACCACTCATTTTAAAACTATATATTGGACCCCATGTGCTGCCCATTGCATTAATTTGATGCTTGAAGATGTTTCAAAAGTGGAAAGGGTGAAAAATGTTATTGAACAAGCAAGGTCTCTAACTACATTTATATACAATCATGATTTTGTATTAACATTAATAAAGAAGTATACGGATGGAAATGAAATTATCCGTCCCGCAATCACACGTTTTGCAACTCATTTTCTAGCATTACAAAGTATTTTGAAGAATAAAGGCGGATTGCATGCAAAGGTTGTTAGCAAAGATTGGATAGATGGTAAATGGGCTATGAAAGAACAAAGAGACAAAGATATGACTGAGTTGATCTTGTAACGCCCGCCCCTTTTCACCGTAAAATCAGAGTACATTTTTTTTTTTAAATAAAAGTGACAAAGGGCGCGGACGTCACGACGCGAGTTAAGTTCTGAGCTTCTAAAGCCCGGCCCTTAACTGGCCAACCCTACGCGTGCATGGAACATAAGTCCACGAGTACGGTTCACGCGTAGCAAGTAAGCTCACGGAACATAAAAATAAGTGCGGATGATCATAGAACTATCCTACCAGTTCTTCAGATAGCAGGGAAGAAATACCCAATTAATTACGAAAATGCCATTATACTGTATTATCCAAAATAATACCTAAACATAGCAAACTACCTAAATTATTACATTTCCGACAAGCTAACTATACAAATACATCTTTTCCAAAATGAAGTAAAACAAAATAATTAATCCGCCTCCCCAAGCTCCTAAGCTTGGCTTCCGTCTCGCCCTTCCGGTCCGCCATCTCCTGCATCGTCAGCTAGGGTAGAAGTAGGGCGTTAGAACAACGGGCCCAGTAGGATTCCGAGTAGGGCTAGCACATGGGTTAGTAATAACCACATACAGATAATAACACAGTGAAAACTATAAACCACCATATACTGAAATATAAGTAAATGATATGCCATGGGTGTCAATGTTATGAATCCCACCCATCATTCCTACCATATACTGTCATATCCCTCTTGACGGAAAAACCTCGTCAAGATATGTCCAACCGCAAAATATCCCCCTTGACGGCAAAGCCTCGTCAAGGTGTCCCATGCCTGTTCTCGGTCGCCCCGACGGAGCATGGACTCCGGTTTGTTTATTTTTTTCCGCCCATGCCATGCATGAGATGTAATGCATTATGCTATGTACTATTTATAACTCATAACCTTAAGATATCATACATAGCCTTAATTTATAATGCATAACCTTAATCATAGTTCATAGCCATTAAATAAAATCCATCTTAAACATAGCATCCATAATTGTAAAAACCCATCATAAGATAAATACTAATCAATAAAATATGACAAAAATACCATCACACATCCATGGCTTACAAATAGGTAGGAATCCTACCGATTACCAACTCGCGTCCTTTTCCCGTATTCGTCTGACAATCCAGCTACCGACTCGAGTACCGCTCGCGCTATCCGACACCTTATTAGATTACCACATTAGTCCATATTTTACCATTTCCAAGCCCATAAATCATATCTTAGTGGTTTTCTTCAATTTAGCCAATAATTACCATTTTTGCCACTACCCCTTCACATGATTATGTACTCATTTATCTAGGTATGATTAAGTCCAAACTTGATCCACCACTTAGGTCCCTAACCTAGGTCCATTAATGATTCATTGACCATGACCTAACATCCCTAAATCATCCACTTAATTTAATCAAATTTTCCATCATCTAGCTACAAGCATGGACCCAACCTTAGCCCATACAATAACTTACAAAATGGGTCATGGGTTCGGCCACACACCATGGCCGAACCCATGATGTCTCGTTCTCCATTTTTCCTTGGATCCTTTAGTACATTTTAGATCTACCACAAGTCCTCCCATGAGAGGTTTACATCATGCATTTAAATCACCATTTTAAGGTATCGTTACATATTTTGGGTCCATCAAAACTACTAACATTTTCCCATTTATTTCTCCATAAATCACAACCATTAAATCCACCATTGTTCACCATAGGGTTCGGCCATACACCATGGCCGAACCCATGGTTCATGATTCATCACTCCTTACTCCAAAATATCTCCATTCACCAAAATATTAAATCCATTACTCTTCCCATTTTTCCATGACTTTAACCTTAAAAACCCTAATTAACGTCACACACACAACAACCTAGGGTTCGGCCATACACCATGGCCGAACCCATGGTTCATAATTTATTCTCTTTTATGTCTTCCAATGCCATAAAATCCTTTTACATTTTCATCATAAAACCATTTTAAACATTACTCCCATGCATTCATTAAAACCCTAAATGCATTAATCAAAAACCTTCATTACCTTCCATCCTTTAAACCCTAACCAATTTCATCAAACCCTAATCACCCACCATGGGGTTCGGCCATGCTACATGGCCGAACCCTATGGCCCATGATTCTTATTCCAAGCACCCCATTCCATACTCAATTCCATAATTTATACAATGCACATACTACATTTATTTATTTCTTTTCCCTAACCCTAATTTTTTTCTCCATTAGAGTTTTACCCACTTTCCATTCCTTCCATTTGATGGATTTAAAGTCCATAGCATAAAATTATCCATCCCCCATTAAATTTCACAAAAATAAGCCCTAAATCTTAAACCCTAAAATCCAAAATTTCTTGTTTTAAAAAAAATACTCACTATCCGACGTCTCCTCCGATTTCCGCCGCTCCCGTCGATCTCCGTAGCCTCCTCTCTCCTTCCTCTTGATCTTTGATAGGTCAAAATCTTTGATCAAGGGTGGCAACTCCCAACCTTAAAATCAGCCATGTTAGGTTTGAATTTGAGAGATGAAAAGAGGAAAAGATGATGAGAGGAAGATGATGACCTTAATCTTAGAGTGAACTCCCTCCAAATTCCTTTTTTTTTTCTTCTCTCCTTGAGCTCCTTCTCTTTTTTTTTTTTTTCTCCTTCACTTGGACATGGGACGGCAATGGAGGAGTGAAGAATTGAAATGAGAATGAAAAGAGAGAGAAAGGAAAAGATAAGACTCATTCCCATTTTTTTTTCTTTACATTAACTACCTCCACCAACCTTAAGATATTTTTAGATCTTTTATTTGCTTTATGGTGGTGGTTATCTAAACCACCACCAAGCCCAACGTGTGTGAATTTTTTTGAGTTTGAGATGAGGTGAATCTTCACCTCATGGCCCCACCTTGACCACTCTTAACTACCATATTTAAATAATTTAATTAGATAATTACCTTAGGCTAATCCATTGATACTTAGCCTAAGTTCATTACTCCACCCATGGTTGACCAAGTCAACCATGGTGGCCTGCCCCACCAATCATTGGCCCACTCGCCACCTCACTTGATGAGGTGGAGGTGGGTCCCGCTTGGCCACACCACCATTGTTTAATTCCAAATTACTTAGGGTGATTAAATTTCATTAAGCCCACTCTAAATGGATCACCATTGGGCCCATGGCCCAATTACATTTCCCACTAGCCCATTTACCTTAGAGCTTAACTATCTTGACCCATTGGGTCCCAAATGGGTATTTGACCCAATTTGACCATTCTTGACCCATTTAAATAAATTTAAATCCAAACCATAGTCTATTGGGCCACACTTGGGCCTTTATCCAATTTTGGCCCATTTACCATTTACTCCACCAATTTTCTAATTTCCATCATTAAAATAATTAATATTCACATTGATATTAATTCCCAAATTCCGAGACCTTACAATACAATCCTCTTTTAAAATTTTCTTCCCGAAAATTCGAGCGAAGTAGAGGTTGAAAACATCTTACACAAAGAGTTCCGGATGAGAGGCTCTCATCTCCGACTCAAGTTCCCAGGTGGTTTCTTCATTACCATGTCGTTCCCATACCACTTTGACAAACTGAATGGCCCGGTTCCGCAACACCCTTTGCTTGGTCCCGACTATTCTGACCGGCTTCTCCACATACGTCACATCGCTTTGCACATCGATGTCTTGAATATTCAATACATGTGAAGGATCAGGATTGTACTTCCTCAACATAGACACATGGAATACATCATGTAATGATGATAACTGCAGAGGGAGCGCCAACTGATAAGCTACCCTCCCCACCCTCTTCAAGATTGGAAACGGTCCCACAAATCTAGGTGACAGTTTCCCCTTCTTTCCAAATCTCATGTGTCCCTTCCGTGGTGAGACTTTCAAAAACACCAAGTCCCCCACCTCAAATTCGAGGAACCTTCTCCTTTTGTCGGCGTAACTCTTCTGTCGGCTTTGTGCAGTGAGTAGATGTTGCCGTATCAATTTAATCTGCGCTGTAGTTTCTGCAACCAACTCCGGTCCAATCAGCGCAGGCTCACCGTCTTCTGTCCAACACACTGGTGATCTACATGGCCTACCATATAAGGCCTCAAACGGAGCCATCTGTAGGCTTGACTGATAGCTGTTATTGTAGGAAAACTCCACCAGTGGTAAATGATCCTCCCATCCACCCTTAAAGTCTAGCATGCATGCTCTCAGCATATCCTCCAATGTCTGTATTGTCCTCTCCGATTGTCCATCAGTCTGTGGATGAAATGCTGTGCTAGTTAATACGTCGGTCCCCATAGCCGACTGTAAGCCCTGCCATACTCTGCCGGTGAATCGGCCATCCCTGTCGGACACAATAGACCGAGGAATGCCATGTAACCTGATGATCTCCCGGATGTACCGTCGACCTAAAGTCTCTGATGAATCCGTCATCTTGATGGGAAGGAAATGTGCAGACTTGGTCAACCGGTCCACTATGACCCATATTGCATCGTTGCCCTTGGATGACGTTGGCAACCCTGTTACAAAGTCCATGGATATGTGTTTCCATTTCCATTCTGGCACCGGTAAGGGTGCGAGTAAACCCGGTGGCTTCCGATGTTCTGCCTTAACCTGCTGACAGGTTAAGCAACAAGCAACAAACTCTGCCACGTCTTTCTTAAGTCCATGCCACCAATAGTGCCTCTTAAGATCATGATACATCTTGGTGCTGCCCGGGTGAATAGAGAGTTTTGTTTGGTGTGCTTCAATCAGCAACTCTCTTCTGCAATTCTTAGGCACATATGTCTTACCTCGGAACATAAGACCCTGTCCCGGTCGTAATTCCCATTCCGGTACAACTTCACCGGTAGACATCTTAGCCCATATCTCCTCCACCTCTGGATCTGTTCGTTGTTCCCGTTCAATCTCGGAGACCATGTGGGATCGTATGATCAGATTACATATGGTTCCATGATTATTCAGATAGAGTTTAAACTCTCTGATGGTATTCAACACCTCCCATTCTGTTCTGATCATACTGGCTACTGTCGCAGGTGATATGCGGCTGAGAGCATCCGCCACTTTGTTCGCCTTGCCAGGATGATACCGGAGTGCGAACTCATAATCTGCCACGTATTCCATCCATCTACGTTGTCTCATGTTGAGTTCCTTCTGATCAAATAGGTACTTTAGGCTCTTATGGTCTGAGAATACCTCAAACTTCTCACCATAAAGGTAGTGTCTCCAGCTTTTAAGAGCGAAGACCACTGCTGCTAGTTCCAGATCATGTGTGGGATAATTACGCTCATGAATTTTCAACTGTCTTGACCCGTACGCCACCGCCCTATTACCTTGACTGAGCGTACACCCCAGTCCCTCTCCTGAGGCATCACAGTACACCTCATAGTTTCTGCCTCTTTCCGGCAAGATCAAAATAGGAGCGGTTGTAAGCTTCTCCTTTAGCTCCTCAAATCTCCGGTTGCACAGATCCGACCATTCAAATTTGACTTCTTTCTGAGTGAGTCGGGTAAGTGGGGCTGCAATCTTGGAGAAATCCATAATAAATTTCTTGTAGTAACCGGCCAATCCCAGAAAATTGCGGATCTCGGTCACATTCGTCGGTGCTTTCCACTCCCTCACTGCCGCTACCTTAGCCGGGTCTACAGCTATGCCTTCCTCCGATATAACGTGCCCCAAGAAATTGACCTCTGATAGCCAAAATTCACACTTGCTGGCTTTGGCATACAACTGGTTCCTCTTCAGGGTGTTCAGAACTATCCGCAGGTGTTCAGCATGTTCCTCCTGACTCTTGGAATAGATCAGGATGTCATCAATAAATACAATTACAAACTGATCCAAGTAAGGACGGAATATCCTATTCATCAGGTCCATGAACACCGCCGGTGCATTAGTAAGCCCAAACGGCATGACTACATACTCATATAATCCATACCATGTCCTGAAGGCTGTCTTCTCGATGTCTTCCTCTCTAACCCGGATTTGATGGTATCCGGACATCAGATCAATCTTGGAAAAGTGAGAGGAACCCCTAAGCTGATCAAACAGATCATCAATCCGGGGTAGGGGATATTTATTCCTGACAGTCAACTGGTTCAATTTTCTATAATCCACACACATCCGAAGGGTACCGTCCTTCTTCTTAACAAACAATACCGGGGCTCCCCATGCGGATGTGCTGTTCCGAATAAAGCCCAGCCTGAGCAGTTCATCAATCTGCTTTTTCAACTCAGTCATCTCAGCCGGTGCCATCCTGTAATGAGGTAATGATACTGGAGCTGCGCCGGGGTATAATTTAATCTCAAAGTCTATCTCCCTCTTAGGTGGCAGACCAGGGAGCTCTGTTGGAAATACCTCGGCATAATCTACTACCACCGCCGGAAGTTCAGCTATTGGTGCCTTATCTAATCTGAGGGTTTCAAGGCAATATGATTCAATTCTTCCTGCAGCCTTCTAGGAATGCCCTGTAGGTCAGCGGGCACTATATACCGCCTTCCTTCGGGTGACCAAAATATCACTCTACGAAGATGGCAATCAATATGGGCCTGATACGTAGCCAACCAGTCCATGCCAAATATAACATCGTACTCAGCCATATCGATTACTAAATAATTGAACTCAAATCTGAATCCAGCAAGTTCAGTATTCAGTGCCGTGCATATGAGCCCCAAAGATGTGTCTCCGACAGGGGATACAATAGTAAGTGAGGTGGACAGATTCTGTACTAATGTGCCCGTAGCAGATATGAATGCAGCAGATATAAATGAATGGGAAGCTCCAGAATCAAATAATGTAACTGCATAAGAACTACCAACTACGGCCATACCTTGAATCACCGAGCGGTCCACTGCTACTGGAGAAGGTATAGCAAAAAGTCGTCCTGATCCCGTAGGGTTTGGCGCCCGTCCTGCCTGATTGTATGTTTTGCCCCCTCGCAGCGGAGCTGATCTAACTGGAGGGCGGGAGGAACCCTTGAAGTTAGAGGGTCTGCTGAGCTGCGGACACTCCCTCTTGAAGTGACCCTGTTGGCCACACTGATAGCAAGTGTTCTCACCTCTAGGAATCTGGGTAACTGATGCTGACGGGGAGGGCTGATTGGGGCGAAAGCCCCCTGTAGATCCAGTAGAGGATGAGGGTCTGCCGAAACTCGGGCGGAACCTCTTATTGGGTTGAAATGCACCCCGCCCACTCTGCCATCGGCGGTTGTCACGCCGAACTCCCTCCAAATTCCTTTTTTTTTTCTTCTCTCCTTGAGCTCCTTCTCTTTTTTTTTTTTTTCTCCTTCACTTGGACATGGGACGGCAATGGAGGAGTGAAGAATTGAAATGAGAATGAAAAGAGAGAGAAAGGAAAAGATAAGACTCATTCCCATTTTTTTTTCTTTACATTAACTACCTCCACCAACCTTAAGATATTTTTAGATCTTTTATTTGCTTTATGGTGGTGGTTATCTAAACCACCACCAAGCCCAACGTGTGTGGATTTTTTTGAGTTTGAGATGAGGTGAATCTTCACCTCATGGCCCCACCTTGACCACTCTTAACTACCATATTTAAATAATTTAATTAGATAATTACCTTAGGCTAATCCATTGATACTTAGCCTAAGTTCATTACTCCACCCAAGGTTGACCAAGTCAACCATGGTGGCCTGCCCCACCAATCATTGGCCCACTCGCCACCTCACTTGATGAGGTGGAGGTGGGTCCCGCTTGGCCACACCACCATTGTTTAATTCCAAATTACTTAGGGTGATTAAATTTCATTAAGCCCACTCTAAATGGATCACCATTGGGCCCATGGCCCAATTACATTTCCATCTAGCCCATTTACCTTAGAGCATAACCATCTTGACCCATTGGGTACCAAATGGGTATTTGACCCCATTTGACCATTCTTGACCCATTTAAATAAATTTAAATCCAAACCATAGTCTATTGGGCCACACTTGGGCCTTTATCCAATTTTGGCCCATTTACCATTTACTCCACCAATTTTCTAATTTCCATCATTAAAATAATTAATATTCACATTGATATTAATTCCCAAATTCCGAGACCTTACAGATCTTGAGCTCTTTCTGTCTCAATGTGAGGTTGTAGTGGCAGCATTTGAACGTCTTGTAAAAGTGTTACGCATGGTTGCTAGTGATGATAAGCTCGCAATGAGCTATATTTATCAAGCTATGTATAAAGCCAAAGAAGCCATCAAAAAGGCATTCAATAAGAGAATGAGAGATGATTCAACATTGACATTATCATCATCAAGAATGTTGACCGAAGTTGTTCCTTATTTGAAAATTATAGATACTCATTAGGATCATTAGCTGCATCGTCCACTTCATGCTGCTGGGCATTGCTTAATCCATCATGGTTTTATAATAATGTCAATATTGATCAGGCTTTTAATGGAGTTCTTGATTGCATTGAAACATTATACTATGATGATATTGCAATACAATCATTGATGAACAAAGAGCTTAAATGTTATAAACAAGCATCAGGAGACTTTGGGTGTAAATTGGCTATTAATAATAGTGACAAAATGCTTCGAAGTATTTTCTATTACTTTTAATTATTCATTCACTTTAATTAACTAAGGATTTTAGTATTTTCATGTTGATGTGCCTAATTTTTTTTTACACCTGATTGGTGGATGAATTATGGAGGTTCAACTCCAAATTTGCAAAAGATGGCAATTCGAATTTTAAGCCAAAATTGTACTTTTTCTGGATGTCAGCGCAATTGGAGTGTATTTGAACATATATATACAAAAAAAGGAGTCGATTAGAGCATCAAAGGTTGAATGATTTGTTATACATCCATTATAACTTGCGCTTGTTAGAAAGTTCTAAAAACTTAAAAAGTGTTCAAAATTATTTTATATTCATCTTTGTTCTTTGATGAATGTATCAAAGCTTAAATTGATATTTGTGTAATATTTTTATTTTGATAGAAATTCGCAAAAAAAAGATATGTTTTGATCCAATATCCTTAGAAGATATCGATGTACTAGAAGATTGGATAGTTGAGTCAAAGCCACCAGTATTAAATGAGGAGGAACTACAAACTTGGAGAGAATGGAACAACCTACGAGTGTTATGACTCAACTTGAGGAAGGTGATTTAGGTATGACTATTTAAATTATAATCATTGTTGATATAACATTACTTGAATTTATATTATATAATACAGAGTTGTATATATAATATTCTCATACATGTATTTTCTTCATTGTCAGTGTATTTGATGGAGAGGAAGGATGGAGATGAAACATAAAACTTAGCTTCTTTACATGATCAAAATGAATAAGAAAATGTTGATTCTTTTGAGGATCAAAATGATATCTAACATTGGAGTATTAATTAGCAATGGGTTGTTAGATGATATTTTACATTATGAAACTTTTTAATTTGATGATATTATTGGATGATGGATGGATATTCCTTTTCTTAGAATGATATTGAAAATGGATGTTGAATTATTAGTTTTTTAATATTTATAAGTGTGCTTGTGATAATAAGAATATTTTTATGAAAAAATAAAAAATATATTTTTTATGAATATTTAATATTATTATAATTTTATATTAATGTAACGGGTTTGACCATGTTTGACTATGATTGAACCCGGTTGAATTTTTTTTAATCCAACGTTGTTTAGAGATGGTCTGATTCTGAAAACATTGGTAGTATATCAAAGGAAGGACCTCATTAACGAATTCAACAAATCCTATGCCTCATTATAGGAGATAATACATGCAAATCAGTGTGTGAATAATAATTTTATAATAAAACATGACCATTGTATAACTGATGACCATGGCAATGTCGGCATGGCTACATGAGAAACAGAACAGTGCCAATGGTTGTTCCTTGCATTCATCTGACCCAGCCATGGCCAACCCCCATTGCATGATCTTACATTTGTTGATTCGGTGGTCGAGTTGGCGAACCGGCTTTGTTTTGAAAAATTTCTTCTTTTATAACTTTTTTTTCTTTCCTTCTCTTCTTTTAGAAAACTCAACCCACATAAACCAAAATAATTAAAAATTAGAAAAGATGATTTAAAGAGCTTAAAAACATGTTTCTTTTTTAAACCGGATCAACAGACTTACGACTTTAGTCCAATCTCACTCAGAGACAAAAGTTTTAAAAATAAAAAATAATTTAATATCATCATAATTTAAATAAGTTAAAAATATTATTTTGTTAATCAAATTATAATCATAAATCCAAAAGTCTTTGGTTGTAACAACCTAAGGTTTAAATATCGGCCGATACATATCGTATCAGCCGATATATATCGGTTTTTTTAAACCGAGTAATATCGGCCGATATGGCTGATATGCGGTCCGAAATATCGGTTACAATATCGGCCGATATTCATAAATATCGGTATTTAAAAAAAAAAAAAATTTAAAACACCGATACGGTTTTTCGCGGTTTTTACACGGTTTTTTGCGGTTTTTCGCGGTTTTTCATGGTTTACGGTTCTCAGGGGTATTTACGGTTTTCCGCGGTTCAGGGTTTACGGTTCTCAGGGGGTTCACGGTTTTTTACGATTTTTTGCGGTTTTTTGCGGTTTTGTCACTGTTCATCACTATTCATCACGGTTTTTTGAGGTTTTTTCATGGTTCCGATATCGGAGGAGAGAGAAAATGCCGATATCTGTATGAGAGATAAAATTATCGGCCGATATATCGCCCGTATCGCATATCGGCCGATATTTACATATCGGCCGATATATCGGTGACACCGTTTTTTGAATCCCTGGTAACAACCATAGTGACAAATACCATTCTCGGGATATTAACGGCAATTGGTAATAACGGGATATTTTTAAATTCTCAAATTTTTTTCGGGAATTTAACGGGAAAATCTCGCTGAAATTATAATATTTAAAAAAAAAAAAAAAGAATAAATAAAAAAATTAATGAAATAAAAATGGTGTAGGGAATTTACCGGGAATTTCTCGGGAATTTACCGGAAATTTACCGGGATATTATCGCGTTATTAACGTTTATCGCGTTTTTAACGCGATTTTATCGGGAATTTATCAGAAATTTATCGTTTGGCGATAAAAACGCGTTTTTAACACGGTAATGGTATTTTGCCGATAAAAACGCGGTAAATTTGAAAATACCGCCGATATTTGTGACATTGGTAACAACTAATTCAATAGTAAAATTTATATAAGTGAATTGATTGGTGCACCAATATTTTTACCTTTCATACATTAAAATTAAGTAAAATATCTATTTTGTCTAAACAATGAAAAGAGAAAAAAAGGATAAATTAAAAAAATTAAAAAATTTAAAAAAATTAATATTTTATTTATTATTTGTGCACCTAAAATAAACATGTTAATACACCGATCACTCCTAATATAAAACGGGAATAAAGTGTGAAGTTGAGCAGATTTTCATCTATTTTAACGGCTGAGAGATAACCTGAAACCACGCAGACTGGGGTGTCCTTCGACGTCCCACCTGCCGTCGTCCCGCTCTAGCATTTCTCATAAAATGAAAGGATGTGCAAACCTACTTAAGATATATCATGCGTAGTTATTTTGGAAATATAGTTTTTCGCCATTGTCGAGTTGAAAGCCGAGATATCCGATCACGAATTCACGATCGACGACAGTGTCCTCCATCTTGCATCACTTTCTCCAAAGAGTAAGGTATCATTGTACAGAGGACAAACTAGAGATTAACTATGGTTAAGTTGGTAGGTGATTTTGACTATGCGGGGTTAGGTAAGCGGTTCGAACGGAGGCATGCAAATATTAAGACCAACTTTTCTCTCCCACTCTCTCTCCAGGAGAGTCCCCAGACCCTTTCTCTCCTCCACTGCGCGCACAACTCGGCGTCTCAAGATCCAAACCAGTCAACGATATCAACTCCACCAGGCGAGTTCTCTCCGTCCAAATGTCGGGCTCGATGAAGATCTCACCGTTGGATCCGATGTCCACCATTCTCACAGGAAAGCCTGATATGCCGGCCGATTCCTCCCGTACCGCGATCGTCGGTGAGAACCCCGAGTTGCTAGCCATACTGACGACGGCAGTGGCGGTCCTGGTCGGATGCGTCGTGGTTTTCATCTGGCGGAGATCGAACGATCAGAAGTCATCGAGAAAGGTCGTGGAATCTCCTCGGCCGTTGGTCTTGAAGGAGGAGGCGGAGCCCGAAGTCGATGATGGGAAGAAGAAGGTTACTATCTTCTTCGGTACGCAGACTGGCACCGCCGAAGGTTTTGCCAAGGCAAGATAACAATTTTCTGTCATTTCATTTTAAAATAATAGAAAAAACATTTTTGCAGCTGCATATGATGGTCTCCTGCCGTATTCAAGAACGAGAAACCATCTAAGGCTTTTGAATCAACGTGAAGGTGAAAATCACTGTATGCATTTGATTCTCCAATTTCAGTGCTTTGTAACGGATGTGGTCGGTGTACTGCCCAACCAAATCCTAGCTGTTGAGAAAACAAATTTCTGTTATTTTAAATAGATAAAATAGCACAACTATTTTAGTTCAAATTCAATATTTAATTTTCTATGATCTGCAATTCTGGTTCCTCGATTCTGTAATTTAGGTTTGAATTTTGCCTCTTATTTTAATATACTGTTGATTTTGAATTGTAGTTCATTTCTCTTGAAAATTCGTTTAATGTGATTTAATTCATTGAATTTAATTTGAGATATTGATCTTAAAATTTAACAATTCGAATTTACTTCATTCCCTCAGAAATTTTGTATTGAATTTAATTTGATATATTGTTCTTAAAATTTATAAATTTGAATTTACTTCATTGCCTGAGAAATTTGAATTTGAATTTATATCATTTTAACATAACTACCTCTGTAATTTAAGTTTAAATTCTGCTTCTTCTTTTCCCCCTTAAGTTTCACCATTATCTAGAATTCTGGTTCCTCATTTCTGTCTTTTGATTTTGAAAATTTCCTCATTTTCTTAAAATTTGGAATTTGCTTCATTTTTATTAAAATTTTCTGCAATATGCTATTGTGGTTTTACAATTCTGTAACGCCATTTTAAATGTAACGTCATTTTTTTTTTTTTAAATTTTCATTAAATTTGAGCTGATTTCTTAAAAACTTTTGAATTTGAAATCTACTTCATTATCTTAAAGTTTTACTTAGATCATGATCATCATCATAAGCCAGGATCCTATCTTTCTAGGTTCGGTTTTCAAGTTCTATCTCACCATTTGACCCTATCATAAACCATAGGGCTAGTCACTCCACTATCTAGCATGTCCTCTTTACTTAGATATGTGGTTAAAAAAACGTATGTCCATTATTTGAATGTGAATGTATCAGTCTTCAATTCTGTAGTTTTAATTTGTATTTTACTTCATTCGCTTTGAACTTTACCTTCGTTATTTGAAGTTGGACATATATTTACTTTTCTTATTAGTTTACTTTGTGATTTGAATTTGACTTTACTAATCTTTCATAAACCGTGATCTGAAGATCTGATTCCTCAGTTTACAATTGAATTTAAAATTTTACCTCATTCTTAATGAAAATTATTATGTTCCATTTAAAAAAAAAAAAAAAAAATTCAAATTGATTCAGGCACTATCTGAAGAGGCTAGAGCTCGGTATGAGAAAGCAAATTTCAAAGTTGTTGATCTGGTAAATGATTCTTTCCTTTTTTTTTTTTTATAGTTTCATCCATTACTGGTAAATGTATGGACATTAGATTTATGTTTGATGGTTTATTGGATCTATGTTGATAGGATGATTATGCTGGTGACGATGATGAATACGAGGAGAAATTAAAAAAAGAAACAATAGCATTTTTCTTTTTGGCAACGTAAGCTTGTGCATATGAATTTTTTATTCCGGTCTTTTGAATGTTGTTTATTTTGTTGATTATATTTGTAAATGGGTTTTTGAATATTTAGATATGGGGATGGTGAGCCGACAGACAATACAGCAAGGTTTTACAAGTGGTTTACAGAGGTTGAAGAATTTGAGCTATGATGTGATTAGTTTGATTTCTTTTGTGTTTAATTTGGATGGAGATTTCTGATTTTTTTTTTCAAGGTTTCAGGGGCAAGAGAAGGGAGCCTGGCTTCAGAATCTCCAATATGGTGTGTTTGGGTTGGGAAACCGACAGTATGAGCATTTCAATAAGGTTTGGAGTGAAGAAGCAGTTGAATTGTATAGTGTTTGGCTTTGGGATCATTTGGCTGGGTGCTGATGTTTCATTTATGTGATTGTTTTACCCAAAAATAATGATAATAACAGATTGCCAAGGTAGTGGATGAGCAACTTGCTGAACAAGGTACATGATTGTTTATTTGGATGGCCTATTTTTCTTTATTGCCTTCATGAGCTTGAGATCATTGATGTAGAAATGCAATACTGCAGATGGATGTAAGCATGTTGGTTCTTGGAAGTAATCAACTTCAGAAATGAAAGAATGTGCGTCTTTTGTATGTTGGTGCTATGTACTTATCTATGGTGCTATGTACTTTTCTATCTGATGCTGCTAGTAATCATTTAAAGTTATCCTAACAACATATCGGTTCGTTTTAACTTATTGCTGCCTTTCATGGCTGAGTTTAGACCATGCACAGAGTTGATAACTTGATACTTGTAGATGAGTTCATTGGTTGAAAAGTATCGCATTTGGACCCATCCATATAGGATTGTGATAATCTCTCTTTTTTCTGCATTTGGTTGTTTGATGTTGTTAATGTGGACTGTTGCCTTCATTTTATAAATACACATTCATGGTGGTGTGCACAGCCCGACTTTTATGGGCAAATAATTGTAATTCACCACTCTTAAGTACTTGAGAAATGATCCATGGTATGGTGAACCATTTATGGACAGGACATGAATGAATATGTATTACACACTGTACATGTTTATTTCTAAAAATGAGTATCTTATGTTTAGGTGAGGTTTCTAGTGTTGGCAACTCCAATATGGTTGTTGAGAGCTCAGCACTTGTCAGAACAAATTGATGGTAAAAGAGCCACTCAATGTCTCAATCTATCAAATTATAGTAGCTTCTCCTCTGTTGTTTCTGGGTTGCAACAATCTGCATTACTAGTCTTTCCATTGTTTGAGATACTTGCTGAAAGCCTGATGGTGTTGTCAGTATCTAGCAGATAAGTTTGTCATTGAGATGGAAGAGCATTTGTTGCAAACTGTCAGAAGCTTTCAGAGCTTTCTTAGGAATGGAACTACGGATATATCATTCACTTGGCATTTAATTCTTAATCTGTCTTCATTGGGAATGGCATAATGGAGAAAAACATAGGCTATTTTAAGATTCAGACAACTAGAAAATCACAAGTGCTTAATGCTAGAACCAGTTTGCTCTATTATTCCTCAATTTAGAGTTGCATTAATGTCTCTTTTGCTATGTTTTCCTTTCTATTTTGCTACTTGATGATTTTAGCAAGAGTTGTGCGGCGGTTAATTTGTTTGCACATTTACTTAGTCATTAACTGTTTTAGATTGTAATTGTTGATATGGCAGAGGATTTTGATGTTAGTTATATAAATCTGAACTACCAATATATTACGTGGTATCTTACTGTATCATGATTCTTCTACCACCTGCCACCCTTAAAACATCTATCCATTTATCTACAGTTGGCTTTTTGATTCCTACTTTTCCATTCAATCCAATAAGTTTTTTTCTAGTGCCAACCATGCCGTGTTACTTTTAAACTATTCGGAACTCATGAGCAGAAGAATGCTTTGAACTGTGATATGCAAGTGCAATTATAGAAGCATAGATTTTGCTAAGTATTTCATGTCCATGTAGCTTGTCTTGGATACATTTAGTTACATAAAGCTCCGTCTTTATTGTGATCATGATAATAGAAGCATGTCTAGGGACCAAAGTTTTCTGTGATGACCATACTATCACTCTAGCTGGTTAATTCTTCAAATGAAGGAGTGCCAACAAATACTAATTGATCTGTTGCTTGATGGAGTTTGCTTCTTTTGGTTT
Organism: Chimonanthus salicifolius; assembly: GCA_013350335.1. Lineage (NCBI taxonomy): Eukaryota > Viridiplantae > Streptophyta > Magnoliopsida > Laurales > Calycanthaceae > Chimonanthus > Chimonanthus salicifolius. Next base: position 66,075,847 of record CM023533.1, read on the forward strand.
GAGAGTGTTGATTGTCTCATTGTTGTTCTTCCATTTGCCCATTGATTCATCTTCATCATCATTGAAACCATTTATCCCTTAAATTTGGGGTTGGCATTTGCATTTGAATTTGACTTTTTTTTATGGGCCGATTGCCCATCTGACACCTATAGGTCTTGAACCCTTTACCTTGAAGTTGCATCATTGAGCACTTGTCAACTATGCTAGAGGTTCTTGTCATTTGCATTTGCCCATTGATCGATCATCATTTCTCTTTTTGATTATGCAGGTGGGAAGCGCCTTATCCCTGTGGGTCTTGGAGATGATGATCAATGCATTGAGGATGACTTTACTGCATGGTGTGTAGAACTTATTGTTTCAATCAGTATTATTGCAATTTTCTTGTGGGCTATACGTGGAATCTTATCTGAGCCTTTCTATTTTTCTTGCTTTCTAATAGAAAAGGGTTCGACTTTGATAACTTATTTTACTCCTCCAGGAGAGAGCTAGTATGGCCTGAGTTGGATCAGTTGCTTTGGGATGAAGACGATGTACTGGGTGCTTCTACCTCTTACACAGCTGCTGTACCAGAGTACCGAGTTGTATTTTATGATCCTCGAGATGCTGAACTTCATGATAAGAATTTGAGTCTTGCGAATGGCCATGCTGTTTATGACATTCAACATCCATGCAGGTAGTAATGGGAGTTAAATTTTCTGAAACTTGCACTTGACCATTGTTTATCTGTTTCTTCTATAAGCTGATTTTTCTCATACCATCTACTTTAAGAGCTAATGTCGCTGTGCGGAGGGAGCTTCATACCCCAGCTTCTGATCGTTCTTGCATTCATCTGGAATTTGACATATCGAGAACAGGACTCTCGTAAGTTCATGCTCTTATGTATTCTTTCTTATTACCTTCAATGAACTCTTATTTAAAAGAATTAAGGTTGTGATTATTTCTTTTCTCAATTTCGCTGCACTGTCAAATAGTGGTGCCCACTGTGTTGCTTTGTTTTTCATCATTAATCAATTTTAGTCAAGCTTAGAAATTTCATAGTGGAGAGGTAGAGGGACCAGCCTCGCCATCACCACCGAAGGATGATGGACGGCTATAGGGAGGGAAAGGGAATGAGTAGATCCCAAGGAGAAGACGATCCTCCAACGGTGCTTGTGGGAGTCTTCGATACTTTGAGTTTGGCAGATGGGAATTTAGAGGGAAGATTGAGCAGAACAACCTGGCGATAACAGTAAGGACACCGGATTTCGATGATGAAAAGGTTCTTGTTGGGGATATCGTCACAGAACCAAATGGCACATCTAAATGAAATTTTGCAGGCATTTTGGGAGGAGGAAAAACGGGAGAAAGAAGCAGCAGCTTAAATGAGAAGAAATATGAAAAGGAAGAGGGAGCTTAGAAATCTGCAATATTCGATTAATTATGATTGCAACATGGAATCCGAAGTTAGGGTTGACTCAATGAAGATTTTTTCATGGAACGTGAGCGGGCTGGGGGCAGTGGTGAAAACATTCTCTGTGAAGAAGACTAGTAAATCAAAAGCCTGATGTTCTCTTCCTGCAAGAAACTAAGATTCAGGAGGTGGAGGAAAGAATGGTGAAAGCAGTCTGGGGCTGCGATAGCATGGGACAGGTAGCTAAAAATTCTCAAAAGGGCTTTTGGTGGAATTTGGTTTGTCTGGAATGCCAACAGTTGGAAGTTGATATGTTCCGAAATCAAATCCTTCACTGTATCAGTGGTTTTAGAAGATCTGGCATGTGGTAGAAGATTTTTGTTGATCTATGTGTACGGGCCTAATGATGATGTGGCAAGGAATGAATTTTTGGAGGAATTGGTTGCGATTAGGGGATCAAGTTCTCTTCCATGGTGTGTTGGGGGTGACTTTAATGTGCTGCGAAGAATGTTTGAAAGGAGGGGATGCAGAAGAATTTCAACAAGCATGTAGAGGTTCAGTGACTGGATTGATCAAATGGAGCTTTTTGACCTGCTGTTGGGAGGGTTTCATTCACTTGGTCAGGTATGTAGAAAAATCCCAATCTTTCAAGATTAGATAGATTTCTTGTAGATCTTGGCCGGGTGGAGTGCTTAAATCAAACTGTTCAACGGATTGCTCCAAATACTGTTTCAGATCACCTTCCTATCATTCTATGGATTCTTGTCTTGTCTTTTGGGGCCCTTCCCGTTTCGCTTTGAGATTGCCTGGCTCAAGGAAGAGGGGTTTGTGGAGTTAATTGAAAATTGGTGGCAGGGCTGGAAAGATTTGTCTTCTACAAAAATTTAAATTTTCTGAAAAGATAAGCTTAAGGGATGGCAGAAATCTCGGAGAGAAGCTGAGGCTTGATAGAAACTTCTGCTCCTTGATGAGCTTCAACAAATTATCAGTCTTAAGGAAGAAGGTTCTCTTTCTGTAGAAATCATTGCTCGTAAGAAGGAAATAAAGGAGATCTTAAAAAAGGGCTTTGCAAGAATAGATTAGATGGAATAAGAGATCGAGAGTAAAAAGGCTCAAGAAAGGGATTAAAATATAAAATTCTTTCAGCAAATAACAAGTGCTCGGAGAAGAAAAAACCGAATCCACTTGTTGCAAATTGATGGGGAAACGATGGAGAATAGAAGAGATATTTGCTTGCTTAATTATAATTCCGTAGAGGAGGATGAAGCTTTGGCTTAGAAGAAACTTTTAGCGAAGAGGAGGTGAAAGCCATAGTCTGGCAATTGGGCTAAGACAAGGCTCTAGGTCATGATGGTTTTCCGTTAATATTCTTCAAATGCTATTTGCATGTGGTTAAACAAGATGTGCTAGATTTTATCCAAGAATTTCTTGAGAGGAGTATCATCTCCAAAGATTTGGGAGCTTTCTTTATTACTTTGGTTCCTCAAAAGGATGGAGCAGCTGAGTTGAATGATTTTTGTCCTATTTTCCTTTTGGGAAGTCCATATAAAATATTAGCTAAGGTGCTAGCTAATCAGTTGAAGGGTGCGCTACCGCAACTTTACCTCGACAAATCAGAGTGCATTTCTGAAAGGGAGGCAGATTACTGCCTCTGTTCTTGTTGTTAGAATGAAAATGGAAAAAGGGGTAGAGAATGATGGAAGAGAAGGGAAGAAAACAGAGAGTGATGTAGGACTAATGCAATGGCCTAAATCTAATGGGCTGAGATAAACAAAAGAAAATTACCAAGTCAATAAAATTATAAAGTATCATGCCAATCATGTGTAAATAAGAAAATCCACATAGATAAAAATTGTAAAAGTCCAAAGCACGTCACAGTCCCACAATACTGTACCTTAGAATTATCTGCAAGGGTCCATGAGATTCTGGGCTTCCACTAGCTTAGGAAATGAGCCCAATAATCAATGTAAATTCTCCTAATCTCTTTAAGGATTTTATTTTAAAGAAAAGAAAGAAAGGTTTAAGACACAACTGGGTTTAGGGAATAAAATTCAACATGAATAGTTAATGTCTCAAGAATTTGAAAATTTTCCAGCAACTAGTAATTTGTTTTACACATCAAGTAGGCCAAGAGAAAAAAACGAATTTGATTGTCGAAGGCTGGGGTTAAAACCAGTTTCACATGCAAACAACAACTACAGAGAAGATCAAGAGAAACGCCTTTGGAGACCAAAAACAGAAATAGGACTTTGGCTGAATATTGCTCATCATGGTCATCGGCAAACCTGACCTCATTTAACATTGGAGATATTTTAGAAGCCACAATGAGCTTTGAAATTCAGCAAATAGGGCATTACCATCAGCAACAACTACACCAATTAGAGCAGTATCAGCTTCAGCAACAGCAATAGCAACAAATACAACCTCGACAACTGCAACTCCCTTAGCAACAACTACATCCCATGCAATAAGTAATGCAGCAACAACAAGTACAACTACAAGAACTTTGGAGAAAACAGAATTAGAATGAGAATCACTCTCGAAGTGGCTTCACACCATTAATCCTTTCACAGGAGGTCTCATTCTAACATGTTTCAGAAAAAATTTTTCATTCATTCATTACTTTTTTTTTTTCTCTAATTATAGTTCTATTTATAAAACACAATAACTACCCACAACTTTGTACATGTAACTACCCACGTTGCAGTTAACTACCCACAACTTTGTACAAGTAACTACCAACACTGCAGTTTTATAGAATTATCTGCAAAATTAACTATTTACATAGAAGTCCAATAACTACCTACTTGTAGAATTATTTGCAGTCACTGTTGCTAACTGCCCTAGTGATCAACATTCTCTGCATCAGCAACCAACCACAGACACCTCGGGTCCCACCACGGGCCCCCACTCTGATGACGGTCTTCAATCTACTATGCCATCAACCCACAGTGAGATGTGGGCCTTCTTCTTCCTCCTCTTTTGATAAACTTTGTATGTTGGGATGTTCGCATCAACACTCTCTGGCTGAAATGAATTCATCACTTGTCGAATTGTGAATGTGGTACTGTTCCAAGATATCAGGGTTAATTTTTTGCAACTCATCCTTGGTGATCCACGTACAATCTGCATTTGGTTGATTTTTCTACTTGACAAGGTACTTTTTGGTATCCCCCGTGTTTGGTGGAAACCACTTGATAATCCAAGATATTTTCAATTTCTTCCTTGTGATGAGGTATGGGTGGGAAGGAGACAATGGTAGTGGGAGCTGGGCTGGTGTATTTTTGGGATCATGAAATGAGTTAGTTGGAATAGTTGCTGGACCTCGTAAAGGCACAAGATCCTCTACATTGAATGTTGGGCTGTTGCTCATGTCTGGTGGAAGGTCCAAGACATACGCATTAGGACCAACACGCTTTAAAGTTCTAATGGGTCCAACACTATAGGCTTGTAACTTTTTTGCAATCCTTTGTGGGAATCGCTCAGGCCCAACCCGAATTATTACAAAATCACCGACCTGGAATTCCTTAAAATTGCGATGTGAGTCAGCAAATAATTTATAATTTTCATTGTTCATGGTAATTCTACATTTTATCTCAGCATGCAATTCATGAATATGAACTGCAAATGCATTTGTAGACTTTGAATGCTTATGTGTAACTGCCATGGGGATGAGATCTATAGGAGACCTAGGCTTGTACCCAAGCACTACCTCAAGCTGACTCATCCCTAATGTCCTATACAGAATTATTATATGCAAAGTCAGCTATAGGCAACACTGAATCCCATGACCTAATGTAATCACCAAATAGACATCGTGACAAGTTTCCCAAGCTTCTATTAACGAGACCATCTGTTTGTGGGTGGTATGTTGAGGAAAATTGAAACCTAGTACCCATTATATGCTATAGTGTCTTCCAAAGTAACTCATGAATTTGACATCCCTATCAGACACTATGGTTTTTGGTAAACCATGCAAACGGACAACCTCATCAAAGAAAAATCTAGCAACCTTGGCCGAATCGGAGGTTTTGGAGCAAGGTATGAAGTGGGCCATTTTAGAAAAGCGGTCCACTACCACGTAAATGGAGTCATGCTTTCTGAGAGTCTTGGGGATCCCAAGCACAAAGTCCATACCAATATCTTGCCACAGAGCACGAGGCACAAGTAATGGGGTATACAACCCAGTGTTTTGCTTTCTCTGTTTTCTCAGCTGACAAGTACTTCATTGTTTGATAATTTTGGTGAGGTCCTGCTTGAGACTAGGCCAATGAAATCAATCCTCAACAATGGCAATGGTCTTGTCACAACCACAATGACCACCTATTCCACCAGCGTTGAGTTCCCAAACGAGGAAATCTCATAGGGATGTATGAGGAATACAAAGTTTGTTGCCCTTAACTAGGAATCCCTCCTGCAGGACAAACCCACTGTTACTTCTTGATTGATCGTTCAGGAGTGAAGTATACAACTCCCCAAAATCTGGGCATGTGGGGTATTCATCCTTCAATTGCTCAAATCCAATAACCTTTACACTCATAGAATGTAGCAGTGCACCTTACAACTAAGTGCATCTGCGGGTTTGTTCTCGACCCCTGCCCTATGCTTCATCACAAATGAGCACTCTTGAAGAAATTCGACCCATTTTGCATGACGTGGATTTAACTTCTTCTGGGAATTAAGGTATTGCAAGGACTCATGGTCAGAAAACAACACAAACTCTTGCGGTAGCAAATAGTGTCTCTAGTTGGTGATTACATTAGGTCATGAGATTCATTGTTGCCTATAACTGAGTTGCATATAATAATTTTGTCAATAGGACATTAGATATAAGTTCCATTTGAGGTAGTGCATGGGTACAAGCCTAGGACCCCTGTAGATCTCATACCCATGGCAGCTACACACAGGCCTTCAGAGTCTGCAAATGCATTTGCATGTCATATTCATGAATTGCATGCTGAGATTAAACGTAGAATTACATTGAACAATAAAAAATATAAACTATCTGCTGACTCACATTGCAATTTTAAGGATTTTCAGGCCGGTGATTTTGTAATGGTTTAGCTTAGGCCTGAGCAATTCCTGCAAGGGGTTGCAAAAAAGTTGCATGCGCGTAGTGCTGGACCCTTTAGAATTTTGAAGCGTTTTGGTCCAGATGCGTATGTATTGGACCTTCCACAAGACATGAGCATCAGCTCAACATTCAATATGGAGGATCTTGTGCCTTTTCAGGGTCTAGCAACTATTCCCACTAGCCCATTTTATGATCCTAACAACAGACCAGCTCAACTCCCATTACCATTGCCTCCTTCCCCACCCATACCTAATTACAAGGAAGAAATTGAAAATATCTTGGATGATCACGGGGACACCAAAAGTATCTTGTCAAGTGGAAGAACCGACCAGATACAGATTTTACTTGGATCACCAAGGATGAGTTGCAGCGAATTAACCCTGATTTCTTGGAGCAGTACTAGTCATAATTTGTCAGTGGTGAATTCTTTTCAGTTGGGGAGAGTTGATGCGGACATCCCAAGATACAAGGTTTATCAAAGGAGGAAGAAGAAGAAGGCCCGCATTTCATAGTGGGTTGATGATGCAGCAGATTGAAACCATCTTCATAGTGGGGGCCAGTGGTGGAAAATTCTGTAAAAAAACTGTAAATAGTTTACTGCAGTGACTGTAGTTTACAGCAGTATAGTTACTGTATGTTACAGTAGAGTAGTTACTGCTGTAGAGTAGTTTACAGCAGTTCCTTAACTGCTACAACAGTTTACTTGAGAGGGAAAGTGTTCTGTAAATGGTTTTCAACAGTTACTGTAAAACTGCAGCAGGGTAGTTGTTGTGTTTATATAATTATGGCTGTAATTAGAGAGGAATAACAATGATGAATGAAATCAGTTTCTAAGAATGTTGGACTTGGAACTCCTGTGAAGGGACTGATGGTGTGAAGCCACTTAGGGAGTGATTCCCATCCTCTTTGTTTATTTTTTCTTTCTCCAAAGTTTGCTGCGCTTGTTGCAGCATTCCCATTCTCAAAGGGATGTGAAGAACACAATTGAAACGAATTGCAAAATTAGAGACAGAAAATGAAATCGTTGGACAAGTATTACAGAAATGATTGGATCATGCAGATCAGGAATTTAAGTAGCTTCAGGGGCTGCTGTACCATGCAACAGACAACTGTTTGAACTTGAAGAAGCCAGACTGATCTACTGCAGTAGCCAGTAAATTCCCTAAGGCTGCTAGATTGTACAGTTCCTACTTTTTCTGCATTCAACTTATTGAATAACCTGGACTGAAGAAGCTTCGTTTTGAACTAGGCATCACTGATTTCTCATCCATTGGAATTTAAGTTACTTAAACAAATGTGTTGCTGCTGGTTCAGTTAAAAACTGTTGCGTTACAGCCAGGAAAGTTGACATCCCAAAGGTATTTCTCTTTTTCTTCCTTGTAGTTTCTGTTTGCATTCAACTCCAATCTTCGACAATCAAAATTTGTTGCTGTCCTTTGGCCTACTTGATGTATGAAACAAACTACTAGTTTTTGTATAAGTTTCAGATTGTCGAAATTCTTGAGACATGAACCATTCATGTTGAATTTTATTTCCTAAACCCATTGTGTCTTAACCTTTCTTTTCCTAAAAAAAACAAAATCCTTAAAGAGGCTAGGAGAATTTACATTGATTATTGGGCTGATTTCCTAAGCTAGTGGAAGTTTAGAATCCCATGGACCTTCACGGATCGTTCTAAGGTACAATAGTGTGGGACTGTGACGTGGCCTCGGGACTTTTACTATTTTTGCTTACGAGGGATTTCTTATTTGCACGTAATTGGCATGGTGCTTTATAATTTTATTGACTTGGTACTTTCTTTTGTATATCTCAGCCATTGCATTAGTCCTATATCACATTGGCTTATATGTCCCAATTTGTTCAAGGTATTAATAAATGGACTCCGTCTAATAAGCTCATTCACTTTGCAAGTCTTGGCCCAATAACACCATGTGACCCAGTAAGGCTTGTAAAGCCCAAGTCCAAGCTTAAACAGGCCAAAGTCCTCCACAAAGCCCATTTTCGATCCTACACCTTATTTGCATCTCCAAGTGACACGTGGAAGCTCCCAGATGATTCCCATGTGCAAGTGGCGTGTGAAGCATGAGAGGAAAGTAGGTGGAAGCACAGAAGGAAAGGAGGTGGAGAGAACTAAATAAAGGAAGGAGGTGGCGAAAATCCCAATTTAGAAAGGAGGTGGGCGAATCCCATGTGAATTTCTCCACATGGACACTCTCTCCCACTTGCTTTCTCCACCTACTTATTGTTTTTATCTTTAATCTTAGCCTTTTGTTATATTTAGATTACATGTGTGGGGTTAGGATTGAATGATCTAAATAAGACTACATTTTATCCTTGGTATTTGTTTATTTTTAGAATTTCTTAGAGAGAGTCTCTCCTTGGTGTGGTCAACCAAGGCAAGGGCAATTAGGTCTTTTGTTAGTTTTTTTCTCTATAAATACTCATTCGAATTTCACACAATTGAGTAAGATTTGAAGTTTATTTCTGAGAGAGGATTTCTTTTGTGACTCTGTGGAGTTGCTTGAATATTGGTGGACTCCAATTTTCGCCTCTATCAAGTAAGAGTGATTTTTGAATTCAATTAGTTCTATGGTTTTTCTTTGATTAGGTAATGCAATAATCGAATTCATCATCTTCTTTTTTAATTTTCTTTTGCTATTCTTAATCTAATTTGAATTAGAAGAGGCCTAATCCAAAGAAATCCATACACTAATTCGAATTCTTGGGAAACTTGTGTAATCGGTTAGGATATTGTTTGACCAATTCCTTGCCAAGACAGAATCTTTTTACGAGCCGTAATCAGCTGCATTGGGTCTTTCAGAGACCATACTCTAAAATTGGCTAGCATACTGGCGAATTTGCACAATTCGACCCTAGGCCTGAATCATAGGGTCTACCGAAAATGGTGTGACCTACATTCATAGGTACAACATCACACCATAGGGTGTCCTTATAAGAAGGAAATTGAATCGGGACTTGACACTACTAGGAGATAGGAATTGACGATGCGTCAACCCACGCTACTTGATAGGGAAAACGTGTATATTGATGGATTTGGAAGTGCTTTTTTTGCGTGACTTTTAAAAGAAGGAACTTGTTTATTAGACTCTATTATCGCTAAATCCCTGTTGTCAAGCTTCTCTCGAGACTCCTATTGCCATTCCCTCTTTTGCAAGTCTGTAATCATCGTCTCTTTCTTGTGCAAGGTTAAAGCTTCGAGCCTTCTAGCCTTCGAACCATCAAATTTGTTTTCCAGTTTCGATCCTTCGAGGTATTTTTTTCCTTCTCTATTTTCGTTTTCTTTCCTTCTTCTCTTTCTTCATCCACGCCTTTTTCTTCTTCTTCTTTGTCGCTGTTTGCTGCTCTTTTCTCCTTCGCTTCTACTACTCTTTCTTTCGTTTTTCTCCTGTGTTTCTGTCGTTTCTTCTTCTGTTTCTCCTTCGTTTATTTTATTCCCAAATCCCATCGATTTAACTTAATAAGTTAACTTCGCAGATCCTCTAATGAGAACCTATAAGATTTTTTTCTTTCCTTTTTGTCATCAGCAGTTACTGGGTTTTATGTTGCTGTCAGCAAGTTCCGCGAGGGCTGTTTTAGATTTATTTTTATTTTTTTCGTCGGGACACCTATTTTTAGATTTTAAATTTATTAGAATCTTTTTTTTTTGTTCTTATTAAAAAATCTCTCTTTTATTTTTTCTTTTCATTCTTTTGGATTTTTTTAAAAAATAAATAGCTCTAATTTAAATTTTTTTTTTTGATGGATGTTATTAAGGTTTATTTAAATGCTGTCGATTTATTTGCTGATTTCTTAAATTTATCAGTACTTAATATTTATATTTAGATCTCATACTAATACATTTTGTATCTTTTTTTTTTGTGGATGGTTATTTACAACATCATATGTAAAGGTTGGAAAAAATTGATGGAAAGAGGAAGAATTTATTTTGGGCTCCATGTGCAGTCCATTGTATTGATCTTATGCTTGAAGATGTAGGGAAAAGAAAATTGGAGTTAACTACTAATTCAAATGTAAAAGCAATTGCAAAGTTCATTTATAGCCATGGTTTGTTGCTGAACTTAATGAGACAATTCACAAAGAATCGTGAGTTAGTTAGGCTAGCAATAATAAGATTTACAACATGCTACTGAAAAGCAGAATTGGTTTACGGAGAATGTTTTGCTCGGAAGAATGGAATAGAATGCCTCTATCCAAGACTGAAGAGAGGAAAAAAGTGTATTATTTGATTTTTTATAACAAGTTTTGGAAACATGTTCAATTCTATACCAAGGTTGGAATGCCTCTTGTAAAATTGCTTTGATTAGTTGATGGAGATGACAAACCTACAGTGGTATACATAAATGAGGGAATAGATCGAGACTAGGGGAAGATTGCTAAGCAATTGAACAAAGATAAAAAGAAATACATTTGATGCAGGACAACTAATAGGGTAACCCTAAATGTCTAAATTGGTTCCCTAAAAGTTAAAAGGGATGAAATAATGCACCTTAAATCTAATATGGGCTGAAATTAAAATCTAAATTAATATATGCAGTTAATTAATATAAACTATCCATAAATAACCATGCAAATATGGAAAATTTTAATGTGTGAATGGAAAGGATGGGCTCAAAGTATTAAATGAATGAAATGGGCAAGAGTTATTAAGTTAGTCACATGTGGAGGTAACTCAAAGGAGTTTAAGTTACGTGGGAAACATAAGTTAGGGCAACCATGCGAAGGAAAGGAAAGAGAAAAGGGAACTTACGGTGAAAAGGGGAGGAGCTGCAAGGAAAAACTATGGCAGCGAAGGGAAGGCTTGGGAAGAAGACATGGAAGCAATAGGAAGGCTGCGAGGGTTGATGATAGAAAGGGGAAAGCCAAAGAGGGTCTTGGAACATCAATAAAGGGCTGATTAGAGAGGGGCGAAAGCCAAAAAGGGCAGATCTGGTTTGGGGCAGCAAAGGGATGAGGAAAAAGGGGTAGCAGAAGATCACTGCAGCAGTAGAGGGACTTTGGGGGTTCTCGGTAGCAATGGACAACACTAGGGCTTTTGGAGAAGAAAGGAGAAGAGGAAGAGAGAAGAAGAGAAGAGAAGTACCTGAAGAAGAAGTATGGTCTCACACCAAGCCTCATGCTCTTTGGAATCACTCCAACAATCAATCGCACCACTCACAGGTATTTTGCGAAAACTTTCTCAAGCTTTTATTCATTCAACTATCTTCTCCCAAAAAGGGGATTACATAGGTATTTATAATAATCTCAAAGTAAGAAAATAGCAATACCTAAATTAAAAACCTCTAAATATACTCAAAACGAAAATAACTCACTGAAAATAGTAAATCCTAATTTCTAATTACAACCAAATAAAAAATAGAAAGAAATAATAAAAAGAGATCTACTGGGATCTGCTGGTCCGCATCAACATTCCATATTGGGATTTGATAGATGTTCGTTGGAATGAACTTCACCATCCATTGCATGCGGCTGCATATTATTTGAATCCTTCTTTTCACTACGAAGAATTCTTTCGTGCAGATGTTGAAATTAAAAGAGGGTTATATTAATGTTTTGATAAGTTGGCTATAGACATGGATAGCAGGATTAAAATAGATGAACAATTGCTTGCTTTCAGAATTGCAAAAGAACTCTTTGGGGGATAAGATGTCCATGGCAATAAGGAAAAGAAAACAACCAGGTATTTAGTATTTAGTATTTACTATCTAAGCTTTGAATTTAATTTTTTATTTATTATCTCATGTTTTATATCTATTTGGTGGGAAGATTATGGAGATGAAAATAAAGAATTGCAACGTGTTGCAATAAGGATTTTGAGTTTAACTTGCAACGCAACTGGGTGTGAATGAAATTGGAATGTGTTTGTACAAGTATGTTTTATTTTTAACTTTAAATAAATTAATGCAATTTTTTAACATTTTTTTAAGAAGTGAAGATAGTAATATTGTATGTTTTCACTTCAATGTTTTTATAGATCCATATAAAGAGGAGGAATAGGCTAGAGGCAAAAGGGATGAATGCTCTTTTATTTGTAAAATACAATTTACAATTACAAGTGAGACGGAATTTAAGGGATTCAAAGGATGATTATGATTCTATTTACTTATTAGATGTGGAATCAAATGAATATAAAATTTACCACAAATAAATATGCAAACACTAAGAATAAGATGTGAATGCAAAGTAAGGGTCCAAAATTAAATGACTTAAAAGAAACGTGACCAGGAACTTACACCATGCGGCAATTGCAACTAAAGGATATCGATGGAATTATATGAAAGGATGGCTTAGGGCAACCACGTGAAAGGGGGCTTGCGGCAAACAGAAGGAAAATGATCGGAAGAGGGGGCGGAAGCCAAAAGGGGTAGATGCGGTTTGGGCAACAAGAGGGATGGCTTCGGAAATCCAAGGAAGAAGAAAAGGAAGAGGAAGAGAGATAGAAGATAAAGGAAGAGTACTTAAAGAAGAAGGAAAGGTAGTCTCACGCCAAAAGGGCCTCACGCTAAAGGAATCGCTCCACACAAGGTTTGGAAAACTCCAAAATTTTATTCATTCCATTCAATCGTCTATAATGCTTACAAGAGTGGGCTTTTATAAGAGATACCCTCTTAAATAAAGAAACTCCTAAAAATAGCTTAAAACCAAAAATAAACTCGCTGAAAATCGAAAATCTTAATTTTTAATTACTAAAACCGTATCTAAAAATAATTCACGAAAATAGCAACAATCTGAAAATGGAAGGTGCTGAGATGCACCGCATCAATCCAGTTCTTTCACAAGACAATTCTTGGTTGGAAGCCAACGAGATGTTTAATGAGGAAGTGACTAATCACAGGAAAAGGAAAGAGTAAGTGTTTTAAAATATTTAAGAAAGCAAAAGATCGTTAAAAGAGAGGAAGAAAATGTAGAAGAAATTAGCGATAGGAATGTGGAAGATGTAGAAGACGGTTTATCTTACTTTGATGTTTTAGATGAAAATTATAACAATGATATTCCTTAGATGTTTGAGCTTTTGCGGTTTAATGGAATTTTGGATAACAAAATTTTATGAATTATGATGATTTGGAATTTGAAAACTTGACTTCTAATGCATTTTTATTTAATTTTGCATTGGTACATTTTGTCATATACTTGTGTTTTGCATATTTACTTATATATTACGACGAGTTGAAAAATCATCTTATTCTATTTCATGTTATATTAAATTATAATATAAATCAATGTTGTCAAACTCGAGTCTTATTGTGAATCGGTCTAGGGGTGTGAATCGTGAATCATAAATCGTAAAATCTTAAGATTCATAACATTTTTGACATTTTTTCTATAAGTATTATTTATACTACAATTACATATAAAATGATATAGAATAATAAGATATTTTGTTCAATTCCTCATAATATATAAGTAATATATGACAAAATGTACTAATGCAAAATTAAATCAAAATGTATTAGAAGTCAAGTTTTTACATTATAAATTCCAAATCATCATAATTCATAAAATTTTATTATCCAAAATTCCAAAACATCTAAAGAATATCATTGTCACCATTGTTATCAATGTTGTGGAAAACATTCAAGTAAGATGAAGATAAAGTGTCTCATCCATCTGTCACATCCCCATCGCTAATTTCTTCAATGCTTTCTTCCTCTCCTTCAACGCTCTTTTTCTTTCTTGAATAAACCCCTTTTAATTACAAAATTTAAATATTTTATAAATTGTGCCTCTAAATTCTAAATATAATAACGATCTTCCAGATTTTAAAACGCTTATTTGTTTCTTTTCTAGGATTAGTCGCTTCCTCATTAAACATCTCATTTGCTTCCAACCAAGAATATCTTGTGGAAGAACTGGATCTTTTTTTTCAGTGATCTATTCATCCATTCTACATCTGATAAGCAAATAGGATCATAATCTTGCATAATCTTGCTTTGATTCCCTTAACTTTGTCTCACTTGTAATTGTAAATTGTATTTTACATATACAAGGGCATTCATCCTATTTGCCTTTAGCCTATTCCTCCTCTTCATATGAATTTCTAAAAAAAATTAAGAGAAAACATACAACATTAATATCTTCACTTCTTAAACAGATGTTAAGAAACTACATTAATTTATTTAAAGTTAAAAATAAAACATACTTGTTCAAACATACTCTAATTCCGCTCACACCTAGTTGCACTGCAAGTTAAATTCAAAATCCTTATTGCAACACGTTGCAATGCTTTAGTATCCTTTCCATAATCTTCCCACTAAATGGCTATAAAACATAGGACAATAAATAAAAAATTCACATTCAAAGCTTAGATACTAAATAAGTAAATAGTAAAAACTAAATACTAAATACCTGGTTGTTTTATTTTTTTTGTTAATTTGGTCATCTTATCCCCAAAGAATCCTTTTTCAGTTCTGAATTCAAGCAATTATTCATCGATTTTAATCATGTCATCTATGTCTATAGCCAACTTATCAAGACATGTATACAACCCTCTTTTAATTTCAGCATCGAGACAAAATGATTCTTCGTAGTGTGAAGAGTGATTCAAATAATATGCAGCGGCATGCAATGGATGATGAAAAGATATATATAATATGTTTAAAAAATATTTACAATATTACAGTATATAATATGTGAATGATTATTAAGGTTAAAAAAATAATACTGAAAAGATATATATTTTTTCCCTTTTTCTCCTTTGCTGCCGTATCCCGTGCCGTGTCCCACCTCCCGTGTCCTGCCTTACCCTTCCGTGTATGCTGCCGTATCCGTGACGTCTCCGTATTTAAAAAATGTTTTATTTAATTGGATACGTATTTGACACGTATCCGAGCTATATCCGTGCCAGAAACGTACCCGACACGGGTACTCGAATGGTTTCGGAGTATCTGTGCTTCATAGATCAAGGGAAAACCCCAATCACCCGATTATGTTTTTTTGAAACCGTTGATCGAGGATAAATCCTAATCACCTAGTCGTATTTTATGAGACTGCCGATTGAGGAAAAATCTTGATCACCCAGTTGTGTTTTATGAAATCATTGATCGAGAAGATCTCAATCACCCGATTGTATTTTAAGAAACCATGGATCAAGGATAAATCCTGATCACTCAGTTGTATTTTATGAGACTGTCAGTCGAGGAAAAATCCTGCACCCAGTTGTGTTCTATGAAACTGTCAACTGAGAAATTCCCAGTCAAACGATTTTGGAAAACAAGCCTTAAAGGACTCTTTTGACAAAACCAAAAAGAAAGAATAGTATGTTCTCATGAAAAGTAAAAAGAAAATTTACTTGACATTTTGACTTCAACTTTGTCTTCTATTGACAAGTAAAAGAGGAGAACAGATGGTGGAAAAAGTGTTGGAGATTATAGAATTATTTTCTTTTACCAGACCTACCCTCTTGTATGGTGAAAAAGGAGAAAGAAGTTACTAAAATTATACCTTCAGTATATTTGATATAACAAAAGATGACCATTCAGTGAAAGAAGGATATCATTAGATTCCCTATCCCGAGATGATCACAATGGGTAGTCATATGATGCAATGACCCATTATTTCTAAGATTATCTCTTTATGAGCCATAATTAGCAGTTGGAACACTCAGAAATGATAAAAAAGTCCGAGAGGTGAAAAAAAATATATACATTAGATTTCTTATCCCAAGATGATTATAACAAGTAATCATATGACCCATTTTTGACATTTCTAAAAATAGCAGTACCTATACATTCTATAATTGGCAGGAAGGATACTAAGGTCATGAAAATTTCTTGTATCCATCTGAATTAAAAATTCCTACCGTTGAAAGGTTATTCAATTATGTTCATGCTTTGGCATTAATGGAGTAAGCGTTAAGATCTACTATAATCTAACACACATATATATATATATATATATATATATATATATATATATATATATATACCATTGATTTGAAACCTCATCATCAATCCTTTTAAGGAGGGATTTGTTGACGCGCAAAAAATTGTTCTATTTTTCCTTCTTTTACTATTGTTTCCGTCCATAAAGTTTTAATTATAGTATATGCCTCATACGTAGAGTTGAATGGTTACAAATTATAGGTAGGAGGAGAAGTAGACCACTAAAATCGTGGAGGGAGGGGATAAAGAAAGATATGATAGATAGTGGAGTGATTGACTTCATGCTTCATGATGGGGCCAAGTAGATGAGTAAAACTGAAAAAGTTGGCCCCAAATAAATAGGATTTTGGCATTTGATGATTATGATGATGATGTTCTAAAGGTACATCTTGTACAGATAAAAGGGTATTGGCAATGACAGTTGTAGAAGGTGGGGCGATTGGTAGATTTCTATTCATTCATACTGTTAATGTTGAAGAAATATTATCCTTCAAAAAAAAGTGTTGAAGATCTATTACTACATAAAGTTTTGTTCATGAGGTTGCAAACTTTTGGTGCTTATAGGTACCCATGCATATGGAAAGTTTGTTCACTGAAGAAATAGCATCATGTCATACTTAGCTTTCCAAGTTCCATTCAGTGCACATGTTATATAAAAGGGTAGCGTTAGTTAGCTCCCTTTTACTTTTTTTTTTGGTTGACGTACTCGTTGCATATGCTATTTTCTTCACTTTTATCAGGTATGAAACAGGAGACCATGTTGGTGTTTTTGCTGAGAACTGTGTTGAAACTGTGGAGGAGGCAGAGAACTTACTTCGCTATTCGCCAGATACATTTTTCTCTATCCATGCTGACAGAGAGGATGGCACACCACTTAGTGCCAGCTCCTTACCACCACCCTTCTCATCACCATGCACTCTTAGAACTGCGCTTTCCCGATATGCTGATCTTCTAAATTCTCCCAAGAAGGTTTTTTGTCCTTTTTAACCATGCTGTTTTGCTGGTGTTATATTTGTACATTCCGGAGTATTATGAACATGATATAATGTGTCTACTTTTCTTTGTCCAGTCTGCCCTCATCGCATTAGCTGCTCATGCTTCTGACCCTAGCGAAGCTGATCGGCTAAAACATCTTGCATCTCCTGCTGGAAAGGTTGATACTGATCCCTTTAGAGCTGGTATGATAGTGAAAATGTCAATTTTCACACGCAACTTCCTTTTTATGCAGGATGAATATGCACAGTGGGTAGTTTCAAGTCAGAAAAGCCTTCTGGAAGTCATGGCTGAATTTCCTTCAGCTAAGCCTCCTCTTGGAGTTTTCTTTGCAGCAATAGCTCCTCGCTTGCAGCCTAGATACTATTCCATATCTTCTTCTCCGAAGTGAGCAATATATCAAATTTAAGCAGTTTCATTTTTGTTATTATTTTTTAATTTATATTTACTTATTTCCTCGCAAACTTATTATGTAGGATGGCTCCATCAAGAATTCATGTCACTTGTGCATTAGTACATGGACCATCGCCAACTGGAAGGATTCACAAAGGCGTGTGCTCAACTTGGATGAAGGTATTATCCATGTTACAATGTTTGTTCAAATTTTGGACTCAGATAAAAAAAGATCTTACCATGAACTATGAGCAGCGCCTTGCTAAATAACTATCTGAATTATGAAGTAAATCTTTGCAGCACTCTCAACATGGCATATGTGAGAAGTGGATGCAGGCATGCAACCACCAGAAAATCTGCTGGTTTACCAATTGGATGCATTTGCACATCCATGCTGTATATAGACCATGTATAATTTGTTCCCATCCATTACTCAGTTAAACATGTGTTACATTTGAATTGTGGATCTAGTGGTCAAATTATTTTGAGTGGGAGGAGGGGTAATGATCAATCAAGTCTATTAATTTGGTGGACTCAATGTCTGCTATATGCGAACCATTCCTAATTTGTTTTATAACCTGCTTTCTTTCTATTAAATGTGGCACTAGTGACTTCTGAATCTTTGGTTCTAGTTGGCAATGTTTCTGCTTGAGGGGCAGGGAGGTGCTTGCATCAAT
Source organism: Chimonanthus salicifolius (assembly GCA_013350335.1). Classification (NCBI taxonomy): domain Eukaryota; kingdom Viridiplantae; phylum Streptophyta; class Magnoliopsida; order Laurales; family Calycanthaceae; genus Chimonanthus; species Chimonanthus salicifolius. The sequence continues at coordinate 66,094,273 of CM023533.1, forward strand.
AGCTTTTGGTATTGGAGGACTGACTATGACACAATGGAGGGATTGTTGGGAATGTTGTAATTATGTTCAGATTAGGATGGGCAAAGGAATGCAGTAGATAACTGTGCTTGATATGCAAAGGGATTGGCAGGAGATTATTGGGGAAGCACGAAATAGATATAATTTGTATTATCGACTTCCAGCCTTATAAGGTTGTGCATTGCATTTAGTATCTCATACTTGATAAAATTCTGTTGATTCAAATAAATAAATAAATAAATAAATAAAATCTAGTTCTCAAAATAAAAAGATGATGAAACAGTTGAGACATCAACTTCTGGAGGTTAGGCTTCGAGATTTTGATCATTTTTAAACCACTCCAATGTCATTAACATATGTGCACTGTCTAAAAACAACATACGATGTCAAATGTCCGCAGATTTCTAGATGATTCCTAATCTTCTTCAATTAGTGTCCATACTGAAAAAGCTTTCTTTGATGAATGATCATTGTAGTCATTCTATTGGCAAAATTTATGTAGGTGGAACTTCTATTAAGCAACTTTGTGTCTTCTAGTGTGCATTCAATTGGTGTACACTCATGTGAAGTACTTACTTTGTCCTTGTTCTTGCTTTTATTCATAAAATTGATGTGCTTTCTCAACTGATGGCACTTCAATGTTCTCTCTCTTTCTCTCTAATGTGCATTCAAGTGGTGTACACTCATGTGAAGTACTTCCTTTGTCCTTGTTCTTGCTTTTATTCATAAAATTGATGTTCTTTCTCAACTGATGGAACTTCACTGTTCTGTCAAAATTTCACCATTTGGCACTTTTGCAGAATTCAGTGCCTCTAGAGGAGCACAGCAACTGCAGCTGGGCACCTGTCTTTGTGAGGCAATCAAACTTCAAGCTGCCAGCTGATTCTTCATTGCCAATCATTATGATTGGTCCAGGCACAGGATTAGCACCCTTTAGGGGGTTTTTGCAGGTTTGTAGCTTGTGTCTTTGTAGTTATGCATTTTTCACAACTTGGTTATTAAGTTTTTAGTAAGAAAGCTCATGCTTGCTACTTGCAGGAAAGGTTTGCACTGAAGGATGCTGGAGAAAATCTTGGCTCTGCTGTTCTGTTTTTTGGCTGCAGAAACCACAAGATGGTATGGAACTGCTAATCCTTGTTGTCTGATGGAGAATTCTTATTTCTGATTAAGTGATTAGTTGTACTTTCAGTGTGTCTGTGCGTGGCCGACTTGGTCTTGTGCTCATGAAACCAGGTTTTGGCTTTGGCCTTGACTCATTTCATGGATCAGATCCAAAAAGTTGGTGCTGATTTGAAATTGGTCCAGGCTCTGACATAAATTATTAGTCCGTTTAGTTGGCTGTCCCACATCGCATAAAAGTAGGACATTGTTGATTTACCTCCCTTTGTTGAGGATGGACTAAATTCATTGTGATATGTGTGCTTTTCAGGACTTCATCTATGAAGATGAGTTGAATGGATTTCTTGAAGATGAGTTGCTTTCTGAGCTGATTGTTGCTTTCTCGCGTGAGGGCCCCACTAAGGAATACGTGCAGCACAAGATGACTGATAAGGTGAGCTGAATGGATGTATGATCTTTTGTTACAGATGACTTGCCTTTTTCTTGAGGTAAGCGTATGATCATTTATGCAGGCTAGTGAGATCTGGAATATAATCTCTCAAGGTGGTTATATTTATGTCTGTGGTGATGCCAAAGGCATGGCCAAGGACGTCCACCGGGTTCTCCACACAATAGTACAAGAGCAGGTATGCATTCATCCTTTTTGGGAAGTATGGATCTTTGATTTTTTTCATATGTATATTTTCTTTTTCCCTGTTTTAAATTGTCAAATGGAATGGGGAAAACTAGCTGCTGACGAGCAAGAGGAAATTCATGCTATCTAATTTAGTATTGATTGGCTTTCCATAATGTAACAATACTACCAACTTAATCCCAGTCAAGTGTGGATTGATGGATAATACACCCGCAATTATCTATTTCCACTCCATGGCAAGTAGGGGTTCAATATCTGGGTGGAATCCACGTGTACCTTTTCTGGTTGCAAATGTAAATAGAGAAAAGGCAGCTCTAAGGAGAGGGCGGTGTCCATTTTTAGTGGAAAGACTGCACATTATCATGAGATGGGCCGAACATAGTTGAGTGTGATGGATAGATGACTTCATGGATGACATTACTCGAAGGAAGCTCTTAAATTTGATTATCATAATCTTGTGAGATGAGCCATGAAAATTTAATTTTGTTAGTAATCAAATTTTCAATGTCTAAAATCCCGAGGTCAATATGGGCTCTGATTTTATAGTCAATGCCCTTATCATTCTCATTGTGTTTCATCAGAATATATATAGCCCACTTCAATATTGAAGAGCGACCTTCTAAAATAATGAGACTTTGAGAAGTCTCCCTAGAGTTTTCGTTAGAGAAATAGTTTCATTATTTTTGGCATCACGAAAAGGTCAGATTCTAAATGACAGCCTTGAAAATGTCCTTCAGGGATCTCTGGATAGCTCGAAAACAGAGTGTTTTGTCAAGAATCTGCAAATGGAAGGGAGGTATCTGCGTGACGTGTGGTAAACTTCTTCTGTGCAAGGGTTCTTGATTGTCATCTAATCATGCAAATGCGTCACTAAGAAAGTTGGTTCTGAGATATGGGCACTCAACTATCTCTCCCTCGACCTTTCATTGCCAAAAAAGCTTCTTTCATCACCATCATCATTGTTATCATCATGGCCGTCTATCATTAATCGTGTAATTCTTTCTACTTCCTAACAGGGGTTTTTGTTCTCGTAGTCTACCTAAATTTATTAGGTGCATTTGTGGAAATACAAAAGTTTGTATGTTATTTGGTTGGTGGATGAGAGCTAACAAGCGTCGCAAGCGGCTGCTACATATGAATCCTTTAGCTGTATGTAGAATGTATAAATAGATGGACATTTTCTTCCTGAATTTGTTTGAGTACTATGTAATATGGGAATTGTAAAAAGTTCGGCCCAAAGTCGATTGGGGTTTTGGGATTGCAAATATTAGGACTCTTACTAAGATTGGGCTTATTTGGCCATATTATTTGAAGTGAGACTCCGGTCTTAAAACTAGGGAAATATGGGTCTTCTGGTTTTTGAGCCGTTAATTTAGTTCTAAATCAGTTACTATGTTTAGTTTGCAGCATCAAATAATAGTTCAGTGTTTATTTCATTTAAGGTTTTGATAGGATTTTTTATTTAATTAAAATTCCTTTTGGATTACAATCATTTTTATCATCTATGATATTAATTACTTTTATAGTTATTATTTTAGTTATGATAACTAATTATATAGAAGTCTAAATACAAAAAATGTCTAATATAAAGACAACGTGTAGATTTTAATTTCTACCACTTAAAAATCAATTAATTTCTCAAACTGTGGAAAAATGTTTGTTCGGAGGAAAGGAGAAAGATACATTGTTAGGATTGTGACGCAGAGTGTAATTAGAGATTTTATAGATGATTAGAATTTAATTTAGGGTGAATAGGCATAATTTAATATGTAGATATTAAATATAATACATTTTTATTTTAGTTAGAAAATATAATTTCCTCAACCCAAACCCACATCCTTTTTCAAATAAATTTCTGGAGAATTCCTAACCCCCTCCCCCTCTCTTTGAGTGTTTTAAAAATTCTTAGAACACCATATAATTCTGAAAATACTAGAAAAGTTCCGTAGGTTCATGAAAATCTGCAAGAACCCTCTTGACTAATTGCCAAATGTAGTTCAAATTAAATCCTCCGTTATCCTCCTTTAAATATAATAAAAGCTATCCTTTTTTTTTGAACAGTCATAAAAGAAACTCATTAAAGAAAAAGAAAGTTGGGTCTAAATGAATTAGATCAAACAAAAGAAGAAAAAGTAAAAAAGAAATACAAAGCGATAGAGAATCAGATGAAAAATGTCCTCTCAATGATTATCAACTTTTAATTTGGCAAAATAATTCGTCACACCATTAGTTGATCTCTTGATTTTTGTAAAAGATACTCCCATCCCTTTATCCAACTCTCGCACCTCCCGAACCATGTTGGTCAATCTCCAAGGTAGTCGCCTCAATCCTAAAGTCCATTTGAATTCATTTGGGGAGTCCCTTTTGATAATCAAATTACTTTGTCCAATATCCTTCCAAATTATAAGAGCTCTCTTGATGCTAAGAATTTTTTCTTCATTCGAGTCCTTGATGCCCACCGATTCATTGAACATTAAAGAGGTCTCTCCCATATGAATTCTAAGTACTCCACAAATCCCTGCTGGCCTTGGTTTCCTTTGGATGCACCATCTATGTTAAACTTTCAAGTATCTTGTTGAGGAGGCCTCCATTATTCTGTTACCTTTGCCTTCTGGCTCTGGAACATCATGCAACCTTCCCAAGATAATATGAGGTCTTTAATTTTGAACCCTTTAAATTTTGGATCTGTTAACAACCATACAAACTATCTCCATTTTGCTTTTTGGAACAAATCAATTTCAGAGGAAATATCTTCAAAAAGTCTTGCATTCATTTCCTTCCACAGGGTCTAGAGAATAACGACCTGGAGCAATTGCGAAACACATTTCATTCTAGGTTTCAGTCTTGAAAGGTACCAAGAACCCAAAGATTGATAACAAGTATTTGAATGAACTCAAGGAATACCCATGAAGTTATTGAATTTTGTCCATAAACCTCTTGCCACTTTACAATTAACAAAAAAGAAAAAATGATTTACATCCTTCCTAGAAGATTCACAGAGAATACAGTTGAGATCGGCCTCATCCCTTAGCATGCCTCTTCTTTTCAATTCTACCTTCGTATCTTTTCCTTTAAGGACATGGCAAACAAAAGTTTGGACCCTTGGTGGCACTGCACTCTCCCAAATAGATTTCGAAACCCTATTATCACTGGAGAGTTGACTTTGAGCCAGATGAACTATTGCTCCCACTGAGAACACACCTGAAGAGTCGCCAGAACAAATCATTTCGTCAACATCAGTCGGCGAGAAAGAGAATTCTCCCAAAAGATTCAAAAGACCATCACGACTCTCTGCTTCAAAAGATCTCAATTCTCTTCTTAGATCCAAATGCTAGGATAACACACCATTATCCCATTTGACAAAGTCCTGAACTAGAACATTAGCAGTCCTCAAAATTCTAAATAATCTTGGACAATTATCTTTGTGAGGCCTCTCACCTATCCATAGGTCTTTCCAGAAGAGGGTTCTGTCGCCCTTTCCAACCAAGAAACTTAATTTTTGTCTAAACAAACTTCCAATGAGGCCCATCCCTGAGCCTAATTTCCACCAAGCTTTAACAACAGATGAACCAAGATTTTCCACGCTTTCACCCAAAACCACCCACCATCACTTTCCACTCCATATCTAGCTAATAAGACTTTGACCCAAAGCGCATCCTTCTCTCTACCAAATCTCCAAGTCCATTTGCATAACAAAGCTTGGTTCCTCACATGCAAAGCCATCAGACCGAAACCACCTTTACATTTGGGTGTCACAACTTCTGACCAAGCCACCAGATGAACCTTCCTTTTTGACTCCTTATCACCCCATAAAAACTTCCTGAAAAGTTGTTCCAGTTTTCTCTCGATGCCCTTAGGAATTTGGAAAAGGGAAAGATAATAAGTAGGCAAGTTAAGAAGGACCGCCTTTATGAGAGTGACCCTACCACCTAAAGATAAGGGTTTCCTACCTCATCCAGCCAACCTTCTCTTCACTCTTTCAATAACTAGTATCCAAAAACATTTAAGTTTGGGGTTTCCACCAACCGGTAATCCAAGATAAGTAAAGGGGAGTTTACCAATGCCATAACCAATGTTATCAGCAATCTCTCTAAGTCTATCATCCTCAAGACCAATGCCAATGAGAGAACTCTTCCCAAGATTTATCCTAAGACCCCATACCAATTCAAACATCTGAGAATAGCTTTGAAGCCCGTAAGTTCTTGCCTTGTGGGATCACAAAAGAATAATGTATCATCAACAAACTATAAGTGAGTGATAATTGGTCCGTTGGGTCTCACCTCGCCTTTGACAATTCCCAACTCCTTAGCTTTTTCCGTTAGCATGTTTAAGCTTTTCCCCACTAGAGTAGAGATGAATGAAGATAAAGGATCTCCCTGTCTCAACCCTCTATTCGCTTGAATTGGGGAGGTTGGAGAACCATTCACTAGAATAGAGTAAGAAATATCTTCGATATAAGGTCTCATCTATTTGCACCACACGGCTCCAAAACCCATCCTCTTGAACAAGTATCCAACTGATGAACACCATAAAACTACCATTTCACCCTTTAAATATTAGATTAATTAGTCTTTATTTTGTAAATATTAGATATGTTTAATATGTCTTTGAGTTTTGCAGAATATTGAGGAAAATACAATAAATTAGAATAAAAATTGGAGAAAATGGGCCACAATGTCAAATTTGGAAAGTTTGTAATTTTACCACCTAACCATGGGATTCATTGTAAATTATTTTAATTCAAATCCATTATGAGAATTTGAATTAAAATAATACATTTTCTATTTTTTTTAACGAAGGTGGTTAATTTTACAAAAACTTCAATGGCCCATTGTTCCATCTTGAAGTCCAAAGGAGGGTCATGAAACTGAGTCTGTTCTTGCTTTAAAATTGAGCCTAAATCTTAGAGCAAGAAGTCTAAGAACAGAGAAAAGAATAATATACAGCAACAGTTTGGTAAACTTTCTTGAGTTGTCAAGCAGTGGACTTAGCTATAGCCAGAAAGAGAGAAGTTACAACAACAGTTCAGCAACAAGATGAAGATGGGACAGAGCAGAAAATTGCAGCAACATATTGAGAAAATAGAAGGCAGGAGAGATGGAGATGTTCTACTATCACATGCTTATTCAGAAGATAGAAAAACAAGGACTTTTCATTCAATCAGACCCCTCCCATCGCTAGTACAGAGGAAGAATAGGATCAAGAATGTATCTCTAGCTGTAAACAAAAGATTGAAAGAAGAGAGAAAATAAAAGCAGCAGATTGGAAGATAGAAATAAAGGGTCAATGGAAAGTAAAAATAAGTGTTGTGTAGAGTGTTTCCAAAGGAAATAGAAGAGAAAATCTAGAGGGTTTCGGCCAAATCCTTATGACTTAGCAGAGATAAGATGGGATCGATGAAAGCAATGAGATAAGGAAGAAATCTGCCCGATTCTTTTACATCAGTGCACCATAAGATTGAAATTCAATCTTGAAATGAAATTCCAAGAAATGAAGGTAATCCCCCACCGTACCAAGTAGATCTGCTGAATTTTAGAAGAGGCTACACAATTTTCGCCCAAATTCATGAGACTCTGTAACAAAGCAGGACATGATTCGGCTGAGAGATAAGGATGAAGGTGCTGGCTGATTTGGGTTAGAAGAAAAGAAAGGAAGAAAAGAAAAGAGTTTGAACCGAGAAAAGAGAAGAAGGAAAAGATTTGCTAGCTTTAGAAGGAAGAAGATGGTGGGTTTGCTGTGAGATATGACTGAATGAGATAAGGAAAAAGAAAGCAAAAGACTAAGGTTGGAAATTGAATGGGTCCCACGTGGCTTGCCTTATTTCACATCTTCTCACTCCTATAAATTGATGGCTTTGTGTCCATTGATTTATGATGTTCCCAATTTTTAAATATTTTATGGTGATGGTTTTTAATTTTATTTTAATTCTTTTTGTGAATGTTATGGAACAAATTATTTTTAGAATTTTTAAAGGAAAAGTAGGACCCCTGTTAGGATCTGCGGGACTTGACTTTTTAAGTCTAAGGTTCTTTTTAAGAACCGTCTATTTTAGATTTGGAAAATGCAAGTGTAAATCCAACTCAAGCCTAAGACTTGAATTGAAAAATTCTAATTTAATGGACATCGTAATTTTTCTAATTAGAATTTTAATGAATGATGAACTTGAATTTATGTTTAATAATTCTAGAATATTTCATAATCTAGGCCATAATTTTATTTTTAAATGGGATAACATGCCGACTTAGATACATGTCTCAATTCCATTGTAAACTATGTAAATAATTCATTATTATTGTTTTTATTTTATTCTTTTATTTATTCATAAAAATCCTTAAAATGATTTAACTAGGTTAGAAATATTTTATTTTTTTTCTTAACTTTGCATTTTAAATTAGATTGAGGTCAAATTCACTCCACCATTTTATTCAAATTTATAAATCAATGGTTTGTATGATAAAAGTAGATCTTATATTTTGTTAACTTCCAAAGTTAGATAATTAATTAACTATTGGTTATCTAAATCTAGAATTTTGCTAAATTAAGATTATAACTCCATGTTTTAGAAAATTATTTTCTTAGATCACATTATTTTAATGGTACCATTTTTATTTTCATACATATATTTTGTTGATTTCCCTTGAGTACGACCTCGCACTCATTCACTACACTGTTAATTGGTTCGTGCTCTTGTGAGTTAAATTTAAAACACAACATGCTTTTGGTGTCGTTGCCAAGGAAATCTCGAAATAAATTGTGTGTCATTAGACTTGTGTGTTTTTGAAAAGATTGTGATTTTTAGACGTTTCTAAATTAGGCAGCTCTTTAAAATTAGAAATTTCTATTCTTAGAAGTTCTAATTTTAGAAAATTTCCTTAAATTAGAAGTTTTTAAAAATATTAATGATTATGGAATTAATTCAAATTTAGAAATTTGCTAAATCTAGAAACTGTATAATTAGGATTTTCTATTTCTTAGAAATTTTCTAATTTAATAGTTTCCCTTTTTAGCAACTTCTCTAATACTGGAGATATGTCTTAATTTAGAGCTATCTTCTTTTTAGAAAATGATCCATTTTTGGAAAATTATCTAATTTTGGAGACATTTAATTTGCGATAATTTCCAAACTTAAAAAAATTCTAAATCTAGAATTTCATCTAACTTCGAAAAGTTTCTAAATATGATTTAAAAAAAAAAAAATCTCGTGGAACAAACTTTTGATTTAATGGGGTGGATTCCAATTTTAATAGCCTTGACTTGATTTAAATTTTTTTAATTAGGTTATAAATATTATATTTCTTCCACTAGTAGTAACTTTAGGACAATTGCACTTAGATTAGGATCATGCATTTTGTTTGAATTAGAATATTCACCAAGACTTGTATTGTCTATTTTGCAAGAGTTTTAATTACACGCTTAAAAATCATTAGAAATATGCATAATAAGCTAAGGTGAGTGCCTAATCTATTCTTTTGATTTTATTTTTCTTATGCATTCATATATATTTATTTATCTTGGACCATCAGACATTTTACCTGTTATCATCGCTTCCGATTTAACTTCTGAGCAGGAGTCTAAACTCCTGGCTGTTTTAAGAGATCACCACAAAGCTATTGAATGGTCCACTGCCGATCTCAAAGAAATTAGCCCCTTTGTGGTCATGCACTAAATTCACTTGGAGGAAAATTCCAAGAGATCCAGAGAACCACAGAGATGACTAAATCCGGCGATGCAGGATGTGGTAAGAGCCGAGATTTAAAAACTTCTCGAGACGGGTATTATTTACCCGATCCTGACAGTGCGTGGGTGAGTCCGATACAAGTTGTACCTAAGAAATTGGGTGTGACGGTAGTCAAGAATCAAGATAATGAGTTGGTGCCAACCCGTATCCAAACGGGTTGGAGAGTTTGCATTGACTACCGTAAGCTGAATACTGTCACTCGAAAGGACCATTTCCCTCTTCCGTTCATTGATCAGATGCTTGAATGTTTAACTGATCATGCATTCTATTGTTTCCTTGATGGTTATTCCAGCTATAACCAGATCTACGTTGCTCCTGAAGATTAGGAGAAAACCACATTCACATGTCCATTCGGTATGTTCGCATATCGCTATATGCCATTCGGATTGTGCAATGCACTAGCCACTTTTCAGCGTTGCATGATCAACATCTTTTCCGATATGGTCGAACGTTTCTTAGAAGCCTTCATGGATGACTTTTCTGTATTTGGGTCTACTTTTTACCAATGCTTGCACCATCTAAGCCTTGTGCTAAGAAAAAACTTGGTGCTAAATTGGGAGAAATGTCACTTTATGGTGAAACATGGCATAGTACTGGGGCACATTATCTCTGAAAAGGGTATCGAAGTAGGCAAAGCAAAGGTCAATCTAATATCTAATTTACCAAGAACCCAAACCGTTAGGGAGATCAGGTCATTCCTAGGCCATGCTGGTTTTTACAGGAGGTTTATTAAAGATTTCAGTAAAATTTCTAAACCTCTTTGTAAACTCTTGACCAAGGATGCTAGTTTCGATTTTGATAATGAGTGCGTTCAAGCTTTTGAAAAATTGAAAATCGCTCTGACCTCCGCTCCGATAATATAGCCACCTGATTGGTCTGTCCCATTTGAAATTATGTACGATGCCTCCGATTATGCAGTAGGAGCCGTGTTAGGACAAAGGTTAAATCGGTTGCCTCACGTTATCTACTATAGTAGAAAAACTCTCAATGACGCTCAGCTTCATTATTCCACCACGGAAAAAGAGCTATTGGCAGTCGTAATTGTACTAGACAAATTTCGATCCTACTTAGTGGGTTTGAAGGTCATTGTCTATTCTGATCATGCAGCACTTAAGTATCTCCTTTATAAGAAAGATGCTAAGTCTCGCTTGATCCGATGGATCTTGCTGCTACAAGAGTTTGATATTGAAATCCGGAACAAGAAAGGTTATGAGAATGTGGTAGCAGGCCACTTGTCTAGATTGATAGCTGAGTTCACTGATGAGACCCGTCCTATCACTGAGTCCTTCCCTGATGAGCAACTCATGTCAGTGTCCCAAGTACCATGGTTTGCAGATATTGTTAACTATATTGTTACCAGTCAAATGCCCCCGCATTGGACTAAGCAAGATAGGCTTAAGCTTCTGGTACCGGTCAAAAGTTTTATCTGGGATGACCCTTATCTGTTTAAACACTGTGCGGACTAAATCATTCGTCGTTGTATCCCAGAAGAAGAGCAACAACGTGTCATAAGTTTCTGCCATGGTCAGGCCTGTGGGGGGCATTTCAGCACTAGAAAGACAACTGCAAAAATCTTGCAGTGTGGATTTTATTGGCCTTCCATGTTTTGAGACACCCACACTTTCTGAGTCTCGTGTAATAGATGTCAAAGATTGGGTAGTATCTCTCGTAGAAATATGATGCTTTTAAACCCCATCCTAACCATTGAGTTTTTTGATGTTTGGAGCATCGATTTCATGGGACCGTTTCCTAATTCTTTTGGAAATCTACATATCCTTGTATGGGTCGACTATATGTCAAAGTGGGTCGAAGCGGTGGCATGCAAAACCAACGACGACAAGGTTGTCCTCCGTTTCATTAAAGAAAATATTTTCTCTAGATTTGGAATTCTACGAACCATCACTAGTGACGGGGGTAAACACTTTTGCAATCGCCCATTTGATAACTTGCTAAAATCATATGGGGTGACGCACAAGGTGGCTACTCCTTATCACCCACAAACAAGTGGCCAAGTGGAAACTTCGAATAGAGAGATTAAGTATATTCTCGAGAAGACAATCAATCCAACTCAGAAATATTGGTCTTCCCGACTCATTGATGCACTATGGGTGTACCGTACATCTTTCAAGATGCCTATAGGAATGTCCCCACCGCCTGGTTTATGGGAAAGCTTGTCATCTTCCAGTCAAGCTTGAGTACAAAGCTTATTGGGCAATAAAAAATTTCAATTTTGCTCTAGACTATGCTGGACAACATCAGAAACTTCAGCTGGTTCGGCTGGAGGAATTATGAAATGAAGCCTATGACATGGCCAAAAGGTACAAAGACCGGATGAAAGTGTTTCATGACAAACACATCTTGAGAAAATCTTTTACATTTGGTCAAAAGGTCTTGTTGTACGATTCAAGGTTGCATATTTTTCCTAGAAAGTTAAGGTCTAAATGGACAGGTCCATTCATTGTTTCATCAGTGTTTCCACATGGGGCAGTACAGATCAGGCAACTTACGAGTGGTCGTGCGTTCAAAGTTAATAGGCAACGATTAAGGCCATTTTTAGCGTTCCCCATTCCTGAAGAAGAGAACGAGGTCGCGATAGCCGATATTGTGTACCAAGACTTATTTGAGGACCCATACCTATTCACTCAACTACCCATCTTCATCCTTTCTATTACCCAGATTCACATATCCATCTATCTATGTCTGAGTCCGTCTGAGTCTTCAGTGTTTAGTATATGTTTTCATCGAGTCAGTTTAGGATTTATTTATTTAGTCCATTTTGCACCTCATTCATTCCAAGGTATGTCTGAACCCCGATTATTCATTTTCTAAAATATTTATTCTTTTACACCTGGCCAGTGTTAATTAGGGAACATTGAGGACAATGTTCAATTTAAGTTTGGGGGTACTGAGGCCATTTATCATCTTAAAAAAAAAAAAAAACAGCATCCACCATCTGTTTTGTCTTTGTGGCAAGCAGACGTTAACGAACTAGATAGGAGTCATGCACATAGACAATCGAGTTTTTGCCTTCGCATTGTGTCTGTCTAGAACACAAGTTCCCCCAGACTTGTGTAGGAACATCATTTCCTTAGCTATGAGGGTGAGGAAGCTGGAAATCCAAGAGGAGTAACCCAGACCTCTTTGTGGTCGAAGCACTCTAGCTGCAAAGAGGAAAGCTAAGAGGATAGGAATCTGTGACAAATGTGGAGGTGGGAATTGTAATGGAATAATATCTGATCAAGAAGTTCGTTGTGTGACAGCAGAAAACATAGACCTATTAGTGGAAATAAGCAGATTTATTTGGGTTTAGTCAAAGGTAGAGTAAGTCCGGAAAGACTGAGAGTCCTTGGTGTCCAAAGAATTATTGATTTTCGTTTAGGGGACTATAAACGTCTTGAAAATCTGACGTTAAATGAGTCATAGTTTTCTTAGGCAGAGAGAGGCAGACTTAATCTTTAAAGGGTAGAGTAAGCAAAAGCTGAGACACCTTGGTACTTAACAAGACTGTTAATTTAAGTCTAAGAAAAGCATGCGTCTTGAAAATCTGATGTAAAAAAAGTCGCATTTTTTAGAATTAAGACGTAAATAAAAATCTTTATATCATATTTTTCCGGAAAGATTTTTATAGGATTTATGCTTGGAATTACTTGTACACAGCCATATTAATGTTAGCCTGAAAAAAGAAAAATATTTATAAGTTGAGTGATCATTAGAGGAATACTAGTGGAGACTTAAACCCAGTAAGCTTTAGAGCTATTCTATCATTCTAAGGGTTATAAATAAACTTGTTTCTTTGATAAGCGCATTGAGTCGTTGAGTGATCTTATTATTATTGATTTGGTCATATTACTAAGAACACCATCAAATTTGAGTTAGTACACCTGAAATTTTTATGAATTTATTCGAAGCAAAGAAATCATCTTATGAAGCTTAGGATAGGATATAGCCCAGTTTTGGACCGTTTGAGCCTTCAAGCCCACCTATTTTGGTCATTTCATCTTGATAGTTCTCTAGTTGAGTCTAACATAGCCTTTTTTATTGATTAGCCATATCTACCATACCCAACTCCGGACATGGAGTTTGAGCCAAAATTTTATATCCATTACCTATCATTATATGAGAAAAGGTCAGGGAAGAATTTGGGATAGGATTCACTGAAAAATTAAAAAAATAAAAAATAAAAAAATAAGAGAAAAAGAAAATGGGAACATCCATAGATCAAAAAAGGGATGTTGAAAGAGAAAAGAAAAGAAGATTTTTTTTAAAAAAAATGGGAACATCCATACATCAAAAAGGGATGTTGAAAAAAAAAAAAGTAGTTTGAAAAAAAAAAGTGAAAAATATTAGAGGAAAAATATCCCGCTCATATTATGAAGACCTCTAACATTTTCTTATCAAAGTGTTAATTTTTAGAGTCTTTTATCCCTTCTTTGATATGACCCGGTCCTAAGCTACGTTTCATCCTATTAAAAAGTCCTGTTGATCCTAAGTCTAAATAACCTATTTCATTTCATGTAGAGAATAGAGGAGGAAAAATAATGGTGTTTGTAACACCCCGCCCTTTCCGAGAATTTCAGAGTCTAATTTTTTTTTTTAAATAAACATCGGAAGAGAGCGGGCGGCGTCACGACGCGAGTTAAGTTCAGACTACCCAAGTCTGAACCTTAACTGGCCACCCATGTGTACATGGAATAGACCATGATAGTGAATCACACATGGAACTAACATCAACATGCGGAATAATCTAGATAATTGCGGAATAGAAAGACGAGATAGCAAGTAACAGTCTTAAATATTAAATAACATAGATCAACCATCCACAGGTTATTATCCTAATCAAACCATAGCAAATAACGAATTATTACATGTCCAACAATAGTATTCAAATGACAGTAATATAACGTAATCCAAATCCATCATTAAAGCACTTAGGCTCAGCTCCCCTCCTGGTCAATGACCTTTCCTTTCCCCTTGCTTGTACCTGCAATCTCCTCTGAGGATAGAATTAGGGCGTTAGATCAACGCACCCAGTAGGTTCCCGAATCAGGGCTACCACATGTTAGCATATAAAACATGCATATACATAATAATAATACATGTGAGACAAAATTCCATAAAAACATGCTATGTATGAAATGAACATGTAATGAGTCCCACCCATCACCATTCAACATAGCCATCACTTGACGGGATTCTCATCGTCAAGGTAACCCACAGTGGTCTTTCGGACACCCCGACGGAGTGTGGCCTCCGGATTCCTCTTGATGGGATTCTCATCATCAGGGTACCCCACAGTGGTCTTTCGGACGCCCCGACGGAGTGTGGCCTCCGGTTACAACACCATCATCCCATGCCATGCATGAGATGTCTATGCAAACATGTCATTTAGAAACATAACTTTACAATCATATAAGTTATCGAAATCAACATAAAACAGCATATGAAATAGTGGTTATAATAAAGGTAGGAAACCTACTGAAGAATCCCTTCAGTAACTGATCTTTCTTTCGCGTCACCCGGTCACGATTCGCACGTCGTTCGACTTCCGGTACCTTATCCATATATCAATCAATAAGTCACAACATCATTCACTTATTTAATCACATTATAGGACCCATCCACATCATGTGGGGTTCGTGTCCGTACATCCAACCCTATGATCATTTCCATCATTGATCATTCGACTGGTATTTACAGTTTTTGCCATTGACCTTAAACCATATTGAAACCAACATTCATAACCATTCCACCATAGTGGGGTTCTATTACCCATTACCATATGGTTCTCCATTAAGATCTTTTTAAACCTTTTAATTCAACATGGAACCATTAACAATTACGACTCATAAGCTTAGCCTATTTAACCCATGCCATGGTCCATAATTATCATGAATGATCCCCTAATTAAAACAGTCATAAGCTCCCATTTAAAACAGCCCATTACTTATCAAAACAGCTCCATGGGGTTCAGCCATACTCATAGCCGAACCCTAGGGTTCACTTGATCCAATCAACACCATGATCACTCATGGTTTAATCATGCTAACTCAACCATGAATTAAACATGGTTCAGCCGCATATTAACCCACCAAAACAGTAACATATTAATCCATTTATTACCATAAGGACACCATATCTTCATATGGTTTTTAACTCACCAAAAACATGAAAGACTTACATGGGGTTCGGCCATCCAAGGTGGCCGAACCCTAGGTCCATGTTTTGGTCTCTCATACATATTTTTGGTGTCACTTATTCATATAAAAATCAGCACATCATTGCTGCACTTTAACCTCTCAAAACCATCTAATAAATTCATTATTTTGTCCAAATAACCATAACACCTCATGGGATTCGGCCATCCAAGATGGCCAATCCCCATGGTCCATTTTTCCAGTTTTAATCCACTGTTTTAGATCAGTAACTTAACCATAACATTACCATGGTTCAGCCATGTATTAGCCAACCAAAATCAGTAAATAATCTTCATGTAAATCACATAAAAACCCCATGGTAATGTATGGTTTTTATCTCTCAAAACCATCACCATTAACCATAAAATGATCACACCATTTCATGGGGTTCGGCCATGCTCATTGGCTGAACCCTATAGCCTTTGGTTTGAACCACTTAAACATGTCATCTTATGTCTAATCTAATCATCCAAAACAGTAAGACATTTGCATGGTTTTATCTTACAAAAATCATCAAGATTTCAACATCAATTCATGGTGTTCGGCCATCCAAGATGGCCGAACCCAATGAACCCTTTCATCATTTGATACCCAAGGTCTTAGACCCATGATACATTCAGCCATTCATGACATCCGAATCCATGTTTTAAACCTTTCTAAAACATGCATTTGAATCTTAAATCAAACCCAAAAACAGTTCATAAAACCCATGGTTTTCATGTTTCAAAACATGAAAACCAAGCCATCTCTCACATGGGGTTCGGCCCTTCATGGTGGCCGAACCCAATGGTTATTTTTACCATTTTAAATCCTCCACTAAACAAGGTTAAAACCCTGGTGTAATCGGCCATCACCATGGCCCAACACACACCCATTTTTTTTTAACCAACAATCCATGAAACACTTACCAATTTCCAAGCTCTTGTCTTGCCTTTTGATCCTTGTTTCTTTTCTTTCTTATTTCTTCTTTTCTTTTGCTATTTTGTGCTTGAATATTTGATGCCAAAACCTCTGCTATTCCAGCCAAGAAGTACAACGAATTGGAGAGAGGAGAGAGGGAGAGAGAGATGAGGAAAATCTTAGGCTTTGCA
This sequence comes from Chimonanthus salicifolius, assembly GCA_013350335.1. Taxonomy (NCBI): domain Eukaryota; kingdom Viridiplantae; phylum Streptophyta; class Magnoliopsida; order Laurales; family Calycanthaceae; genus Chimonanthus; species Chimonanthus salicifolius. The sequence goes on from CM023533.1 coordinate 66,111,067, forward strand.
ATGATAAATTGGCCAAGTGATGGTGTTCATTGATTTTGTATTTCAGCCATCAACACCCCCGTTACTCCTCATCAAGCCTTGCACAAACCAAGGAGTAACTTGCAGCCAAGCAAAGCACCCCTTGGCATTCTACCCATGCAGCCATTCATATTCCCAAACAACTCACCTCAAATCCATGCATTTGCATTTAATTTCCACCATGGAACTCACCAAAACAAGTCCCCAACGTGTGGGACTTGTTTTGGTTGGGTTGAGGCCAGCCAACCTCTTCAACTTACCCTTAAAGTCACTGATTTACAGTCCCTTGAATTTCCATTTCAACTCACCCAACTCAAGGTATGTTTATTCCAACCCAACTCATCACATTTAATGCATTTCATTTAATGCACATGAGTTAACTCACCTTTTGATTTAATTCCAACTCACCTCAATCCCACTCAACTGATTTGAATCGTGTTTGAGCTACCTTGAGGGTTCACACGGTCAACAATAGTCAACTCGACCCGTTGGGTCCACTTTTAGCTCCTTGACCCGTTTTGACAACATGACCCCTTTATGGTATTTTGGTCATTTCTAATTGGTTTTTACATATGGATCAAGCCTACCCATTTTTCCTCCACTTGATTTCCAATCAAATAGGCTTAACCCCTTTTAATTTAAAATCACAAAATGGTCAAATAACCCAGCAAGACCCGATGGGCCCCATTTGGGCCCTTTGACCCATTTAGCCATTTTTGACCCAATTGATGTAAATTACCCATCCAATCAAACTTGAAATTCATAATGTGCTCATATGATCTTAATTTGAGCAATGGGCCATACCATTTCCTTACTTAACATCACAAAATAATTAATTTAACACATCAGGGGCATTTTCGTAATTTATCCACTTCATTGAGAAATTACCCATCCAATCAAACTTGACATTCATAATGTGCTCATATGATCTTAATTTGAGCAATGGGCCCCACTATTTCGTTATTTACCATCACATTTATTGAATTCACCAATCTAGGGGCATTTTCGTAATTATTCCAACCATTGAGAATTCTTTGACCCAATTAACCATTTTGACCTAATTTGATGTACATTACCCATCCATTATAATTTGACCCTTATAATATGTTCATAGGATCTTAATTTGAACAATGGGCCCCACTATTTTCTCATTTAACATCATAATTAATAAATTTACCAATCCAAGGGCATTTTCAGTAAATATTCATCTTATTGAGAAATCGGGGTGTTACAGTGTTTAACTCAACGTTTTTAGGAAAATGTCATCTATTCATGAGATCAATTTCTTCATCTATGCCGTCTTTGTTAAATACATATGTGAGAATTTTGATTTGAATATACAAACTTCGCTCACGTATACATTGAGAGAAAATAAACCCACCTTTGAGCGTTAGTCTTTCTGAGAGATATATTTGGTGAGGTTTGAAGTCAAAGCGCATTTTTTAATGATGGTTACAAAATTTGTGTGTATTTGGAAAAATAAGATTGTCATAATATTGGCTATCACACTCAACACTTTGGGTATAACTCTTGTAAAATGAATTTTAGAGTTGTTTGATATTTAGATTTTTGTCTATGTGTTTTTGCTGAAAAATTCGATGTTTGTGGGTATCATCACTTGAAGCCCTCACGAGATTATAACTCGTCCACTAATGGTGAGCTAGGGGTTTAAAGGCTTATTGCATACGCTAAATGTAATCGAGAGAACCAACGAAAGTGGTGTAATTTAGGATTTTTAATTTTCAGTTAGTAGTTTTTTTTATTATTTGTCCACTAAGGGCCAGGCCCAAGTGAATAGAGTGGCGTGAGAGTGTGTTTGTGTGCTTGAGGGTGAAAGACCAAGGTCCCACATCAGGAAGTTGAGGAATTTGAGAGGGGTTTATAAGTAGCCTTGCCCTCCTCTTCTAGCAAGACGCGTTTTGGACCTGGACTTGGGCCGGGTCCGATCCAAAAACCCTGCGGGCTCGCGCATGTGTACGAGTGTGCGCGTGTGGGCCCAAAGCAGACAATATCTTGCTGGGCCGAGCCCCAAGTCCTTTTTATGGGCAGGGCTATTACAAATGGCATCAAAGCCGAGCTCAGCACTCAAACTGTGTCGGCCTACTGCCTTCCACTGGATTCATTGGGTCGAGCCGGGGACGGCTCTGGGCTTAGGGGGATGGATTGTGAGACCCTGACCCGGCCTAGACAGCTGAGTCCACTACGGGCCAGGCCCAAGTGAACAGAGTGGAGTGAGAGTGTGTTTGTGTGCTTGAGGGTGAAAAACCAAGGTCCCACATCGGAAGTTGAGGAATTTGAGAGGGGTTTATAAGTAGCCTTGCCTTCCTCTTCCAGCAAGACGCGTTTTGGACCTGGACTAGGACCGGGTCAGATCCAAAAATCGTGCCGGCGCACGCGTGTGCACTTGTGTGCACGTGTGGGAACAATATCTTACTGGGCCGAGCGCCAAGTGTTTTTTTATGGGCCGGGCTGTTACAGTTATATGATCTCAAATTAACTTAAGAACCACATGCACATCCTAAAGCATCAAAATCCAACATCAATAATCTTAACATACATAATAATGAATCATATTGCAACATTATTGTCTTGACAATAAAACATCAAAAATACAACTTCGAATATAATTGTTGGACATTTCAACAAGGTTAGTAGCTGATTTCCAACTATCTAGTCAGATTGAGTCTCCTCACAGCCATTAGAATATTTTGTCTATCCCCTTACACTACTATGAGTAAGCACAAGATTACAACCACTATTCCAACAAATACCCCGTCGATTTCATAGGTCCAACATTACGTTCCAAAATACAATAAATCATGCAATATTTTCCTCTATCACATAAACAAAAATAGAGAACATCTATGTACAACCAAAGTATATTGTATTATTCTCCTTCAGCTAGAAATTTGTGAAGTGAATCCAATAGCTTTCCAACTTGAAATCAAACGTCCGGGAAGTGCTGCATAGAATTCGTTTGAAGTTTTGAGTATCCTTAATATTACTTCCAACTTAAACTAAACAATTGTAAGAGGGATTTCTAAGGTCCAAGGCTACCACACATTGGTCTAGTCTCATTGGGCACCTAGACTTCTTCACAAATGTAAGAAAGTTATTAAACATAGACGATTGGTGCTACCCCAACTAGGATCTATGGGCTATTCTAAGATCGAAAGCTCTATGAATAAGGTTTGCAAGTTCAACTCAAAAGAAAAGAAATAAACTGGACACTTTCTTTTGCTCAAGGAGATGGGCTAATTGGCACATATATAGATTGTTTTAAGCAACAGATAAGAAATTAAATTTTGGAATCAGTGTAAATGAGAAAGGAAAATAAATAGTTGCCAATTTGAGTCTACCCATATGAACTAAACATCTTTAATAATTTAATCAAGTAAAGTGGACACAAAAACTAAAATCACTAAGGTAACAGAGTTCAGAAAAAGGATCGGCTGACAGGAGAGGTCAAAACACCAAACATTAGGCTTTAAAGTAGTAACACCCTGCCCTTTTTCACTCGAAATCAGAGTCTATTTTTTTTTGATAATAAACAAAAGTGATTAAGAGCGGAGTGTCACGATGCGAGTTAAGTCCGTATTTCTAAAGTCCGACCCTTAACTGGCCAAACCTATGTGTGCATGGACTAAGTCTATGAGAACGGTTCACACATAGTACTTTATAATTCTTGTGGAATATTACTTAATCTAACTGCAAATTTTAATAGAACCTAAGTCTACTCCATTTTAGATAGCAAAGTACATAGTCGTTTATCCAAAATTACCTTAACTTGATCATTCAGTCAAACCATTCCAAACCATAGCAAATATTAACTAAATTATTACATGCCAACATCTAACTACTCAAATTACATGTCCATGTAAACTTATCAAAATATCAATAATAAAATCCATTCAAATAACCAAGCTCCTATGCTTGGCTTCTTTCACGATCCTCGGCCCATCCTTTCCTGTGTCATTCACTACAGTAGAAGTAGGGCGTTAGAACAACGCGTCTAGTAGGAATTCTAAGTAGGGTTATCACATGGGTTAGTATCAAATATCATATAAAATTTCATATCATCAAAATTCATGTAAAATCATGCCATGCCATATGCCTTATGCAATGAGTCCCACCCATCACATACATATAACCTCTTGATGGTATTCTCCTCATCAAGGTATCCCCACAGTGGTCTTTCAGATGCCCCGACGGAGTGTGGCCTCCGGATTCTACTTGATGGCATTATACACATCAAGGTCTTCCCACGATTGCCTTACGGACGCCCCGACGGAGCGTGGCCTCTGGTTACAAATTCCCCTCCCATGCCATGCATGAGATGTATATGTCCATATGCTATGTAATGTAAATACCATAGCATTAAAAACTTCACTTTTGAAACATAATATAAATTGCAACATAACCATCAAATAAAGATAAAACCATATACATATCCATGTTTCAATAAGGTAGAATCCTACCAATGACAACTAGTTTTGACCTCGCGTTCTTGTCCGAAAACCGTTCACTACCGTATACTGTTTGTAAGGTCCCGTCACCTTTTTACATAACAACAAGTCAAACTAAAGTCCCATTTGATTTAATGTCCAAAATCATATACACACCTTGTGGGGTTCGGCCATACACCATGGCCGAACCTCACTTATTTTGTTTTAGTCCCTCATTTGGGTTCTTAAGCCCAATCACACAATTCCATTGATTTATCCATTTATACATTAATCATCTAACCCATACAATAACGTAACTCCAAAAAAAAAAACACTTGTGGGGTTCGGCCATACACCATGGCCGAACCTCACTTACCTTAATTTTAACCCTTCTTTTTACTTATCACTTAATCACCTCTTAATAATTGCTTAACCTTTATTTCACCAAAATCTACCTTAGTGGGGTTCGGCCATACAACATGGCCGAACCTCACCTTCATAAATTTTGGTCCTTTTAATCCTTTTTCATTAGGTCCAATTGCCAATCCATTCATCTAAGCATTCACATATTAACCATCTAGCCCTTTATCATCCACCATTGACACTCCATGGGGTTCGGCCATACACATGGCCGAACCCAATGGTTCCTTATCTCCATTTAAACATTTAATTCATCAATAATTGGTTCTCATACTTCCATCCATTTACATCCTTTTAAACCTTTCAAAACAAAATACCATACATAACTCTTGGTGGGGTTCGGCCATACACCATGGCCGAACCTCACCCTTTGGTTTTGGTGCTCCTCTTTCCATTCTTTTTGATAATCCAAATGCATCCAAGTCCACCAATTTTCATTCATTTTAAACCTTAAAAACATCCACTACCTTCCATGGGGTTCGGCCATACAACATGGCCGAACCCTATGGTTCCTTTTTTTTTTTCCTTGAAGTCCCATAGCCATGATCTTAACCTTTGATGGGTTCGGCCATACATCATGGCCGAACCTAATCAATCTCTTTTTCATATTCAATGGTTATTGTGTATCCCTTTTAGGGTTTGGCCATGCAATGGCCGGATCATGTTTCCTTGACCATCTTTAAAATCCATTAGGATATTTACCCCATGTCCTTCCATGGTTACCATCTTTCACAACTTATTAATCACTAATGTTTCTTCATGGGGTTCGGCCATTTACTATGGCCGAACCCTATGGTTCCTTCTAAGATCATGTTCCTATTTTTCCATAATGACAATTTAGGGTTCGGCCATACAATGGCCGAACCATACTCTTAATCTTTGACCATCTTTTCTAATTATAAAATTTGTCGAGCACTTACCGTTTCTGCGACTCCTCCAATTTGTCCTTTGCTCCAACTTGTTCCTTTCCTTCCTTAGCCTCCTTATTCTTTCTTGCTCCTTTGGCCGAGACTGACCTTGCTGTAAACCCCTTGGAATAATTCGGCCAAGTGATATGGACTGAGGGAGAAGCTTAGAACAATGTTCCAAATCCTTGTCTTGAGAGTGGTTGGCTCTGTGTGATGATTTGAGATCACAAATCTTTTCTATGTCTATTCGTTGAGAAGTGATCGGCCAAGAGTGTGGTTTGTGGAGATGCAACCAGCCAATGTTCTTGTGTAGAGAGGTGGGACGGCCAAGGGAGAGAGAGTGAGGGAGAGAATGAATGGAAAACAAGTATGAGGGTTGACCAAAGGTGATGTCCCTTGATGGCACCCTTTTGTAACTCCCCTCCCCATTCATCTCCTCCACTTATTCCATTTGGGGGTTTCATCCTTGAGATGAAAACCTCCCAACGGTTTTGGCTCTTGGGCTGCCTTGGTGCAACCTTCCCTCATTAGTGTTTCATGTGTGGGTTTCATCTTTGAGATGAAACTCCCATGTGTAACTCCATTCCTTAATGCCTCCCTTGGGGTTTCATCCTTGAGATGAAACTCCCAAGGTACCCAACGTCTTCCATAGGTTGTCTTGGTGTATCCTTCCCCCCCATCTTCCTTCTCTCATTAACATTTCATGTGAGAGTTTCATTTTGAAATGAAACTCCCAAAGGCTACAACGGCTAAGCCTTAGTTGGCCTTGTGTAACCACCACTTTTTCTTTTAATTCCCCATATGGGGGTTTCATCCATGGGATGAAACTCCCACAAGCCAACGGTTTTGTCTTGCCTCCATGAAACTCCTCCTTTGGTTCTCTAATTGGAGTTTCATGCATGAAATGAAACTTCCATGCAATTCAACGTGTATAATGGTTTGAATTTGAAATAAAACTCCTCACCTTATGTAACTCCCACAAAACCGCCACCTCCATTCATTATCCATCTTTGGAGTTTCATGCATGGGATAAAATTCCCCATGTATCCAACGTGTATAATTGTTTGAAATTTGAAATCAACACACACAACTTTCATCCACACACTTCACTCACTTAAAATTAATTTAGCTCCCTCAACTCAACCCATTCATTTAATTCAACTCAACCAATAAATTCAACTCCACCATTAAACTCAACTCATCCATTTAATTTGAGTTAACTTAAACACTTGTTTGCATTCCCATTTAATTCAGCCTTAACCAAATTAAACTTGAGCTCACCCAATGGTCAATCAAGTCAACTATGACCTATTGGGTCTTTTGACCCAAATAACACCTTGACCCAATTAGATGCACATTACCCATTTACTTTAATTTGATCCTTATAACATGTACATTGGGTCTTAATTGAACATTGAACCCCACAACTTACCCATCTAAGGTCATATCCTTTTAATTCACCATTTCAATGGCAATTTCCGTAAATATTGATAAACTGAAAATCTGGGGTATTACAACACAATCCTCTTTTTAAAATTTTTGTCCCAAAACTCGAACGAAGTAGGGTTCCAAAGTAAATTACATAAATAGTTCAGGGTGAGCTGTTCTCATCTCCGATTCGAGTTCCTAAGTGGCTTCCTCAATACCATGTCGATCCCATACTACTTTGACGAACTGAATTGCTCTGTTTCGTAACACCCTTTGTTCAGTCTCCACTATTCTGACAGGCTTCTCGACATAAGTCACATCACTTTGTACCTCTATATCTTGTACATTCAATACATGAGACGGATCGGGATTGTACTTCCTCAACATCGATATATGAAACACATCGTGTAGAGATGCCAATTGTGAAGGAAGTGCCAACTGATAAGCTACATCCCTCATCCTTCTTATGACTGGAAACGGCCCCACGTATCTTGGTGACAGTTTCCCCTTCTCTCCAAATCTCATGTGTCCCTTTCGTGGCGAGACTTTCAAGAACACCATGTCCCCCACTTCAAATTCAAGGAACCTCCTCCTCTTGTCGGCATAGCTCTTCTATCGACTCTGTGCAGCCAATAGGTGCTGACGAATCAACTGTATTTGTGCTGTAGTCTCTGCGACTAAATCGGGTCCAATCAGCGCAGGCTCACCGGCTTCTGTCCAGCACACTGGTGACCTACATGGTCTACTATATAAAGCCTCAAATGGAGCCATCTGAAGGCTTGCCTGGTAACTGTTGTTATATGAGAACTCTACCAGCGGCAAGTGATCCTCCCATCCACCCTTGAAATCTAGCATGCACGCTCTCAACATATCCTCCAGTGTTTGTATTGTCCTTTCTGACTGTCCATCAGTCTGTGGATGGAACGCTGTACTAGTCAGTAGATCGGTCCCCATGGCCGACTGCATACTCTGCCACACTCTGCCAGTGAATCGGTCATCTCTGTCAGATACTATAGTCCGAGGAATACCATGTAATCTAATGATATCCTTGATATAACGCCGACCCAAAGTCTCAGATGAGTCTGTCATCTTGATTGGAAGAAAATGTGCAGACTTGGTCAGTCGATCTACCACGACCCATATAGCATCGTTGCCCTTCGAGGACCATGGCAACCCCGTCACGAAATCCATAGAGATGTGCTCCCATTTCCATTCTGGCACTGGTAAGGGTTTGAGTAACCCTAGTGGCTTCTGATGTTCCATCTTAACTTGCTGACAAGTTAAACAATGAGCCACAAACTCTGCAACATCTCTTTCGAGACTGTGCCACCAATAATGTCTCTTCAGGTCGTGATACATCTTTGTGTTGCCCGGATGAATGGAGAGCTTGGTCTGATGTGCCTCAACCAGCAACTCTTTTCTCCAGCTTTTTGGCACATATATTCTACCCCGGAATACAAGACCTTGTCCTGGTCGTAATTCCCATTCCGGTATGACCATGCCAGTAGACATCTTGGCCCATATCTCTTCCACTTCCGGATCTGCTCGTTGCTCTTGTTCAATCTTGGTAACCATGTTGGACTGTATGATTAAATTGTACATACTCCCATGGTTGTTGATATGCAGATTGAACTCTCGAATGGTATTCAACATCTCCCATTCTGTCTTGATCAAACATGCCACTGATGCATGTGATATGCGGCTGAGAGCATCTGCCACCTTGTTGGCCTTACCTGGATGATATTGAAGCGCAAACTCATAATCCGCCAGATATTCCATCCATCGACGTTGCCTCAAGTTGAGCTCTTTCTGATCAAACAAGTACTTCAAGCTCTTATGGTCTGAAAACACTTCAAATTTCTCGCCATATAAATAGTGTCTCCAACTTTTGAGAGCGAAGACCACTGCAGCCAATTCCAGATCATGCGTGGGATAAAGGCGTTCATGAATTTTTAACTATCTTGATCCATAAGCCACCACACGCTGAGTTTGACTGAGGACACACCCGAGTCCTTCTCTTGAAGCATCACATTGTACCTCATAACCTTTGCCTCTTTCCGGGAAACTCAAAATAGGAGCTCTTGTAAGTCTCTCTTTCAGTGTTTCAAATCTCCGGTTGCACAAATCTAACCATTCAAATTTGACTCCTTTCTGAGTGAGTCAGGTCAGTGGAGATGGAATCTTAGAGAAGTCCATAATAAACTTCCTGTAATAACCAGCCAATCCCAAGAAACTGCGGATCTCGGTTACATTCTTTGGCGCTTTCCATTTGCTTACTGCTGTCACCTTAGCCGGATCCACGGCTATACCTTCTTCGGATATAACATGCCCCAAGAAATTAACCTTGGATAACCAGAATTGACATTTACTGGCTTTGGCATATAACTTGTTCTTTCTCAAAGTGTTCAAGACTATCCGTAGGTGCTCAGCATGTTCCTCCTAACTTTTGGAATAGATCAGGATATCATCAATAAATACAATCACGAACTGGTCCAGGTACGGACGGAAGATCATGTTCATTAAATCCATGAACACAGCCGGTGCATTGGTGAGTCCAAACGGCATGACTACAAACTCATACAGTCCATACCACGTCCTGAAGGCTGTCTTCTCTATGTCTTCCTCCCTAACCTAGATTTGGTGGTATCCGGACATCAAATCAATCTTAGAGAAATGGCTGGAACCCCTCAGTTGATCGAATAGATCGTTGATCCTGGGTAGGGGATATTTGTTCCTGACAGTTAGTTGGTTCAGTTTCCGGTAATCCACACACATTCGGAGTGAACCGTCCTTTTTCTTCACAAACAACACTGGAGCTCCCCAACATGATGTGCTGTTTCGGATGCAACCCAGTCTGAGCAGTTCATCAATCTGCTTCTTTAGCTCCGACATCTCTGCTGGTGCCATCCGATAATGTGGTAATGACACTGGTGAGGTGCCAGGGTACAACTTGATTTCAAAATTGATCTCCTTCATGGGCGGCAAGCCGGGGAGTTCTTTTGGGAAAACATCTGCATATTCTTTCACTATTGCTGGAAGTTCAGCAACCGGTGCCTTGTTCAATTTGATATTGTTCAATACCAGATGATTCAACCCTTCCTGCAGTCTGCTTTACTTGTCTGTACGAACCACATATTGCTTCCCCTCGGGTGACCAAAATGTCACTATGCGGCGATAACAATCAATGTTGGCCTGAAAGCTAGCCAACCAGTCCATGCCAAAGATAATATCGTACTCAGTTATATCGAGTACCAGATAATTGAACTCAAATCTGAGTCCAGCGAATTCAGTATTCACTGCCGTGCATATGAGTCCCAATGACGTGTCTCCGACAGGGGACACAATTGTGAGTGATGTGGACAGTTTTTGAACTAAAGTACCAGTAGCAGTTATAAATGCAGCAGATATGAAAGAGTGTAAAGTTCCAGTATCAAATAGTGCATAGGCATAGGAACTACTGACTACAGCCATACCTTGAATCACAGAATGATCCACATCCGTTGGAGGAGCTAGAGTAAACAATCGTCTAGATCCAGTAGGGTTAGGCGCCCGTCCCGCTGGTTATATGTCCTGCCTCCTCGGGAGTTAGCTGGCCTAGTTGGTGGACGGAATGATCCTCTGGAATAAGAGAGTTTGTTAAGCTTTGGGCAATCCCTCTTGAAGTGACCCGGCTGATCACAATGGAAACAGTTGTTCACCCCTCGGAGAACCTGAGTGACTGATGCAGATGGGAAGGACTGGTTGGGACGAAAGCCCCTTGTGGACCCAGTAGATGGTGAGGGTCTGCTAAAGTTCGGTCGGAACTTCTTGTTGGGCTGGAATGCACCCCTCCCACTTTGAGCTCGGCGGTTGTCAAACCGCACCATCTCAGCCATTTCTTGCACGGCTATTGTGGCCCTGCTGACCACTTCTGCCAATGTGGCTGCCTTGAATATGGTCACTTTGGCCCTAATGCTTGGCCGTAGGCCCCGTTCAAACTTACGTACCCTTCTATATTCTATGTCTACCATATAAAATGCATAACAAGACAGACTGAGGAATTCTCGGTGATACTCCGTCACCAACATGGATCCTTATACCAAGGATATGAACGGTTGGGTATGACGTTCCTTCTTCTCCTTAGGGAAAAAGTGATCAAAAAATGTAGCTAAGAACTGCTCCTAGGTCATTGCAGTCCTTTCCCTTTCCAGCACAAGTGCTTACTGTTTTTCTATAACCTCCCACCATTTACCGGCATCCTCGATCAGTTGAGATGTAGCCAGCAGAATCTTGTCAGCATGACTCGAGATCTGGAGTAGGGTCAAGTTCTGAGTGATCTTCTTCAGCCAATGTTCTGCTCCGACAGTTCCTTCCTTTCCCTTGAAGTAGGGAGGGCGTTGTTGCTGGAAATCTTTGACCATGTTCCGGTTATTGGCGTCACTAGTGGTTCCACTTCCATTCTGATGCTGTTGGAGAACAGAAGTAACTATTGCTTGAACCAAGCTTTGTAGTTCACGAGGCACCACTTGTATACTCACGCTGCTTTGCTCCTCTTTATCTTGTTCACTATAGTGAGAGTGTCGCTCTTCCTCTTCCCGCTGTGAGTGCCGTTCATCTTCCTCATTTTGAGATTGCTCCTTCTCATGTTGAGATTTTTCATGTTGAGATTGTTCCTTCTCATGTTGAGATTTTTCATGTGGAGATTGCTCCTTCTCATGTTGAGATTTTTCCCTCTCTTCCTCATGTTGGGAGTTTTGTACCACTTTCTCCTTCCCTTTCTGGTCTTGTCGAGTCTTTTTTTTTGGATCCATTTTCCCTAAGTCATAAAGAAAACATTATTGACTTAGTTTCCTCGTACAGTTTGTGTTATCACTATTTTGGGAAGATTTCCAAATAAGCACTCTTGGTTTTCCTTGTTTTTGGGGGAAATTTCTAAATACCTATTGTTTGTTTCTCAATTTGGGGATATCGGGGAAGTGTATCCTATTTTGCTATGTTTGACAGATCCAATCATGATGACTGTACTTACTTTGCTATCTTTCATTGTTATTCTCAGATTGATTGTTCAGTCTGAGTCTAACGACGTAAATTAATTCGGCCCCCAGTCAGCGGACTCCGAAGGGTCGGTCAGTTGGGATTCTTATCTGTCAGTGAGATATGAAACCGTCTTAATCTTACTTCGAAAGATTCAATTTTCCCGTTTCGCTTAGATACCAACTGTAACACCCCAGCCTTTTTCACTCAAAATCAGAGTCTATTTTTTTTTTTAATAATAAACAAAAGTGATTAAGAGCGGAGTGTCACGACGCGAGTTAAGTCCTGACTTCTAAAGTCCGACCCTTAACTGGCCAAACCTATGTGTGCATGGACTAAGTCCATGAGAATGGTTCACACATAGTACTTTATAATTCTTACGGAATATTACTTAATCTAACTGCGGATTATAATAGAACCTAAGTCTACTCTATTTTAGATAGCAAAGTACATAGTCATTTATCCAAAATTACCTTAACTTAATCATTCAGTCAAACCATTCCAAACCATAGCAAATATTAACTAAGTTATTACATGCCAACATCTAACTACTCAAATTACATGTCCATGTAAACTTATCAAAATATCAATAATAAAATCCATTCAAATAACCAAGCTCCTATGCTTGATTTCTTTCACGATCCTCGACCCCATCCTTTCCTGTGTCATTCACTACGGTAGAAGTAGGGCGTTAGAACAATGCGCCTAGTAGGAATTCTAAGTAGGGCTATCACATGGGTTAGTATCAAATATCATATAAAATATCATATCATCAAAATTCATGTAAAATCATGCCATGCCATATGCCTTATGCAATGAGTCCCACCCATCACATACATATAACCTCTTGATGGTATTCTCCTCATCAAGGTATCCCCACAGTGGTCTTTCAGACGCCCCGACGGAGTGTGGCCTTTGGATTTTATTTGATGGCATTATACACATCAAGGTCTTCCCACGATTGCCTTACGGACACCTCGACGGAGCGTGGGCTCCGGTTACAAATTCCCCTCCCATGCCATGCATGAGATGTACATGTCCATATGCTATGTAATGTAAATACCATAGCATTAAAAACTTCACTTGTGAAACATAATATAAATTGCAACATAACCATCAAATAAAGATAAAACCATATACATATCCATGTTTCAATAAGGTAGAATCCTACCAATGACAACTAGTTTTGACCTCGCGTTCTTGTCCGAAAACCGTTCACTACCGTATACTGTTTGTGAGGTCCCGTCACCTTGTTACATAACAACAAGTCAAACTAAAGTCCCATTTGATTTAATGTCCAAAATCATATACACACCTTGTGGGGTTCGGCCATACACCATGGAAAACCTTACTTATTTTGTTTTAGTCCCTCCTTTGGGTTCTTAAGCGCAATCACACAATTCCATTGATTTATCCATTTATACATTAATCATCTAACGCATACAATAACCTAAGTAAAAAAAAAACAACATTTGTGGGGTTCGGCCATACACCATGGCCGAACTCACTTACCTTAATTTTAACCCTTCTTTTTACTTATCACTTAATCACCTCTTAACTAATTGCTTAACCTTTATTTCACCAAAATCTACCTTAGTGGGGTTTGGTTTGGCCATACAACATGACCGAACCTCACCATCATAAATTTTGGTCCTTTTAATCCTTTTTAATTAGGTCCATTTGCCAATCCATTCATCTAAGCATTCACATATTAACCATTTAGCCCTTTATCTGTAACGCCCGCCCCTTTTCACTACGCTTTAGCTTAGAAATCAGAGTATATTTTTTTTTGAATTAAAGAGTGACAAAGAGCGTGGGACGTCACGACGCGAGTTAAGTCCGAGCTTCCACAGCTCGGCCCTTAACTGGCCAACCCTATGTGTGCGTGGAACTAAGTCCACGAAGAACGGTTCACACGTAGAACGTAAGCTTGCAGAATATTTAACCAAATACGGAATTATAATAGAGTCTATCCTACCAATTTTAGATAACAAGGAAGTTACATCACTTAATTAATAATAACACCTCAAAATTATAATGTCCAAAGTAAAGTCCAACCCATAGCAAGTAATCTAAAATATTACAGTCCAACGAGCTAAGTTACTCAAATTACATTTCCAAAATAAACTTAAGTAAATAAACTAGCTCACTCCTCCAAGCTCCTACGCTTGGCTCCAGTCACTTCCTTCATTTCCTCCATTTCATGCGTCATCATCTAAGGTGGAAGTAGGGCATTAGACAACGCGCCTAGTAGGTACTCCGAGTAGGGCCAACACATGGATTAGTGATAAGAAAACACATAGGTAATAGTATATCAAAGCCATGCAATTAAATACAATGCCATGCAATGGGTGTCATATGCCATGAGTTCCACCCATCATCCATATCAACATCATACAATGTCCCTCTTGATGGAAAAACCTCATCAAGATAAATATAAACACATAGTAACCTTCTTGTTTGAATAGCCTCATCAAGATAATCATAAACACATAGTAACCTTCTTGTTTGGATAACCTCATCAAGATAATCATAAACACATAGTATCCCCATGTATGTTTATCAGTCGCCCCGACGGAGCATGGACTCTGGTTTCATTTCATCCCTCCCATGCTATGCATGAGATGTAAGTGCAGTATGCCATATAATAATATTACAAACCATAGCATTAAATCCCATCTTAAAACATGTTATTTGATTACCAAAATAAATCAAGTAAAACATTCATATACACATAATCCATGGCGTACAATGAGGTAGGAATCCTACCAAATACCAACTAGTGTTCCTTTGCGTTTTCGTCCAAGAATTTGGTCACCAATCGCGCACCGCTTGCGATGTCCCGATACCTTATTACACATCATCAAATTAATCCATGTTTCAACCATGCCTAAGTCCATTACTCAAACCTTAGTGGGGTTCGGCCATACACCATGGCCGAACCTCACCCACTTGATTTCGGGTCCCATTTTAATCCATTGATCATTTTAGTCATATGAGTCTAAAAACCAGCAACCCTATGCTTCATTAATCAGCAAATCAGATCATTATTACAAGCCCCTAAGTCTACAAACATCCCCCATGGGGTTCGGCCATATACCATGGCCGAACCCATGGTTCTTCATTTTTTGGCCTTATTTACATTTTTGCCACTCCTCCTTTCCATGGCTAAGCTCTCATTTTATTTTCACACCCTTAGGTCCATAACTGATCCATAAACATGGATCCATGATTATTTCATTAACCATGACATAAAATCATTAAAAATCAGCCATTTACTTAACCTAATTCCCATTCATTTAAACACATGCATAGACCTTAACTTAGCCCATAAAATGGCTCACAAATGCGTCATGGGTTCGGCCATACACCATGGCCGAACCCATGATGTCTTTTCCTCATCTTTTTCTTGGATCTTTTATCACATGTAGATCCACCACAAGGTCCCTCCATGAGGGGATTCCATCATACATTTAAATCACCATTTTTGAACATCATTAGGTACATTTTGAGTCCATTGTAGTCACCAACCTTCCCTCATCATTTTCCATATTTTTCACCCTTAACATCACTAACACACCACCATAGGGTTTGGCCATACACCATGGCCGAACCCATGGTTCATGGTTCATCCTTAGTTGTAAGGTTTAGGGCCATAATATCAACAATATTTGTCCATGGTTTCCTTCATTAAAACCCCTTAAAAACTTACAAACATTTAATCATTCTAAGCCTCAAAATCATTAATACATTACTCCATGGTTTCCATCCTTTAAACCCATGGAGAAAAACTTAGTATCATTCCATGGGGTTCGGCCATACCCCATGGCCGAACCCTATGGTAGGTTATATCTCCCAAAAATCACATTTTCATGCTTTCATCTTTGATAGTTTTCATACAAGAAAACCCTAGGGTTTGGCCATGCAAAGGCCAAACCATAATCTTAGACCATACATCTTATTTTAGTCATGCATGGGGTCCTTTCCACATCTCCAAAATAATTAGGGTTCGGCCATTGCGATCCTTGAACCCTTCTTGTCATGCATGCATGCATAATCCATATACATACATAGTTTCCTTATTTGTTCCATTATTCATAGCCTACCTTACCCATTAGGATTTGTCCACTTCTTAATCCCTTTCTTGGATGGATCTTAAATCCATGGCCCATGAAATTTTGGCCACCATTTAATCCAAGAAAAATGGACTTCATTTTAATCCTTAAAAACATAACCTCTTGTTTGGAGATACTTACCAATCCGTGGCTCTCCCGGTTGTCTCTTGCTCTTCTTGATCCTTAGCCTTTCTCCTTCCTTCTTCTCCTTGATGCTCAGCCAATGGTGATCTTGATCAAGATGAGATCACCAAAGTTTGGTTCGGCCAATGATTGAGGTAGGTTTGAGGGAGGGAAAGGAGGAAAGAAAGGAAGAATCTTCTAAGTCTTGATCTTGAAGGTGTGATCGGCCAAGCTTAGGTTCTTCTCTTTTCTTCTAAGTTTCTTTCTCTTCTTTTGGTCTTTGGAGAGAGGGGAGGACGGTTTGGAGAGTGAGTGAGAGATGGAGAGATGGAAATGAGATGGGGAATGTGATGGAGCCTCAGTCTTTTCCCATCTCAACTTGGGTTGCTTGGGTTAGACTCCACCCTCATTAAGGTGGAGTCGTCCCCATGATGTCCATTGACCAAACCAAATGGGGAAGGTATGGCCTTGCATGCCCTTAATCCTAGGCCCCTTGTCCCTTAGTGGTGGTGGTTGGGATGAGGTGGAACCACCACCACACAATGGTCAAAGCATGTCCAATCTTACCCCCATTTTATGGATCTTGTTGGATGAGGTGACACCACCACCCATGCCAACGGTTTTGGTGTGTCTTGGTTTGGTGGTTTGGGTGGTTTCCATGAGATGAAACCACCCACTTGACTCACTCATTTGACTCACCCATTTGACTCACCCATTTATTTAATTTGATATCTAAGTTAGGTTATTTAATTCCATAATTTAATTCCATTTAGTTCCCTTTTAATTTTCCATGAATCCACCCATGGTTGACCAAGTCAACCATGGTGGCTGGCCCCACCAATTCCTTAGCCAACCCGCCACCTCATTTGATGAGGTGGAGGTGGGTCCCACTTGATCATGCCACCTTGGTTTATTCAAGATTAACTTAGGTGACTTACATTAATTAATTCATCTTAATTTACTTTGATCCTCCTTAATTCCCTTTGACTTATCCATGGTTGACCAAGTCAACCATGGTGGTCGGCCCCACCTAAGTCATGATCCACATGCCACCTCACTTGATGAGGTGGAGGTGGGCCCCACTAGACCATAACACTTGGATAATTCTAAATTTAACTTAGGTGATTTTTAATCACTTCAATCCATTCTATCTAATTGGATCACCATTGGCCCATGGCCCAATTAAATTCCACTTCCTACCCATTTACCCTAATGCATAAACCCTTTTGACCCATTGGGTCCCAAATGGGTATTTGACCCAATTGACCTTCCTTGACCCAATTAACCATCATTGACCCATTTAAATGAAATTAATCCCCTCCTTGGTCCATTGGCCCTTGCTTTGGTCATTGGCCCAATTTTGATCAATTTAACATCCATTCCATCAAAATTCTTAATTTCACTCATTAAAATAAATAATAGCCAACATATGTATTGATTTAAAAATCCGGGCTATTGCATTATCATCCACCATTGACACTCCATGGGGTTCGGCCATACACATGGCCGAACCCTATGGTTCTTTATCTCCATTTAAACATTTAATTAATCAATAATTGGTTCTCATACTTCCATCCATTTACATCCTTTTAAACCTTTCAAAACAAAATACCATACATAACTCTTGGTGGGGTTCGGCCATACACCATGGCCGAACCTCACCCTTTGGTTTTGGTGCTCCTCTTTCCATTCTTTTTGATAATCCAAATGCATCCAAGTCCACCAATTTTCATTCATTTTAAACCTTAAAAACATCCACTACCTTCCATGGGGTTCGGCCATACAACATGGCCGAACCCTATGGTTCCTTTTTTTTTCCCTTGAAGTCCCATAGCCATGATCTTAACCTTTGATGGGTTCGGCCATACATCATGGCTGAACCTAATCAATCTCTTTTTCATATTCAATGGTTATTGTGTATCCCTTTTAGGGTTTGACCATGCAATGGCCGGATCATGTTTCCTTGACCATCTTTAAAATCCATTAGGATATTTACCCCATGTCCTTCCATGGTTACCATCTTTCACAACTTATTAATCACTAATGTTTCTTCATGGGGTTCGGCCATTTACTATGGCCGAACCCTATGGTTCCTTCTAAGATCATGTTCCTATTTTTCCATAATGACAATTTAGGGTTCGGCCATACAATGGCCGAACCATGCTCTTAATCTTTGACCATCTTTTCATCTTATTCCATCTTTATCTTACTCTCTCCATCTCTCCCACTCTCATTTACACGTTCTCCCTCTTTTGCTCTTCACCACCGTCCCACACCAAGGAAAGAAAGAAGAAGAGAATAAAAGAGAGAATAAAGGTGCAAGTGTTGGCCACCACTCCAAGATAAAAGCTTGGTATCTTCTTTCTCACCATCTCCTCCTCTCCCTCTCTCAAATACACCCTATCTTAGCCGACCCAAGTGTTGGGGTTTTCCATTGGGTCAAGCACATCTTAACCGACCAATCAAGGAGAAGAAGAGAAGAGAAGGCCAAGGGATCCGAGAGGAGAAGGAAACGTCGGAGGAGCCATCGGATTGTAAGTATTTTCTAAAACAAGAGGTTAGGTTTTTAAGGTTTATAAATGGGTCCATTTCTTAGATTTAAATAATGGCCAAATTATCATGGGCATTGGATTTCAAATCCATTCCATGGAAGGATGGAAAAAATGAACAAAGTGGATAAATTAGGTTAAGGAAAAATAAATACATTAAGGACATTGGTATTAAGAATTGTTTTTAAGCATGGATGTAGGTAGGATTTGAAGGAAATCATGGGCCATAGGGTTCGGCCATGTAGCATGGCCGAACCCCATGGTAGAGGTTGATTAATTTATTAGGGTTTATAAGAATGGAAGCATGGAAAATGATTTTAGGGTTTTAAGTTTTTAAATGATTAAATGTGGGTAATTTTAAAGGGTTTTAAAATGGAAGCCATGGTAAGTGAGGTATGATTTTTAGGGTTTTAAAGAATGGAATACATGGAGGGTGATTAATGATTTTAGGGTTTTAAATGAATGAATGTGAGTGATTTTTAAAGGGATTTAAATGAGGAAAAATCATGGGGAATATTGGTGGTGTTGATGAACCAAAGTGAACCTAATGTTGATAGTTGTAATGGGAATGTGGCTAAGTTAATGGACTTAAATATGATTAAGGAATGATGATATTATGTGATATTAAATTGCACAAGCATACTTGTATTGTGAGTGCATGTGAATATACATGAATTGAATTCTTGTTGTTGAGTGTATGAGGTGATGAAATGAGGAAAGACTAATAGTTATGATCATACTAATTAAGTGAGGAAAGAGTATGTAAAAATGTACAATGATGAACTATATACGACAAATGATGATAAGATGCATGAACTTTTGATGTGGGTTATATGTTGCATATGTTTATGAGTGAGATAAATGTGGATAAAAAGGGTGGGGAGTGTTTGATAATGTGATATATGGGTATACTTAGGGGATGGTACAATCGTTTTTAGAAATGGCTTTTATATTGGTGATGACTTGTGACTTGACATATAACGAGTGATGATAGGCCTTGAAATGGGAGTAATGGCCAGATTTAAAGTGCGGACCTCGACATGGGGGTAGGGGCTGATTTTTGATGATGTTGTGTCATGACTAAGGAGTCATTAAGGGATCCAAGTCTATGGATCAATTATGGACAAAAAAAAATGTATATGGTTAAGTGAATGTCTAACTATGGGAAAGGTAGTGGCAAAACCGTAATTAATGGCCAAATTCAAGAACCCATGGAAGTTGATCATGGACTTAGGGGCTCTAAGTAATAAACTTAGGTATGGTTAAATGAAGCCTAGGGTGGCTGATTTTTAGATTTATGTGATTTAAATATTTGATAGATTAAATGGGACCCACAAGACTGCATAGTGAGGTTCGGCCATGATGTATGACCGAACCCCACTAAGGCATATGTTAGGGACATGGATATGATTTAAAATATGGGCTGATTATTCATATGTAATAAGGTATCGGACGTCGCAAGCGGTGCGCGTATCGGTGACCGAATTATCGGACAAAAACGGAAAAGGACGCTAGTCGGTATTCGGTAGGATTCCTACCTCTTTGTAAGCCATGGAATATGTATTATGTATGGGTTTTTCCTTGATTTATTTTGGTAAGCATATGATTGTTTTAATATGGTCTTTAAGGCTATGGTGTGTATATTGATGCTTTGCTTGATCTACTTTTGATAATCAAATTATATGTTTTATTGATGGGATTTTAAATGCCATGGTTTGTGTTATCATATTTATTACATGGCATATGGCATCTACATCTCATGCATGACATGGGAGGGATATGACAGGGGAAGGATGAAATGAAACCGGAGTACATGCTCCGTCGGGGTGACCGAGAAGCAAACATGGGGACACCTTGACAAGGTTTTTCCGTCAAGGGGGATGATTTGTGATTGTTTATATCTGGACGAGGTTTTGCCGTCCAGGGGGATGATTTGTGATTGTTTATATCTGGACGAGGTTTTGCCGTCCAGGGGGATGATTTGTGATTGTTTATATCTTGATGAGGTTTTGCCGTCAAGGGGGATGATGTGTGACTGTTTATATCTTGACGAGGTTTTGCCGTCAAGGGGGATGATTTGTGATTGTTTATATCTTGACGAGGTTTTGCCGTCAAGGGGGATGATGTGTGACTGTTTATATCTTGACGAGGTTTTGCCGTCAAGTGGATGATTTCTGATTGTTTATATCTTGACGAGGTTTTGCCGTCAAGGGGGATGATTTGTGATTGTTTATATCTGGACGAGGTTTTGCCGTCCAGGGGGATGATTTGTGATTGTTTATATCTGGACGAGGTTTTGTCGTCCAGGGAGATGCTTTGTGATTGTTTGTATCTTGATGAGGTTTTGCCGTCAAGGGGGATATGACAGCATGATGGTATGGATGATGGGTGGGATTCATAACACAAACACCCATGGCATAGCATTCATTTTATGGTTTTTCGTTATACTATTATCTATATGCTTTGTTATCACTAATCCATGTGTTAGCCCTACTCGGAGTCCTACTGGGCGCGTTGTCTAACGCCCTACTTCTACCTTAGCTGATGACGCAGGAGATGGCGGACACGAAGGACGAGACGGGAGCCAAGCGTAGGAGCTTGGGAAAGCGGGCTACTTAGTTTATTTAAATTTATTTTGGAATATGTAATTGAGTAGCTTAGCTCGTCGGAATGTAATAATGTAGATTACTTACTGTGATTTGGATTTTATTTTGGACATTATCATTTTGAAGTAATTCAATAATTTAAATGATGTAATCTTCCCTGCTATCTACAAATTTGTAGGAAAGACTCTATTTTTAATTCCGCAATTAGTTTAATATCTCTCGAGCTTATGTCTACGTGTGAACCGTTCTAGTGGACTTTGTTCCACGCACACGTAGGGTTGGCCAGTTAAGGGCCAGGCTTTAGAAGCTCGGACTTAACTCGCGTCGTGACGTCCGCGCCCTTTGTCACCTTTTATTTCAGAAAAAAAAAATAGACTCTGATTTTCAGTGAAAAGGGGCGGGCGTTACATTATCCATCTTTGGAGTTTCATGCATGGGATAAAATTCCCCATGTATCCAACGTGTATAATTGTTTGAAATTTGAAATCAACACACACAACTTTCATCCACACACTTCATTCACTTAAAATTAATTTAACTCCTTCAACTCAACCCATTCATTTAATTCAACTCAACCAATAAATTCAATTCCACCATTAAACTCAACTCATCCATTTAATTTGAGTTAACTTAAACACTTGTTTGCATTCCCATTTAATTCAGCCTTAACCAAATTAAACTTGAGCTCACCCAATGGTCAATCAAGTCAACTACGACCCATTGGGTCCCAATTGGGTCTTTTGATCCAAATAACCACCTTGACCCAATTCGATGCACATTACCCATTTACTTTAATTTCGTCCTTATAACATGTACATTGGGTCTTAATTGAACATTGAACCCCACAACTTACCCATCTAAGGTCATATCCTTTTAATTCACCATTTCAATGGCAATTTCCGTAAATATTGATAAACTGAAAATCTGGGGTATTACAAAAGTAAACCAAACAAATAGATGGAAAAGACAAAAATGGAAAGGAGGAACAATTATCTGCATGTTTGGTTGGCTTGGAAAGGAATATACAAACATTGGGAACAACTTCTTACAACCCCAAGGTGATTGAATTCAAGCCCAAACAATCCACATCCAAAAAGGTTTTCAGACCGAAAACCAGTCTCTACTATCAATAGTTTATGGGTTGAGCACATAAAAAGAATTCAAAGTTCTTGCCTAAAGCCTAAAGTGGGAAGGTCAACATTCCTTGATATTCACTTTGACATGAAGAGTAACTACAGAGTAAAAATTCTATCAGTACATATTTTATTTTATTCTTGAAAGCAAAATGAAAACTTCTACACATTATAAACACTTGTAGGTTCAAATCACATATTCTCACAGTCACATAATAAATAAATAAAACCAGGTTTTAAACCAATGAATATAGCTTTTAAATAATAAGTATCTTAAAATCAATTCGTAAGTGAACGAAATATGAAGAGAACACCTGATAAAATAATAAGGTGGAGATAATGCTAATCATATTCAAATAAAGTCTTAAGTAACAAGAATAAAAGAAAAATAAAAGGATTATCTTAAACGAGTAAAGGTTTAAGATGAAATAAAAAATTTATGAAAATTTTACTTATTCAGTTGGTTGGGAAAAATTTAAATCATTAATGAATAAATCTCAATTTTAACCTTGAACATTTTCAATCAAGAATTAAAATAAATAACAAGAAATAAATAGTCTAAATGATCTTGAAAACATAGTAGTTGGAAGAAAATAATGATTTAAAACCCCAACCATTTCACCTCTTTAAAAGCTGCAACATTGTACATGTAACACCCCGTTTTCTCAAAGATATTGATATTTACTAAAATGCCATTGGAATGGTAAATTAGAAGGTTATGATTGTAAATGAGAAAATGGTGGGGCCCATTGTTCAAATTAAGGCCTATTGTAGATATTATAAGGATCAAATTAGATTAAATGGTTATTGTACATCTATTTGGGTCAAGATGGTTATTTGGGTCAAAGGACCCAATTGGGACCCAATGGGTCATAATGGACTTGTTTGACCATTGCGTGAGACCCAAATTTAATGAGGTTAAGCTGGAATGATTGGAAACTAAATGGAGCATAAATGGGTAGGCTTGAGGCACATATGAAAATCACATGCAAATGGCTAAAACACCCATAAATGGGTCAGGCGTCAAATTGGATCCATGGGCTAAATGGGGACCCAATGGGTCGAGTTGACCATGTGGACCATGGTTGACCATGTGGACTCTCAAGTGAACTCACATATGAGTTAAATCAGTTTGAATTGGGACTGAAGTGAGTTGGTATTCAATGAAGTAATGAGTTGACTCAAGTGCATTAAATGAAATGCATTAAGTAAAGTGAGTTGGGTGAGTTGAGTTGGAAATCAAAGGGACCTTGAGTCAAATGAGTCAATGGGAGATGAGGAGTTGCCATAACCTTTAAACACTATCAAGTGAGGTCCCACACGTTGGGAGCTTATGCATGGAATTCAATGAAGAGTGAAGAGTCACGTTGGTTGGCGCCAAGGGGTACAATGGTTGGTGTCAAGGGATGCATTGGTTGGTGCCAAGGGATGCATTGGTTGGTGTCAAGGGATGTCTTGGTTTGTGCCAAGTGACTCCTTGGTTTGATCAAAGAGTAATGAGGGTAAATGAATGGTTTTTGGGGCTGTTATATAAAGGAGATAAACCATATGCTTGGTCGATTGTCACTCAATGAAACCATAGAATTCATCTCTCTCCCCCTCTCTCAAGAACACACCCACTTGGCCGAATTATCCTTGGGTGCTTTTCACCATTGATCAAGCATATAATCAGCAAAGGAAGGGAGGCTAAAAAGCTAGGAAGCAAGGATCAAAAGCAAGGAGAAAGGCTTAGAGAATTGGTAAGTAATTCCATGGAATTTTGTTTAATACAATGTGTTAAATGGAACATAATTTGGCCATGGAATGGCCGAATGCGTCATGGGTTCAAACCTTGGGTAAAGTTGGTTTAAATGATAAAAAATGGATCATTGGGTTCGGCCACTTTGGATGGCCGAACCCCATGAAGTTATTTGGGCATTTGGATGGTTTTGAAGGGTAAAAACCATACAATACTATGGTGATGTTTACATGTTTTAATGAGGTTAAGTATTTGATAAAGAAGTTCAAATCATAGGCCATAGGGTTCGGCCATTAGGGATGCCCGAACCCCATGAAAGGATTTAATAGACTTATGGTTAATTTTAACGGTTTTGAAAGATAAAACCATACAAGTTATGAAGGGTGTTTAAATGTGTTGGAGATAAGTTTATTACCTTGGGTCAGCCATGGGTTGGCTGAACCATGTGGTTCTTATGGCTAAAAGTTTTGAGCCTAAGTTATGTACAAATGATGGAATTATTGATCCAAGAGAACCATTGGGTTCATGGCACCATGGGTATGGCTGAACTCCATGGACCATTTTTGGGATAAATGGACCCTAGTAGGGGTGTTTGGATTTAAGTTCATGAGTATGAATTGTTAAGTGTTGTTATGATATTTTAAAAGGTTGATATAGATGAAAGAATCATGGACTTAGATGCTCATTGGTTCATCAACAAGAGTGGTAAGTGGAGCATCAAAACCAAAAAGGGGTGAGGTTCGGTCATGGTGTAACGCCCCGCCCTTTTTCACCCGTTTTCCGAAAATCAGAGTCTATTTTTTTTTTTTTTTAAATAGAAGAGTGAGAGAGGGCGCGGACGCCACGACGCGAGTTAAGTCCGAGCTTCTAAAGCCCGACCCTTAACTGGCCAACCCCACGCGTGCGCCGAACTAAGTCCACGAGACTGGTTCATGCATAGGAAGTAAGCTCGTGGATTATGATTATTGCGGAACATGATAATGGAGTCTATCCTACTGGTTTTTAGATAGAAGGGAAGATACAACATTGAATTTACCAAAATGCCCCTATGTTCATGATTATATCACAAAATGTATCGTCCATAAGTAACGTCCAAAACCATCGCAAGAAACGCAAATTTATACAACCCGACAAGCTAAGTTACTTTAAAATTACATCTCCAAAATGTAAACATAATATAAACTAGGACTGCACTTTCCAAGCTCCTAAGCTTGGCCTCCGGTATGTCCACCACTTCCTGCCTCTCCTGCGTCATCAGCTAGGGTAGAAGTAGGGCGTTAGTCAACGCGCCCAGTAGGACTCCGAGTAGGGCTAGCACATGGATTAGTGATACACACATATCGATAACATAAAATACAACAAAATAAGTATGTGATGAATGCTATGTCATGGGTGCTTATGTCATGTGTCCCACCCATTATCCGTATGATCATACAATATCTTGTTCCCCATGTTTGCTTCTCGGTCGCCCCGACGGAGCATGGACTCCAGTTATCGAACTATCCCCATGTGTGATTCTCGGTCGCCCCGACGGAGCATGGACTCCGGTCATAGCCCTCAGGCTATCCCCATGTCTGATTCTCGGTACCCCCGACGGAGCATGGACTCCGGTTTGTGTATTTTTTTCCGCCCATGCCATGCATGAGATGTAGTGCATTATGCTATGTAATATATATATATATGTAATCCATATACTCAACATATCATACATAGCCATATAATGCATAATATTAAAATATAATCCATATGATTCATAACTTAAAACTCATCATAAGATAAATCATAATCATAAATCTATCATAAACCAAATCAAAATAATTTAAAACACCATCACATATCCATCGCTTACAAAGAGGTAGGAATCCTACCGAATACCGTGTCGCGTTCCGTTACGCTTCCCGTTCGATAATCCGGTCGCCGATCGCGTACCGTTTGCGATGTCCGATACCTTATTACATTTACCGAATTAGTCCCTACGTTATCCACGATTAAGTTCATAATTGATCCATCTACTTAGACTCAATAATGGCCATTAATTTAGGTTACAAATTTATCGAAAATCAGCCCTTTAACTTAGACTCATTTTTCGTGGTTTAAAACCCGATTTTTGGCCAATTTAGATATTCCAATTTAGCGGCCTACAACGCAGCAACTAATCGCTTTACTTAACCATTCATAAAATATCCAATTTTTATGTCTAATCCCTATAGGGTTCTTCAATGTGGCACTTATTTACCGTTTTGCCACTTTCTCTTCCATGTTTAATATTTCACCCCTTCATGTATATTTTAGGTCTAGATTTCATCCCTAACTTAGACCTATTTATGATTCCATATCATATCCAAATTCAGCCACCCATTACTTAATTTTTGAAAAACATTTAACCCCATATAACCTTTCACATTTGGCCCTAAACGTGGCCCACAATCATGACCTCCAAATGGGTCATGGGTTCGGCCATACACCATGGCCGAACCCATGATGCTTATTTTCCATTCCCTTGGGTCCATATTACTCCCTTCAATCCAATCTCCAATGAATTTTAAATTATCCATTCAAGTCCCCATTTTCATTCCATTTAAACCCTCACATATCATTTTTATAAATGATTTAAAATCTAGCATTCTTCTACATTATTTTCCATTTATAAAATCCACTAATCACAACCCTAAGGTTCACCTTTATGGATACCATTTTCAAAGACTAAGTTTTGTCCCAAAATAATCCAATTTAAAATCACAAAACTTTAATCATTTTGGCCCTTTAAATCAAACTCCTAAGCATTGATACATGCATTTAATCTTAGCCTAAAATTGATCAAAATTTGGGTCATGGGTTCGGCCATACACCATGGCCGAACCCATGATGTTTCTTTTCCCATTTTTCTTGGTTTCATTTACCCTTTTAAACATACCTCTAATTAAATCATCCATTTAAATCACCAACATCACATATCATACTTGAACCATCCATACAATCCATCCATTTTTCTTAACCATTTTCTATACTTTTCCATCATAAAGAGAATTATTAAATACCACCAAGGGTTCGGCCGTACACCATGGCCGAACCCATGGTTCATGGCTCATCATCCATTGATGCCATCCTTAGACCAATGTTTTTGTCCAAAAGAAATCCCTTTTTAAAATCAATAATCCTCATTCATTTTGGCCCTCTAAAATATATATCATTCACTTTGTAAATCCATATAAATTTCATCATTAACTTAACCTAATTTCTTCATTATCTTCAAACCTAATAATCTTAATAAATCACTCATTATTCATCATGGGGTTTGGCCATGCTACATGGCTGAACCCTATGATCATTCATCCATTCCATTCTATGCCTTTAAATCCTCTTTAAAATCACTATTAAAATCACTTGAAAACTAATTATCATACATCATTCTCCACCATTTCAAACCTTCAACCTTAATTAAAAATCATCCCACATTGGCCATGGGGTTCGGCCATGCTACATGGCCGAACCCTAAGGTCCATTCAATCCATTAAAACTTCCATCTTTTCCATACTTAATCCATTCATTTCATTTTTTCCTTAGACCATCTCTTCCATTTCTTTGCCTTCCATTTGATGGATTTTAGATCCATTCCATAGCCTAAAATAATTTGGCCACCATCATATGGCAAGGATGGATTTCAAAATTTAAAAAAACCCTAAATAATAAATTTCTTGTTTAGAACATACTTACTATCCGACGACTCCTCCGGTCTTTGTCGCTCCCGTCAACTTCCTTGGCCTCTTTTCTCCTTCCTTTCCTTGTTTGATTGGCTAGATGAGCTTGATCAATGGTGGGACATGCTTGGATTGGCTAAGGTAAATGAGGTTAGGTTAAGAGAGAAAGAGAGTATGGAGATGAGGGAGAGATCTTCAAGGCTCTTGATCTTGGGGTGGCCCAAGACTTATCTTTTTCTTCTCTTTTCTTCCTCTTTCTTTCTAAGTTTTTCTTCTAAGTTTTCTTTTCTCCTCTCTTGCAAGGTGAGGGATGAATTTCATGTGTGTGTGGGGAGAGCTAGGGTGAAATGGTTAGTTTGACATGAGATGGAGGTGGTTGGAGTGGTCTTCACTCAAGCATTAACTTTCTCACCAACCAAGCATGGGTTGGCTTGACTTTGGTGGTGGTGGTTGAGACCCAACAACCATTCAAGTACATGGTTTTAATTTGTGTTTTCTTGAGGTGGTTTGTGTTTGTTGGAGTGGTTTTGACCATCCATTGGGTCCCACATGGCTCTTTGACCCAAATTGACCAATTACATGTATCAATTTCAATTCAAGGTTTATTGGGTAACCATTGGGCCCATGGCCCAATTAGATTCCCTCATTTTCCACTTACCTTAGGATTTGAACCGATTTTGATCCATTGGGCCCCACATGGCTATCGGGCCCACTTTGACCATCGTTGACCCGATTAGTCCTCATTGACCCATTTAATGGATTTCATCCAACCCATGGCCCAATTGGGCCATCCTTGGTCCATTGTCCCAAAATTTGGTCCATTTGGCATTTTATTACATCAAACTTCAATTTAAAATGAATAAATGCCAATATATATATTTATCAAAAATTCGGGTTATTACACATGGGGTATGGCCGAACCCCACCAAGTGATTTGAATAGCATTTGAATGTGATTAGAATGGATTAAGAGATCCAAATGGGATTAGTGAGGTTCGGCCATGTTATATAGCCGAACCCCACTAAGGTGGTTTTTATGGATCTTGTTTTTCTAAACAAGATTAAATATGGTTAGGTCAATGGCAAAACCATAAATACAAGTCAAAGTGTAAAGGATTGATCAAAGGACTTGAAAAGAGGGGTCCAAAACCAAAGTGGTATGGTTCAGCCATGTTGTATGGCCGAACCCTACCAAGATATGTTTGAAGGGTAAAGTGTTTAAGGGTTGATCAAATAAAAAGGAAGATTAAATCCTAAGTTCGTGAAGTTCGGCCATGGGTATGGCCGAACCCCACAAGATGATTTATGGGGTTTTGGACTTAGTTAGAAATCAGATGGTATGTTGTATTGACTGATTGACATGAAATAAGGTAACGGAAGTTGAACGGCGTGCGAGTCGTGATCGAGTAAAGCCTGAAAGGAACAGACACTTAAGGAAGTTTTTGTAGGTTTCCTACCTACTTGTAACCACTGTTATATTGGTTTTATCATGATTTTTATAAGTTATGTTGTTATTGTTTTATGTTTCAAAT
The DNA here is from genome assembly GCA_013350335.1 of Chimonanthus salicifolius. Lineage (NCBI taxonomy): Eukaryota > Viridiplantae > Streptophyta > Magnoliopsida > Laurales > Calycanthaceae > Chimonanthus > Chimonanthus salicifolius. Next base: position 66,140,792 of record CM023533.1, read on the forward strand.
GGGTTTTGAATGATGAGACATATTTATAAATGACATATATTCATTGACATCTCATGCATGGCATGGGGTGATGATTATGGAACAACTTAATGATGAGAGTCCTATCCAGAGGAAATGAGGAGTACTCTAGATTACCTCGACGTGAAAGTCCCAATGAAAGAACACTGTGAAATAACTCAATGATGAGAGTCCTATCCACAGGAAATGAGGAGTACTGTGGATTACCTTGTCGTGAGAGTCCCAAAGAAAGAACACTGTGAAATAACTTGATGGCTATGTATACTTGTGACGGGTGGGACTCATTACATGTGCATACATACATAACATGGATTTATCTATTTTTGATTACCATATATACTATGATATATGCATGTTATATATACTAACCATGTGGTAGCCCTAATCGGAAATCCTAATGGGCGCGTTGATCTAACGCCCTAATTCTATCCATAGAGGATAATGCAGGAAATGGGAAAGGGAAAGAGAAGGTCGTGGACCTGGAGGGGAGCCAAGCTTAAGCGCTTGAATGATGATTGGGATTTCTATATTACTGTCTTTTGAATTACATATTATGGATATGTAATAGCTAGTAAACTTTGCTATGGTTTGTGAACTGTTAGATGAACCTTGATTTGGTATAAGTCGTTTATAATGGATGACCTGTCCTTTGCTATCTAAGAATGTATGGTTAACTTAAGATTGATTATATTCCGCATCAGTTATGTTTATTCCGCATGACTTATTTAGTTCCATGTGTGTTTTATTTATCAGGGTTTAGTCCATACACACATGGGTGGCCAGTTAAGGGTCGGACTTTGGAAGTCCGAACTTAGCTCGCGTCGTGGCATCGCCCGTCTTCTTCCGGTGTTGTTATATTATTATTATAAAAAAAAATTAGACTCTGAATCTCGGAGAGGGCGGGGTGTTATAGTACAAAGAGGATTTGTACTTACGGCGTTACATTTTTGTTAAAATCATCGACCTTATTTTTTTCCACCCTTTTAATTTAAAACCCATGAGTACATTGAAAAACTTGGTTGAGACACCTTCTTCGCGATGAAAGAGGATTTCTATCCTACAATAGTCAGGGGATTTTATTCCAACATGTCAGAAGATAGGGCGAAAGACTCCATTAAATCCAAAGTTAGAGGAAAAGAAATTGTTCTTTTAACTACCACACTAGAGAAAATGTTTAAGTTCTCCAGTTCCACAATTGTAAAGTATGAAACAAATTCATGGTCTAACGATGTTGATGGATTTGTTCCCTTGGATGCTATGAAACAAATGTGTGGGTACACTGATATTGTCAAAAAAGATAAGCCCGCTCTGGTGGACCTAACCCTTGAAGCCCGAATCGTTTATTACATTATTACAAAAATATTTTACCTAGAAAAGGGCATAGTAACCAGGTCTCCTATTTCGATAGTTTCCTCATCTGGTGCATCATGAATGGCAAGCAAATTGACATCTCTTAATCATGAATGGCAAGCAAATTGACATCTCCTATATCATCATAAAACACATGGTAGCCTACCATAAGACATAAAAAAATGTAGTCTTCCATATGGTATATTTCTTTCCTACTTGTTTGGACAAAGAGAAATCACCCTTCCCCCTGAAGACAAAATAGCTTTGAAAAAGACTGATACATTTGGTGCATCTACTTTGGGGAAAATAGGATTCAAACTCGTCACTGCACTCAACCGGTCGGTTCCTTAAGTAAAACAGGTGTATGTAGTTGAGGTTGAGGCACTTGAAGTTGAGGGTGAGGCACCTGAGGCACTAAATCCTCCACAAAATGATACTGGAGTCAACACTATGAAAAGATGGATAACAAATTGGCTGAGTTGGAAGGAAGGATCAACAGAAGGTTGACTAATATGCAAAATCAAATTATAATACTTTGAGGTTGTATGTACTTATAGCACAAAGAACAGGAATACAAGCACTTTTAGGACAGGAAGATAGGAGCATTCGGTCATTCTTAAGTCCATCAAGCAGATCAAGCTACTGGCTCCACTCAACCTCGCCCGACTGGATTTGTTCCTCCTCGTTCGATGGGATTTGGTACAACTTTTGGCTCCGTTTCTTGTCCTATTTGATTTGGTACAGCTTCTAGCTCCACTTCTTGTCCGACTGGATTTGTTACAGCTACTGGCTCCACTTCTCGTCCTATTGGATCTGCTACAGCTTCTGGCTCCACTTCTCGTCCGACTAGATTTGTTCATTCAGTGCGACCTTCTGGTCCCATTGAGAGTGCGACTGGGCATCTTCTATTGGAACGACCTCAGTCTATTCATTCTGCACATGGACCTGTTGATGCACCTGCTTTGGCACCAACACTTGTTTCTACACCAGCACCTCCTCCTGCATCTGCACCTGTATCTTCTCATGTTTATGTACTTGCTCCTATTGATGCACCTGCTTCTACATCTGCACCAGCTTTTGCCTCCACGTAGCTGTTCTATTTGATTTGCTGAAAAAGGGGGAGAAATTTTGTAATTTTCATATCTTGATATTGATATGTAAATTTTGAATGAACATGGTGAATGTTTGGTATGTATGATTTGGCTAAGTTCGTATTGTTTAACCCATGTTTAACTTACGTATGCTTCTCTCTTGTTGTAACTCCTAGACTAGTTATAGACTTAGTGATCCTAGAGTGGTTTATCATTAAACATGGGACCTAAGAGTGGATTGTCATTAAACATGGGATATAAGAGTGGTTTATCATTAAATATGGGACTTATTATCTCCCTTTTTGTTATAAAAATCAAGTATGTAGATGATCAGAATGAAGATGGTATTCGAGAAACAACATACAAGACTGGTAATAGGCTTGAGCTTATAAGTGTTCCAATGTTTTTTGGAACTAGGTAACGATTGTAATAATGATAGACGGGAACCACATGTAAATAGTAAATATTTGAATGATGTTTTTTGCTTATACACCAGATAGCCTGATTAAAGAACAATTTTTCCCATTTAGTAAGGAAGTTTGCCAAAGAATGCTAGAGTAAATGTCGTTGCAATAAACATTGCTTGATTTTCAAAACATCAACTTTCGCTTGATTTTCTTGTCATCGAACACACAAGATGCATTGAGAGTGTTGGATATAATGTTAAGGTAAACTAACCCTAAGAATAGTATGCTTCGATGTTGAGTCCAATTTTTTCGAAACAACCACTTTTGCTTATTTTCTTATCATCAAACACACAAGATGCATTGAGAGTGCTGTATATAATGTTGAGGTAAATTAACCCTAAGAATAGTATGCTCCTATGGTGAGTCCAATTTTTTCAAAACAACCACTTTTGCTTGATTTTCTTGTCATCGAACCACAAGATGTATTGAGAGTGTTGGATATAATATTAAGGTAAATTAACCCTAAGTATAGTATGTTCGTATGTTGAGTCCAATTTTGCTTGATTTTCTTGTCGTCGAACACACAAGATGCATTGAGAGTGCTTGATATAATTCTTGTCATAAAAATTACTTTATTAAGTGTAAAGTTGAATACATGCTGGAGTACATCGGAATTAAAATAAATACATTTTCTTGCAAATAAAATGTAACGCCCCACCCTTTTTCACTCGCTTCTTTCCGTAAAATCAGAGTCTATTTTATTTTTTTTTATAAACGAATGGTGATAGAGAGCGGGACGTCACGACGCGAGCTAAGTCCGAACTTCCAAAGTCCGACCCTTAACTGGCCAACCGTATGTGTGCATGGACTTAGTCCAAGAAAACAGTTCACACATAGCAATATAAACATGCGGAATAAAAATCATAACATACGGAAACATAATAGAACAAAGTTCTATTCCATTCAGATAGCAAAGTACGTCAAGTGCTTAATCATCATTATCATAACACAATTATCCAATAAAACATCCAACCATAGCAAATTCATCTAAGTTATTACAATCCGAATTCTAGATACTGAAAATACAAGCCCATGAGTAATCTTAAACAAAACATAAATTAAAACCATCCAAGCTCCTATGCCTGGCCCGTTTCGCGTTCATCGTTCTCCTTGTTTCCTGTATCATCAACTAGGGTAGAAGTAGGGCGTTAGAACAACGCGTCCAGTAGGTATTCCAATTAGGGTTAACACATGGGTTAGTACCAAAAATCCATATAATAAATCATGCCATACTTCTAAAGCATCGTATCCAAAACAGTGTATGATAATAGAGATCCAATCATAAAGATAAAGACCAGAAACCTTGCATGATAATAAAGATCATAATCATGCTGATTCAATGCCATGCCACGCTATCATATGCAATGAGTCCCACCCATCACATGTACATAAAAGTACCCACCACATAAGTCTTTCGGACGCCCCGACGGAGTGTGGACCCTCCGGTTACATTTCATACATAGTATCCTCTTGATGGAATGCTCCTCATCAAGGTATCCCCCCACGAATGTTTTACGGACGCCCCGATGGAGTGTGGATCTCCGGTTACATTTCATACATAGTATCCTCTTGATGGAAATCACATCAAGGTATCCCCCCACGAATGTTTTACGGACGCCCCGACGGAGTGTGGGTCACCGGTTACCGTTCATCCCTCCCATGCTATGCATGAGATGCAAATGTCCACATGTTATGCAATTATACAAATCATAGCATTTCGTCCTTGCGTCTTTTGTCCGGTAACCGCTCACGATTGTACACACCTTGTGAGGTCCCGTTACCTTATAATATAACAATCAATCAAAACCAAGTCTCACTTGATTTACAATATTTTAAGTCCATAAACCAATCCCCATGAGGTTCGGCCATACACCATGGCCGAACCCATGGTTTATCATTTTCAGCTGATATTACCAAATTGCCATTGGTCTACTCTTTAGTTAATATTTCATTTTAATAATGCCATTCTTACCATTTTTTATGCATTAATCTGATGATAACCCAATTAATCATCTAACATACATCAACCTTATGCTCAACAAACATTCTCCATGGGGTTCGGCCATACACCATGGCCGAATCCATGGTCCCTTATTTTTACTTAATTACCAAAATGCCATTATACCTAATAACATAACCAATTACATAAACCATGAACATAGGTCTATATGTAATTAAATCCCTCATTACCTTAAACATGCATATCCAATCTAAGTGTCCCTTGTCCCTTAAAATATTCCAACACATGATCCATCATATAATTCATGGGGTTCGGCCATACACCATGGCCGAACCTTATGTCCATTATTTTGATCTATTTACAACCTTGCCATTGCTTCCATCACCTCATGTTTCCAAAACATAAATCCATTCATTTATATCTACCATAACTAGACCCTATATAAATTCCTTAACCAATCAAGTCCATAAAAGAAACCTCATGGGGTTCGGCCATACACCATGGCCGAACCCATGATCCTCCATTTTGGCATGTATTTACAACTTTGCCATTTCCTTCAATCACCTCATGTTTATATTCCAAACATAGGTCCTTTCATTCATTTAATCATGCATAACACTTAGTCCATCAAACATTCATCATGGGGTTCGGCCATACACCATGGCCGAACCCATGATTCTTCATCTTAGACCATATTTACATTTTTGCCATTCCTTTAATCTTATTAGGTTTATGTCCAAAACCGATTCATAAAACCCATATGATCCCTTAGTTGGTTCCTGGGGTTCGACCATACACCTTGGCCGAACCCTATGATGCATAACTTCCCAATTATAGAAACTTTCCAAATTTAGTCTCCACTTCCATAATTAGAAACTTTCCAATTTAATCTCCACATTCCATAATTAGAAACTTCCAAGTTAATCTCCACCTTCCAAAATTAGAAACTTTCCAATTTAATCTCCACCTTCCATAATTAATTAATTAACATTCATTAAAAATCCCAATACACCTCCATGGGGTTCGGCCATACACCATGGCCGAACCCTATGGTTCAACCCTTTTAATTAAAATCCTTTAAACCCATATGAATTCATTAACCAACTCCAATATAAATTCCTTAATAATTTAAATCCATTAAAATTATTAATACCCTTTCCATGGGATTCGGCCATACCACATGGCCGAACCCTATGGTTCCTTACTTCTTTCAAAAATCATTTAAATAGAACCAATGTCATTCCATTTAAACCCTTTAAAATCATAAATATACACTTATGATTTTCACCCTTTTAATCTCCATTTAAGATTAATCAGTATTCTATCAAACATCCATTAAAATTTCACCAAAGTCCTTCCATGGTTTCCAACCCAAAAACCTATAATTTAAATCATGCCTTTCCATTAAAATTAACAATATTCTATCATGGTCTCCATTTAAAATTTAAAACATAAATAACCTTTCCCATCATTTAAATCCATTAAAATTAATATCATGATCATCTCCCAATTCTCTTGAATGGGGTTCGGCCATGGAGGTTCCTTATCTTTTAAACAAAAATTATAAAATCACTTACCGGTTCCGCGACTCCTCCGGTTTTCCCTTGGTTGCTCTTGTTCTTCCAATCCTTCTCCTTTCCTTAGCCTCCTTGATCTTTCACTTTGTTGGCTGCCTTTCCTTCTTCTCTGAATAATGCCGTGAGTGAGAATTTGAGAGGAAGAGAGAATTCGGCCTTGGGTGTATGTGTATTGTGCGCCCTTGCTGCCCTTCTCTTCCTTTGAATAAAATTCCAATCAGCCAATGCTAAGATATCATTGCCGTGAACCCTTATGTAATACTCCCAATCGATCTCTCTTGCCGAGATGGCAAGTCACAATTCCATGCTTAGCAATTGCCAGTGTGTCACCCAAAACAACAATTGCTATCATTGTTGTAGGCGCATTCACCACTTGCCCATTATAAATCCAATACTTCTAGGCGTGTTGCTCATCTTAGAAAGTGCTAAGATGGCAATGGCCATGCACCCCTTCCTTGTGTCTTTTATAGTTTCCAATTGGTCCCAATTTAGACAATGTCGTGTTTCACCAAGGGAAGGATCCCTTTTGGTGCATAACTCCCAATTTAGAGGGTGCGATGCGCCCTTCTTGCCTCTCTTTTATCTACCTTCCAATCTAATAATGTCATATACGGCCATACAATATTTATCATTCCTAAAATTTTTCCATGATCCCTTTATGCGCATAATCATAGATTTGCATACCCCATATTCGGCCATGCATCCTTTCAAATTAAACTTAGATATCTTCTCAAGATATTCTAATACATCATGCGCATAACAATTAATTTATATCCCTTGCATTACTAATTTAATTCAGCCTCATTTAATTAGGCTTGAACCCACTTGGTGGTCAACCTTGACCCAATTAACAACCTTGACCCAATTAAACACATCTTACCCATTTATTTTAAATTGAATCTTAAACAATAACCATTGGGCCTTAATTGGGTAATGACCCAATACTTTACCCATATAAGATCCATATCTAAAATTCAAAAATTAAATGGGTAATTTCTGTAAATATTTATAACTTGAAAATCCGGGGTGTTACATAAAATATATTTCTTCTAACTGAAGACATGTGAAAATGTATAAATGTATAACCCTTCACTGATTCCACCAATACTGGAAATCGCCAGTATCTCTAAGATCACCAGATCACTGCATAACATTTTGAAAAATTACATTAGAATATATGTAAATTATATAAACATCACAATACATATCTCTATGAATTGAGACAATAACTTACTTTGGACAAATGAGAAGAGTTATTGTCGATTCATCAAAGAAGTTGTAAGAACTACTCGGTTGTGGAAAAAGGAATACATGTTAGTTTTTTTCACTTTATTCTTTATAAATGAAAGATATGAATATGCACCTTTACTAACAGTCACTTACTTGGGATAATTGAGACAAAAGCGTTGTTTGTGATTCATGGAAATCATTTACATTAGGCAAAGTATTTAAATATAAACTGCACGATCCTCTGTGATCGTCATGTCAATCTTACCCTTAGATACAATTGTTCGATTGAATATAAGTGATCGTCTGATCGATCTTATATGGGCATAAAATCGTTTGATTGATCCCAGTGATTGTCCGATAAATCTTCACACAAGAGGTCGACTATAAAATTTTCAACCTCTCAGTTAAAATCGATCGGACGATCACAGGGGATCAATCGAATACCCGTATAAGACCGATCAGACAAAGGTAAATGAACTTTTTGTTCAATCGAACGATTATATACGTATAAGATCGACCGGACGTAGGTAAAAAAAAATTGTTTGTTCGTTCGATTGAAAAAACACGGAAGGGAAAAATGGTAATTTCGCCCCAAAAAATGAAATACGGTGTCGACTGGCAGGAAAGTGGGGTGTCTATATGGCCAGCCTTAATAATTTTCAAAGTAAACTAATTGAATAGGGAGAGAGAAATACCCTAAAGCTTAGGTATGGATAGAAGGTTTCGCTGATTTAATGATGTAAAAAATGGGTTGGAGAGAGGCTAAGGCACATCCAGATAATGGTTCAGTTGGATTTTTTTTATTTTATTTTTAAGAATAATTAAAGAACTTAGTAACCCCCTTCACTTATTTCACCACACAGAATTCTTTACTCATACGTTATGAATAAAGAAATTGGGTGAAAGACTGAAAAATTTGGGGTTATCAAGGGTCGTTCAACTGTAAGATGTTGGCGACAAAGGTATGCAGGTAAAGGGTATGCTGGCTGAAAAATAGCCAGGGATCGATTGCGTTGGTGCTTTAGGCCCAAGCAAAAATTAATAACATGAGAAGAAGGAAAGAGAAGAAAAATGAGAGAAAAATGTGACATACCTGAATAGCTCGATGAGGATGGCAGAGGCACGAATTGTATCCTCTTGGCTGGTTTTGTCACTAAGCAGGGAGATTTTTAGGGCTGGTTCGAACGTGATTTAAAAGGGGAAGAAACGATGAAGGATTTGAGAATTAGGGCTATGGGACGAATTTACATATTTATGTATATATGGTAGTCAGTTTTGGGTTGAAACTTATAGGAATTAGGATTAAGAGAGGATTCTATAGATATTAGGATTTTGAGAGAAATCCGGGAAAGGTGAATTTGGATGGTTTCGGCCATTGATATTTCTATGTTAGGGGATGTTAAATTCGCAAGTAATTAATGGGAATACACACTTGGGGTAGTTTCTTTATTATAAAAAATATATTTTTCTTAAAATACACCAAACTAAATAAATCTTAATGTGAAGGAGTTTTTTTTTTTTTATAAAACTAATTTCTATAATAGTCCAACCGAGGGAAGTGGGTACCATGGGTCCACTCAAAATTCTGAATTTTAAATTTAATTGAATAACTCTAATTGAAATTCTAACTTTGGGAATTAAAATCTAATTTGTTAATTAAATTTTCCATCCACTTAATTTCAACTCGAATGGATAAGTTTGTAAATTTGTAACTGAAGGGATATGTGTGCATTGGGGAACTTAATTTAATTAAATTCTATCTTTTGTATTTTTTTTAAACAATTTGAAATAAAAAAGAATAACATGCAATTCACACAGGCACAATCAAAAGACCCATTTTAAAATATTAAGTTCATCCATAAGTTCGTGTTTGCTTGATGTTGAACACTAAAATCTTACATTTTTACCCCTGATTAATAGACTAGTTACATCTCATGTTTGTATATAATGATGCACTTAATGTAGTTTTTTAGTTTCATAGATAAAAATGGACAATTCAAGAAAACCATGCTAATTCAGTAGATAATTGCATGATTAGAACTTTAAAGTGAAGACCTAGGCTTTTTATAATTATTTCATGCCATTTTTAGGACTTTCATGAAAATTAATTAATCTGGATCCAGTTATGAGAGTCTAGATTAATTAATAATTTTTAGATTATAAGTGGCTGAATATTTATTTAATCCTAGATGATAGAAATTGCAATCCAAGTGCAAATGCTGAAATTCAAGACCAAATGGTCCAAGCTAAGCTTCAATGGTCCAAGCCACAGGCAGTCCATTCGTATTTCACACAGTGGGCCAGGCCATTGTGTAACTGAAGTCCAAATACTCAAGCCTAAAACCAAGCCCAAGAGTTGAGGTCTAAGCCCAAAGTCCAATGCTCCATGGTCCATATTTGAATCCATCTAAGTTTGTAAACCATAGCCCATATCCATTTACCCAATGTCAGCTCCAATTCCTAAACCCTGATCATCTTTCATGCGCATTCAATATCTGCCCTCCATCCTCCATCTTTCATGCATTATTAGTAAACCCTAGAAGACTCTATGTTAATCTAGACCATTCATTCATACATCATTAGATCTAGGTCATTCATTATAACCACAAACATTTTAACCTTTGAATAATATTCATCCATGCATCACTTATTAATTCATGCATTCATTTCATGCGTTGATCATATTAGCCATTAGATATTAGGTCATCTAATCTTATTCATTCATTCATCTCTTAGAAACCCTAGAGCCTCCACATACATACATTATCTTAGATTTAGATCATGTATTTAAACATCCATCTAAGATCAACCCTTAATCCAAACCCTCCATCAATCATCATTCCTTTCCTAATTTTAATTTTATCCAATTAAGTTAGAATCATTAGATCTTAACCCCATTTAATCTTAGTCATCCACTCATTAAACTCTAAAGTATAGACAACTTGAGGTACAAGCTAGCCTCCATTCGAATTTGCAACATTATCCATTGTCACATCACCCAATCCAATCTCCATAGCTCATGCACGATTTTTGCACTAAAAATACTCCATGCATTTTAACCCATTTTCCATCTAGATTCATTCATGTACACATCACCACCTTATCACAATCCCTGCACACGATTTTGTACAATCTCAATCCATTGCAGTGCATTTTACAATTCAACTCTCTACCTCACTTCCATTTATCTCCACCATCCATTCATCCCATCTTCAAATCCCAACCATACATTGCATTAAACCAAAACCCAAACCCAAACAACCCTAATTTCGATCATCTCCTTTCTTTTCTCTTAATTTCCTATCGTCTCTCCTCCATGACCTATTCATGAAGCCAAGACACACCAAATTCGTGTGACCTCCTTTGTGCAACCCTAAAATCCAATCTTAAAATCTCCTCCACTCATTTATATCTTAATCCAATTTTAGCCCTTTAAACCTCCAACTTAAACATTGATTTAATCCCATCTTTTATGTATTGAATCTCCATATTTTGTACATTTAATTCTTCCATTTAATAAATAAGAAACGTCCAGTTTTAGATTCTTGAAAAGTATTCATGTTATCTTTTATGCTTCATTTTAATTTTTAATTTATGTTTTTAATTTGATTAAAGTCTTAAGTTGTGAATGTTGAACCTAGGATCAAACTTTAATTAGATTAAAGAGTATAGATTTTAACTAAAAGGTGTAAAATGAATCTTGAATTCTATGTGTTGAATTTCAAATCTAGATTTCTTGTTTATTTGATAATTTTGGGCGATAAGAGAATAATTCCACAACCACCTTTAAATTATTCTTTTATTTTAATCTGTCATTTATTTTTCATGTCAATTCAATTCAATTATTTACTTTATTTAGTTATGCCATCCACTTTGTATGTATGTTAATTAGTTTATTTTTGTCTTTGATGAATATTTATTTGTTTTGTAATCATGTATTTTATTTGATTCTTAGTTTAACATTGTAATCTTTGTTTAATATTTTATTCATTCTTTAATTTATTCTTTCATGTATAAAACCAACCCCTCTCTCAAAAGATTCTTTAATTGGGACTGTGATATTATTTTAATCTGAAACTTTGTAATTTTAATTCAAGAGAGATGACTACATATCCATTGATTCACCATTGTAAAAAAAAAAAGTAAAAGAACTAATTTGATTCACATGTTAAATAAAAGAAGGTGTTCACTTGTTTTCCAATTAAAATTTATCTTTTTATTTCAAATCCAAACTTAATCCAAGATTCTCAAGATTACATCTTTTTAAGAGGTACATACTTAATTTTAAGCACATATTGTAACACCCCGGATTTTCAAGCTATGGATATATATGGAAATTGTCCACTTAATTTGTAAATTAATGGAGATGGACCTTAGATGGGTAAGGAGTTGGGTCAATTGCTCAATTAAGACCCAACGGATTATGAATAAGGTTCAATTGAAATAAATGGGTAAGATTTATTTAATTGGGTCAAAGTTGTCAATTGGGTCAAAAGTCCAATTGGGATCCAATGGATCATATATGAGCTAGTTAGAAGTAAATGGGTAAGGTTTGACAATTAGGTCTAATAACCAATTAAGATACAAGACATGAGATCCACCTCATCAAGTGTGGTGGCATGTAAATGAAATGGCTAAGTGGGACCCTAAATACTATATGGCTCATAGTCAGCTAAGCCATGGTTGACTTGGTCAACCATGGGTGAGTTCAATAGAGTTGCGTTAATGAATGAGCTCAAGTGGGATAAATAATACTTGAGTTGGAAAGTGAATTCACATGAGTTGAGAATTTATTAATGCGAGTTCAAGTGCTTGAGTTGGAAAATGAGTTCATTTAAGTTGAGTTGAATTAAAATGAGTGGAGTGGGAAGATGGAGGGTTTCCATCTCAAAGGAGGAAACCCAAAAGGCACAATCAAGGTGTACACGTTGGAGGTAGGAGTTTCATTTCATTGGATGAAACTCCAAAAGGATCATTATGAGGAGATGAAGGGTTTTTGGTTGTTACTCAAGGCATACCCATAGAACACGTTGGAAACATGGAGGGTTTCCATCTCAAGATGGAAACCCAAGGGCCAAACGGTAGGAGTGTTTCATCTCATGGATGAAACCTCCTAATGGAACATTAATGAGGGACGTGAAGGGGCATGGGAGTTACATAAGGGCATCACCAAAGGACACCACCTTTGGCCGACCCTCATTGATCAAGATAAGGAAGTTGGAGGGTTGTGATGTTACACATGTAACGTCCCGCCCTTTTTCACTATGCTTTACGAAAAATCAGAGTCTATTTTTTTTTATAAATAGAAGAGTGAGCAAGAGCGGGACATCACGACGCGAGCTAAGTTCGAACTTCTAAAGTTCGACCCTTAACTGTCCAACCCTATGTGTGCATGGACTAAGTCCATGAATACGGTTCACACATAATAAGTTAACTTGTGGATTATATCATAAACTACAGATTATAATAGAACCTAACTCTAGTCCATTTTTAGATAGCGAAGTACTCCGTCAATTATAAATGATTAACTTAATTTAAATAACCAAAGTAACCATTCACAAACAATAGCAAATATCTAAATTATTACATGCCCGAAGTCTAGCTACTCAAATTACAAGTCCATGAGTAACTTAATCAAATATAAATTTAAATCCATTCAAGCTTCTATGCTTGGCTCTGATCACGCTCATCGTTCCCTTCGTTTCCTGTATCATCCACTAGGGTAGAAGTAGGGCGTTAGAACAACGCGCCCAGTAGGTATTCCATTTAGGGTCTACACATGGTTAGTACAAATCATAATATAATAAAATAAAGTCAAAACCATATAAAACCATGCCATGTCATGATGTCAAATGCAATGAGTCCCACCCATCACAAGTATATATAACCTCTTGATGGGATTCTCATCATCAAGGTACCCCCACATAGGTCTTTCAGATGCCCCGACGGAGTGTGGCCCCTCCGGTTTCATCTTGATGGAAAATGCACATCAAGGTACCCCACATAGGTTTTTCGGACGCCCCGACGGAGTGTGGTCCCTCCAAGTTACATATCCTTTACCCCATGCCATGCATGAGATGCTAATGAAACACATGCTATTTTATATTATAAACATAGCATTAAAACTCACATTTGGATCATATATTTTACAACATAAATTCATCAAAATAAGATAAACCCATCATACATAAACCATGTTTTCAAAAAGGTAGAATCCTACCAAAGACCACTAACGTGTCCTTGCGCTTCCGTCCGGTAACCGCTCACGATCGTACACACCTTGTGAGGTCCTGTTACCTTATAATATATCAATCAATTAATGCCATGTCCCATTCGATTTACAATAATGTCCAAGTCCCTACACCCAACCTTGTGGTGTTCGGCCATACACCATGGCCGAACCTCACTTACTAGGTTTTAGCCCCTCCTTTGATTTATTAACCCATCACCCATAAGTTAATTTATTTAAACACTTAGTCCACCAAAACACACCTTAGTGGGGTTCGGCCATACAACATGGCCGAACCTCACCATCTTGGTTTTGTGCCCTTCTTTGAGTCCTTTGATCTTTTAACTTAATTCCAAGATCATACCCCTTTTATTCATTAACCTAACATACATAAACCCTGTAACGCTCGCCCCTTTTCACCGAAATATCAAAGTCTATTTTTTTTTTTTTAAAAGGAAAAGTGACAAAGGGCGCGGACGTCACGACGCGAGTTAAGTCCGAGCTTCTAAAGCCTGGCCCTTAACTGGCCAACCCTACGTGTGCGTGGAATGAAGTCCACGGAGAACGGTTCACACGTAGAAGTAAGCATCGGGGAACATTTAAACCAATTACGGAAAATTATAAAACAGTCTAACCTACAAATTCTTAGATAGCAGGGAAGTTACATTCATTCAATCACCAAACATCCTTAAAATCATAATGTCCAAAGTAATTTCCAAAACATGGCAAGTAATCTAAACTATTACATTTCCGACAAGTTAAGCTACTTCAAATACACATTTCCCAAAATAAACTTAAATAAAATAATTAGTCCGCCTTCCCAAGCTCCTAAGCTTGGCTCCCGTCCCATCCTTCTGCTCCGGCATTTCCTGCGTCATCAGCTAGGGTAGAAGTAGGGCGTTAGACCACGTGCCCAGTAGGACTCCGAGTAGGGCTAGCATATGGATTAGTAATAATAGCATGCAGATAATATTATAGTAAAACCATGCACTTTGGGCAATGTCATGCAATGGGTGTTCTATATCATGAATCCCACCCATCAATCTCATCCTCATTGTACAAAGTCCCTTTTTCAACCATACATAGTGTTCCAAATAAAATTCATACCATCATCGTGCCATGACCCTCTTGATGGAAAAGCCTCATCAAGATGCGATCCACACTAGGCATCCCCCTTGATGGAAGAACCATCATCAAGGTATCATAATTACAAAGGTCCCCCTTGATGGCAAAACCTCATCAAGGTATAATAATACGTATATGAAATGTCCCCATGCTTATTTAACGGTCGCCCCGACGGAGCATGGACTCCGGTTTCATTTCATCCTTCCCCTGTCATATCCCTCCCATGCCATGCATGAGATGTAGATGCCATATGTCATGTAATATATGTAATTCAATAGTAATAAAACCCATCTTAAAACAATTACATGATTACCAAATAAATCAAAGGGAAACCATCCCATAATACTTAATCCAAACCCATCTTAAAACATTCACATGATTTCCAAAATAATTTAAAGGAAAACATCACATAATACATAATCCAAAACTCATCTTAAAGACAACCACATAATTTCCAAAATAAATTAAAGAAAACATCACTCAATCCATGGCTTACAAAAAGGTAGGAATCCTACCAAATACCGACTAGCGTTCTTTCTTTCGTTTCCGTCCGACAGTCCAGCTACCGACACGCGTACTGCTTGCGATGTCCAGTACCTTATGACACATTAATCAGTCCACATTTTAATTACATGAGTGTAAAATCAGCCTCCGAGGCTTTATTTTACCCTACATAATGCTATTACTTAGAATCCCTAAACCCATGATCATCTCCCATGGAGTTCTTCATTTTAGCCATTATTTACAGTTTTGCCACTATCTCTTCTCCATGGTTAATCACTCATTCATCCATGCATGATTAAGTCCATAGATGATTCATAGATTTGGATCCATCAATGACCCATCACCCATATCTTAAAATCAATAAAGTCAGCCACTTAATTTAACCTAAAGTCCATTACTTTAAACATGTACAAACACATTAACCTTAGGCCATAATGATCTACAATTGAGTCATTAAAATTCAGCCCTTTAAATTTTTTCAAATCTCCATTGTCCTTGGTCTTTGGTTACACATTAAATTCATCATAAGTCCCTCCATTGAGAGAACCTAAACCATACACTTGACTTATCATTACTTAATCACACTTCCATTACAACTAACAACACTAAAAATTAGCCACTTAAACACTCTAATCCTCATTCCTTTCTCACATCCATCATACCAAATTTATCCATAAGTTTACCCACAAATGGGTCATGGGTTCGGCCATACACCATGGTCGAACCCATGGTGTCCTTTTCCCATTTTTTTTTCTTGGGTCCATTGCTCACATTTTAATTTATCACAAATCCCTCTATATGGGAATTTCATCATTTATTTAGATCATTCATTTGATCAACATTTGTTTCATCTCTTGAGCCCATCAAAACTAATAACATTCCCCCTCATCTTTTCATGGTTTCAAACATACTTAACCCATTGAATCTTCCCATTTTCCATCCTTTTTAAACCCCTTTAAAATTTGTAATACATGACCATAGGGTTCGGCCATACACCATGGCCGAACCCATGGTTCATGTTCCATTATTTTTCTATGCCTCTTAAGGCCACAACATTGCTCATTCGAAACCCTAAACTCATTAATACATTAATCCCTCTTTTGCATCCCTTAAACCCATCATTTGATCACCATTACACCACCATAGGTTTCGGCCATTTACCATGGCCGAAACCATGGTTCATGATCCACCATTCATTGCTCCAAACACCTACATTGACCCATTTAAAATCCTAATTTTCATTTGCTACCCTCATTGTCTTCCACTTATCAAAACCTTAACCAATTAAATCAATTAGCTAATCACTCACCATGGGGTTCGGCCATGCTACATGGCCGAACCCTATGGCCCATGATTTTTCTTCCAACCATCCACTTCCATGCTTAATTTCATAAATTACCCAATGCACATAATCACTTATTTATTTCTTTTCCCTACTCCTAATTCACCCATTTAGGGTTTTCTCCATCTTCCATTTTCTCAAAACCCTAAAAAAAACATACATTACTTACCATTCCTTCCATTTGATGGATTTAAAATCCATGGCATAAACTTATGTAACCACCATTAAATTCACAAAAATAAATTCCAATTCTTAAACCCTAAAAATCCAAATTTTCTTGTTTAAGAAATACTTACAATTCGTCGTCTCCTCCGACTTCCTGCACTCCCGTTGGTTTCCTTAGCCTCCTCTCTCCTTCCTCTTGATCTTTGGTAGGTCAAGATTCTTGATCCATGGTGGCAACCCCCAACCTTAGGATCGGCCGAGGTAGGGTTTAAATTGAGAGAGGGAGAGGGAGAGATGATGAGAGGGGAGATGATCACCTTGATCTTAGGGTGATTTTCCTTAAAATTCTACTTCTTTCTTCTCTCATTCTCTTCTTAGCTTCCTTTCCTTAATTTCCTTCTTCTCTTCTCCTTCCTTGTGTGGGACGGCCATAAGAGAGTGAAGGATTGAAATGAGAATGAAAAGAGAGAAAGAAAGGAAAAGATGAGGCTTATCCCTATTTTTTTACTTTACATTAATTACATTCACCCACCTTAAGATATTTTTGAGATATTTAAATTGCTTTATGGTGGTGGTTATCTAAACCACCACCAAGCCCAACGTGTTTCATATTTGAGGTTGGAATGAGGTGGGTCTTCACCTCTTGGCCCCACTTTGACCACTTTTAACCACCATTTTAAATAATTTAATTATTTAATTAATTAGATAATTACCTTAGGTTAATCCATTTGTACTTAACCTAACTCCATTACTCCACCCATGGTTGACCAAATCAACCATGGTGGCCGGTCCCACCAAACCTTGGCCCACACGCCACCTCACTTGATGAGTTGGAGGTGGGTCCCACTTGGCCACATCACCTTGGTTTAATTCCAAATAACTTAGGTGATTTAAATTTTATTAAGCCCACTACAACCAATTGGATCATCATTGGGCCCATGGCCCAATTACTTTTCCATCTTACCCATTTACCTTAGAGCTTAACCATCTTGACCCATTGGGTCCCAAATGGGTATTTGACCCAATTTGACCACCCATGGCCCAATTGGCCATCATTGACCACTTAAATGACTTTAAAATGCAATCCATGGTCTATTGAGCCATATTTGGGCTTTTGTCCAAATTTTGGCCCATTTACCATTTATTCCACCAATTTCCAATTTTCATCATTAAAATAAATAATATTCACATATTTATTGATTTGAAAATTTCGGGCCATTACAAACCCTAAGTCCACCAAACGTTCCCCGTGTATGGCCGATGGTCCATTAATTTTACTTATTTACAACATTGCCATTGTACAAATACATAATCAATAACATAAACCATGAACATAGATATATATATATATATATATATATATAAAATTAAATCCCTCATTTCCTTGCTCAATCCTCCATTTACTTAAGCATGCATAACCACTCTAAGTTAAACTATTCCAACAAATGGTTCATTAAATGGTTCATGGGGTTCGGCCATACACTATGGCCGAACCCATGATGTTTCATTTCCATGGTCCCCATTTAATCAATCACAATCTTAAGTTCATAAACAAGTCCCTCCATGGGGGTTTAATCATATACTTTCGATTCATCAAATACACCCAGGAATCCATAATACATCTCTTAATTTTCTTCCATGGGGTTCGGCCATACACCATGGCCGAACCCATGGTCCATGATTCCTTCACCATTTACCACCTTGATACTATTTAAATTGATTAACAACCTTCCTTATTTTCCTCCTTTAAAACCTTTTTAAAACCTTAACATACATGTATAATTTTCATCTTTCAAATCCATTAAAACTAACTAATGTCCTTCCATGATTTTCATCCTTCAAAAACCATTTACAATTACCAACAAACTCCCATGGGGTTCGGCCATACAACATGGCCGAACCCTTATGGTTCCTCATTTTCTCTTTTAAGTCAAATATCCATGATCTTAACCTTTGATGGGTTCGGCCATACATCATGGCCGAACCTAATCAACCCCTTTTTATTCTTAATGGTTCTTGTATATCCCCTTTAGGGTTTGGCCATGCAATGGCCGGATCATGTTCCCTTGACCATGTAAGGTCTTAGAATTTTGGAATTAATATAAATGTGAATATTATTTATTTTAATGATGGAAATTAGAAAATTGGTGGAGTAAATGGTAAATGGGCCAAAAAATGGATAAAGGCCCAAGTGTGGCCCAATAGACTATGTTTGGATTTAAATTTATTTAAATGGGTCAAGAATGGTCAAATTGGGTCAAATACCCATTTGGGACCCAATGGGTCAAGATGGGTATGCTCTAAGGTAAATGGGCTAGATGGAAATGTAATTGGGCCATAGGCCCAATGGTAATCCACTTAGAGTGAATTCAATGATTTTAAATCACCTAAGTTATTTGGAATTAAACAATGGTGATGTGGCCAAGTGTGGACCCAAGGTTTGGTGGGGCCGACCACCATGGCTGATTTGGTCAACCATGGGTGGAATAATGGAATTAGGTTAAGTATAATGAATTAACCTAAGGTGATTTAAATAAGTAAATGGGAATTAAAGTAACTAAGTAATTAAATAATTAAATTATTTAAAATGGTAGTTAAGAGTGGTCAAAGGGGGCCCATGAGGTGAAAACTCACCTCATCCCAAACTCAAAAAAATAGAACACGTTGGGACTTAGAGGGGTGGAGTTATAAGCCATAAAGCAACTTAAATATCTCAAAATATCTTAAGGTTGGTGAAGGTAATTAATGTAAAGTAAAAAAATGGGGATAAGCCTTGATGTCTTTTCCCATTCTCTTTTCATTCAACTCTCTCCATTTTCACTCTCCCATGGTCGTCCCCTACATCCAAGTGAAGGAGAGAAAGAGAGTTAAGGAAAAGAGAAGAGAAGGAGAGAAGAAAGAAGTGGAATTTTGAGAGAAATCACTCTAAGGTAAAGGGTTATCATCTTCCCTCTCATAATTTTCCCCTCTCCCTCTCTCACACAAAACTTACCTTGGCTGATTCTAGGGTTGGGGATTGCCACCCTTGATCAAAGATCTTGACCTATCAAAGATCAAGAGGAAGGAGAGAGGATGCTAAGGAGACCGACTGGAGCGGCGGAAATCGGAGGAGACGTTGGATAGTGAGTATTTCTTAAATAAAAGAATTTTGGATTTTAGGGTTTAAGAAATGGAATTTATTTTTGTGAAATTAATGGTGGATAGGTGATTTTATACTATGGAATTTAGATACATTAAATGGAAGGGTGGAAGATGGAGAAAACCCTAAATGGGTGAATTAGGGTTAGGGTAAGAAATTGGAGAAATATATTGTGTGCATTGTGTGATTGATTAAATTGAGCATGGAATTGGGTACTTGGAAATAAGAATCATGGGCCATAGGGTTCGGCCATGTAGTATGGCCGAACCCCATGGTGGGTGATTTGGTGGTTGGTTTAAATTGCTTAGGGTTTTAAGAATGGAAAGCAATGTGGGTTCTTGATTAATGAATTAGGGTTTTAATGAATGCATGGGAGTAATGTTTTAAAATGATTGTATGATGAAAAATGCAATGGAATTGTATGATTTTAAAATGCATGGATGGAAGGAAATTTGAACCATGGGTTCGGCCATGGCATAGGGCCGAACCCTATGGTGATGAAATGGTGATTAAATGAAGGGTTTAAAGGGTAATATGTTGATGAATTTTGGGTTTCAAGTGAACAAAAGTGATGATCCAAATGGGGCTAAGAATATGGTTTAGTTGCATGATTTAAACCCCTCAAGGAGGGATTATTGGTGGATCTAAAATGTAACAATGGACCCAAGAAAAAATGGAGAAAGGAACATCATGGGTTCGGCCATGGTGTATGGCCGAACCCATGCCCCAAATTGTAAATCAATTTGGGTTTAAGGTCAATGGGTATATATGTGATTAAGTATGGGGTTTGAATGGGTTTAAATGAGTAATGGTTAGATTAATTACATGACAAATTTTAATGTTTTGGTAAGTCAATAATGGACCTAAGTTAAGGACCTAGGTTGTGGATCAATTTTGGGCTTAAATAGGCATGAATGAATGAGTAATTGGTTATGTAAAGGGGTAGTGGCACAAATGGTAATTATTGGCTAAAATGAAGAAACTCACTAAGTTATGATTTATGGGCTTGGAAATGATTAAAACTTGGATTGATTTGGTAATTTAATAAGGTACCGGATAGAGCGAGCGGTACGCGAGTCGGTAGCCGGATTGTCGGACGAAAACGAAATAAAGACGTGAGTCGGTATTCGGTAGGATTCCTACCTATTTGTAAGTCATGGATGTGTGACGGTATTTTTGTCATATTTTATTGATTTTAGTATTTATCTTATGATGGGTTTTTTATAAATATGGATGCTATGTTTAAGATGGATTTTATTTAATGGCTATGAACTATGATTAAGGTTATGCATTATAAATTAAGGCTATGTATGATATCTTAAGGTTATGAGTTATAAATATTACATAGCATAATGCATTACATCTCATGCATGGCATGGGCCGAAAAAAATAAACAAACCGAAGTCCATGCTCCGTCGGGGCGACCGAGAACAGGCATGGGGACACCTTGACGAGGCTTTGCCGTCAAGGGGGATATTTTGCGGTTGGAAATATCTTGACGAGGTTTTTCCGTCAAAAGGGATATGACAGTATATGGCAGGAATGATGGGTGGGATTCATAACATAGACACCCAGGGCATGGCATACATTTTATATTTTCACCATACGTGGTTTATCAATTTTCATTGGGTTATTATCAGTATGCTGTTATTACTAATCCATGTGCTAGCCCTACTCGGAGTCCTACTGGGCGCGTTGTTCTAACTCCTTACTTCTACCCTAGCTGACAATGTAGGAGATGGCGGATCGGAAAGGTGAGACGGAAGCAAGCTTAGGAGCTTGGGAAGGCAGACTAGTTATTTTGTTTAAGTTGAAGTATTTCATTTTGGAAATGTGTAATTGTATAATTTAGCTTGTCGGAAATGTAATAACTTAGATGGCTTGCTATGTTATATATTTTATTTTGGACGGTGCAGTCCAGTGGCATTTTAGTAATTAAATGGATCTTACTTCCCTGCTATCTGAAAAACTGGTAGGATAGTTCTATGATCATCCGCATTTATTTTTATGTTCCGTGAGCTTACTTGCTACGCGTGAACCGTACTCGTGGACTTATGTTCCACGTAGGCGTAGGGGTGGCCAGTTAAGGGCCGGGGTTTAGAAGCTCGGAACTTAACTCGCGTCGTGATGTCAGTGCCCTTTGTCACTTTATCACTTAAAAAAAAAAATGTACTCTGATTTTACGGTGAAAAGGGGCGGGCGTTACAGACCATCTTACTTAATAAGAGTTTATTGAGCACTTACCAATTCCGCGACTCCTCCGGTTCTTTCAATCCTACTTGGTCTTCCGATCCTTTCCCTTATCCTCTTCCTCCTTCTTTCTTGTTCCTTTGGCCGAGAGTGAGACTTGAGAGAGAGAGTGAGAGTTTGGCCTTGAGTGATAGCTTGAGATCAAACACTTTTCTAAGTCTTTTGTCTTGAGGTGTAACACCCCGCCCTTTTCACTCTAATTTTCAGAGTTTATTTATTTTTTTAAATAAAATAATCATGTGATCGGGACAGAGTGTCACGACGCGAGTTAAGTTCGGATCTCTAAATCCGACCCTTAACTGGCCAAGCCCATGTGCGTATGAACTAAGTCCATAAAACTGATCCACACATGCTACATATGTAACTTGCAGAATTAACTTAGTCTAAATCTAACTGAGGTTATAATAGAACCTATGACTAATCCAATTTTCCATTCTTAGATAGCAAAGTACATAACTTATTCTCCAAAATTACTAATCAATCTTAACTAATCGTTTAATCAAAACATCCAACATCCAACACCCCGCCCTTTTCACTCTAATTTTCAGAGTTTATTTATTTTTTTAAATAAAATAATCATGTGATCGGGACAGAGTGTCACGACGCGAGTTAAGTTCGGATCTCTAAATCCGACCCTTAACTGGCCAAGCCCATGTGCGTATGAACTAAGTCCATAAAACTGATCCACACATGCTACATATGTAACTTGCAGAATTAACTTAGTCTAAATCTAACTGAGGTTATAATAGAACCTATGACTAATCCAATTTTCCATTCTTAGATAGCAAAGTACATAACTTATTCTCCAAAATTACTAATCAATCTTAACTAATCGTTTAATCAAAACATCCAACATCCAACACCCCGCCCTTTTCACTCTAATTTTCAGAGTTTATTTATTTTTTTAAATAAAATAATCATGTGATCGGGACAGAGTGTCACGACGCGAGTTAAGTTCGGATCTCTAAATCCGACCCTTAACTGGCCAAGCCCATGTGCGTATGAACTAAGTCCATAAAACTGATCCACACATGCTACATATGTAACTTGCAGAATTAACTTAGTCTAAATCTAACTGAGGTTATAATAGAACCTATGACTAATCCAATTTTCCATTCTTAGATAGCAAAGTACATAACTTATTCTCCAAAATTACTAATCAATCTTAACTAATCGTTTAATCAAAACATCCAACATAAAACAAACCATAGCATCTATCTTAACTACTTATTACAAGCCAACATAACTAATTACCAAATTACATTGTCCAAATATATCAAATATCAAGTCCATAAAATAGTCCATTCATAGTCCATTCCAATCATTCAAACCGCCCAAGTTTCCGTACTTGGTCCTCTTCTCGCTCCACATTTTTCCCTTTCCCTGCATCATCCACTAAGGATATAGATAGGGCGTTAGATCAACGCGCCCAGTAGTGTTTCCGAATAGGGCTACCACATGGTTAGTCAAAAACATGCAAATAGTATAATAATAAAACATGTGAGACAAAATTCCATAAAAACATGCTATGTATGAAATGAACATGTATTGAGTCCCACCCATCACCATTCAATATAGCCATCACTTGACGGGATTCTCATCGTCAAGGTAACCCACAGTGGTCTTTCGGTCACCCCGACGGAGTGTGGCCTCCGGATTCCTCCTGATGGGATTCTCATCATCAGGGTACCCCACAGTGGTCTTTCGGACGCCCCGATGGAGTGTGGCCTCCGGTTACAACACCATCATCCCATGCCATGCATGAGATGTCTATGCAAACATGTCATTTAGAAACATAGCTTTACAAACATACAAGTTATTGAAATCAACATAAAACAATATATGGAATAGTGGTTACAATAAAGGTAGGAAACCTACACTAGATTACTTTGTTTGACCTTTCCTTTGAACCGTCTTTCGATCACGGCTTGTTCACCGTTCTAGAAATCCGAATACCCTATGTACATGGCAGCAAGTTAATCATTTGACCATATGATTCTAATTTGATCTAAAACCCAAAAATCCACTTTGTGGGGTTCGGCCATACCCCATGGCCGAACCTCACCCATTTAAACCTTGGTAACTCTTTTATTTAATTAATACCATCTAAGTATTAAGTCCATAATTGATGTGATTTCCATCTTCTTGAAAGTCAAACCAAACAATCAAACACTTACATGGGGTTCGGCCATCCAAGGTGGCCGAACCCTATATCCATGTTTTGGTCCTTTTAAACATGTTTTTGGTCTCATTTAGACATAGGATAACAGTATAATGTTATCATGTTTTTACCTTTCAAAACCATCCAATAAGCCCATCACTTTGTATAATTTCCATTTTGTAAAATTCAATCCAAAAATCCACATAACAGTCCATGGGGTTCGGCCATACATATGGCCGAACCCTATGGTTCTTGGTGTAATTAATCCAACCTTTGTCCATGGTTTTAATCCATAATTTAACCATAGTATTAATATGGTTCAGCCAAACCCTAGTTACCTAAAAAAACAGTTAACTTATCTTCACTTTAAATCCTTTAAAATCTCACAAAACCATTTAATACTTCCATGAAATGTCATACCATTTCATGGGGTTCGGCCCACCCAATTGGCTGAACCTCAAGGCCTATGGTTTAGATCCATTTATCCATTTATAAACTTAGCTTATTCTTAAATCAAAGCACATTATGTTTAAAAAAAATCCATCCCACACTTGACCCAAATAACCATCAAAACAGTCCATGGGGTTAGGCCATACACATGGCCGAACCCCAAGGTTTCCTTGATGTAAATCTTCTCATCCTACTTACTGATTTTTGGCCACAAAATGAACCATTTGACATATATAAAATTTACCATGTTTTGACATGATTTTTGTCCTTTAAAAAATCAAACTTAATCCACTTTTATCATGGGGTTCGGCCAACCAAAATGGCCGAACCCAATGATGTACTTTCTCTCCTTTTTGAACAATCTCATTCAAAATTAATCCCTTGATGTGTTCGGCCAATCCATAACCCAACACATGACACTTAAAACCATAATTTTAGAATTTTTCAAAGCATGAAAACAATCTAACTTAGCATCCAAAAATAGTCCATAATTTTGTTCCAAAAGACCATGTAATTTTAACCCATTTTTTTCATGGGGTTCGGCCATCCCATGTGGCCGAACCCTATAACCATTTTTTTTATATTATTCATGCACTTCCAACTAATATCTAACCCTTGTTAGATTCGGCCATCCAATGGTCGGATTATGATTTAAAAAGTTGTTTATCGAAAACCTACCGTTTCCGCGACTCCTCCAATTGATCTTCACTCCGGCTTGTTCCTTTCCCTTTCTTAGCCTCTCCTTCTTCTTGATTCCTTGATGGTCAAGGACTGATTAAGCAACCAGCTGCTGCTCTAATTTTTGAAATGTAGAAAACGGCAAAAAGGTAGAGAGAGAGAAAGAATTTTGGCTTTGGATGAGAAACCTTGATGCCCCCTCCTTTGCTCAATTTGTGCTTTTGTCTTGGTGAAAGAAAGCAACCAAGGACTGATTGCAAATCAGTGACTAGCTGCTGTTCTCAGTGTTTGGAGAGATGGAGGATGCCCAAGAGAGAAAGAGATAATGATAGAGAATGAATTCCTCTTGACTAATCAACTTCAGCCCAAGGTTTAACCATGTGTAACTCACCTCTCCATAATTAAAATCTTTTAAGTTCCTTGGGGTTTCATCTATGGAATGAAACCCCCCCCAGCATCCAACGTCTCTATTATCTTTGGAGGTGATTGTTTACATTCTCTCCATTATCCTTGCATGTGTAACTCTTAAAACAACCACCCCACTTATCTCCATTGTAGCCGTTACATGCATGCAATGTTCTCATGCATCCAACGTCCCATGATGTGAATTTCAAAATGTAACTCTCATTTCCTTTATCACTTGAATGGGAGTTACATGCATGGATTATAAACCTATCTATTGGCTATCCTTTGAAGACCCAAACCATGTACACCCAACCATTTCCAACGTGCTTACCATTTGCATTTGAAATAAACCTCCCACCTTTGTAACTCCCAAAAACGCCACCTCCATAAATTTCTTATCTTGGAGTTACATGCATGAAGTACCTCTCCCATGCAATTCCAACGTTTTTCATTGTTTAAAACCTTGCAATCAGCACACACTACTCTCATTCACTTACTTGAAATATTTATTCATCCAACTCATTATTTAACTCACCAAACTTAACTCATTCATTAATGTAACTCAACTAATAAATTCCACTCAACTCCATCATTTATTTCAACTCAAACCCAACTCAAACATTTAACTCATCTTAACCCAATTAAGCTTTGAACTCAATTAATGGTCAAACATGTCAACCACAACCCATTGGGTCCAATTTGGCCATTTTGACCCTTTTAACAAAATTTGACCCAATTATGATTTTCGACCCGTTTAAGTTCATCTTATACATTTATTTGTTTTGTAATCAAAACTACTAACCATTGGGTCTGTTTGACCCATTGACCCATTTAAATTCAACTCAAATATATCACAATGGCAATTCCGTAAATATGAATAAAATCATATAAAATGATAACTTTGAAATTCCAGGGTGTTACATGAGGAGTGGTCGGCCAAGAGAGGGTCTGAAGGAGAGAAAACAGTGAAGAGGGAAAGGGAGAGAGTGAGATGTAAGTCGAATTTGTTTTGTTCCAATGAGATGGTCGGGAAGGTGATACCTTTTGGTTAAGTCTTTTGTGTAACTCCCATTTCCATTAACTTCCCTCCTTAGTGCTCCACTTGGGGGTTTCATCCATGAGATGAAACTCCCAAGGCTCCAATGGTGTTGCCTAATTTGAATTGGGTAACCACTCCAAAACCGTCCTCTCTCACTATTGACCATTTGGGGGTTTCATCCATGGGGTGAAACTCCCATGAGCCCAACGGTCTTGTCTTGAGTTGGTTTGTGTAACCCCCACCAAACGGTCCACCTCCCATTGATTCCCCATTTGGAGTTTCATGCATGAGATAAAACTCCCATGCATCCAACGTGTAGCCTTGACTTGTCTTGGTGTAACAACACATAACCGCCATCTCCCATTTATGATATCATTTGGAGTTTCATGCATAATATGAAACCCCCATTCCAACGTGTGTATACTTTGTGTTGATTTTTGAAACAACCAAAACACCCTTCATCTTCACACTTAAGATAAATATCTCCAAAACTTTCCATCCTACCCATTTAACTCAACTCATCCATTTAATTCAACTCATCCATTTAATCTCAACTCACCCCTTTAATTCAACTCATTTAATTCTCTTGAATTAACTCAATTATTTGATTCCATTTCCAACTCAAATCAGCCCCAACCTAATTAAGCTTGGACTCACTTGGTGGTCAACCCAAGTCAACCACGACCCATTGGGTCCCAATTGAGCATTTCAGCCCAATTAACACTCTTGACCCAATTGAACACATCTTACCCATTTATTTCTATTGAAACCATTTCTGCAATCCTTTGGGTCTTAATTGGGCAATGACCCAACACTTTACCCATCTAAGGTCCATATCTAATAATTCACAAATTAAATGGGTAATTTTCATATATATTAATAACTTAAAAATCCGGGGTGTTACAACACAACACATACCCATGCATACACGTTGGAACATGGAAGCCCAAGGGACATATGGTTGGGAGTTTCATCTCATGGGATGAAACCCTCAAAGTAAGTATCAATGGGGAGGTGAAAAGTCATGGGAGTTACAAAAGGGGTATCAACCAAAGGATACCACCCTTGGCTGAACTACATTGGGCAGCAAAGAGAATTATTTGCTTTATCTCACTCTCTCCCTCTCTCACTCAAGGCCGACCACTCTCAAGACAAAGGACTTGGAGTATTTTCTATCCCAAGCTTTTCTCTCTCTCTCTCTCTTTCTCTCAAACCTACACTCTTTGGCCGAAGCCTCTCCTTGAAGTTTCATCTCAAGACCTCTCAAGTTCACACTCGGCCAAGGATCAAGGAGGAAGAAGAGGCTAAGGAAGAAGAAGATCAAAGGAACAAGAAGGAGTGAAAGAAACCGGAGGAGTCGCGGAATCGTAAGTACTCAATGAGATTTTATTAAGTAAGATGTCAAGGAACATGGTTCAGCCATTGCATGGCCGAACCCTAATCTTGTTGTGGCTAAGGACTTATGCATTACCATATGGGAAATGGTGGATCATCAAGGATCATAGTTTGGCCCTTGCATGGCCAAACCCTAAATTGTATATACAAGAACCACTAAGGACAAAAGAAGGGTTAGATGAGATTCGGCCATGATGTATGGCCGCACCCCATCAAAGGATTATAATCTTGGATGCATGACTTTTAAATGGAAATGATGAACCATAGGGTTCGGCCATGTTGTATGGCCGAACCCCATGGGAAGGTTATTAATAATTTTAAAAGGTTTTATATGGATTTATGTTGGTGACTTTAAAGGGTTCTAAAGGAGGGAAACAATGGAGTAATGTTAATCATTTGAAATGGTCTCAAAGGTTGTAAATGGATAAGAATCATGGACCATGGGTTCGGCCATACACCATGGCCGAACCCCATAGAAAATATTGATGGACTTAGATGTTTTGGACCATGAAAATGATGGGAGAATATTGGTAATTTTAATAGGTTGTTAAATATGGTAAATGATGACCTAAAAGGATGAACCTTAGTGTATGGTTAAACCCCTATGGAGGGACTTGTTTATGAACCTAAGATTGTGAATGATTTAAAGGGGAAGATGGAAAAGAAAATGACATCATGGGTTCGGCTATGTTGTATGGCCGAACCCCATGGACCATTTTAATGGGTCATGTGGAGATTTATACATGATTAAATGAATGAATGAATAAACTAAGAAGTGGAGGATTCATTTGTGGATCTATA
Source organism: Chimonanthus salicifolius (assembly GCA_013350335.1). NCBI lineage: Eukaryota > Viridiplantae > Streptophyta > Magnoliopsida > Laurales > Calycanthaceae > Chimonanthus > Chimonanthus salicifolius. The sequence goes on from CM023533.1 coordinate 66,170,168, forward strand.
TTTGGTTATTGATCATATATAGATCTAAGCATGGATAAGTCAATTAGGTGATTACCTATGGAAGGAAAGAATGGCCAAATGGTGAAATAAAAGGACCATGGGTTCGGCCATGGTGTATGGCCGAACCCCATGGATTATGTTTTTGGATTTAGGTATGAATAAGTGATCAAAGTGTATGAATGAACCATGGAAAATGCTTAGTTGTGGATCTACATCTTGGACCTAAGCATGAGGTGATGGAAAAATTAATGGCAAAGAGGTAAATATGGGTGAAAAATGATGGACCATGGGTTCGGCCATGGTGTATGGCCGAATCCCATGGAGAAGGTTTTATGGACTTAGGGTTTTTATGAATGTTAGATGATTAACTTATGTGTGTTTGGAATAATGAATCAAAGAGGGAATGACCTTGGACCCAAACCAAGTGAGTGAGGTTGGCCATGTTGTATGGCCGAACCCCACTAAGGTGTGTTTATGGACTTAGACATGATTGGAAATCAAATGGAACATGGGTTTGATTGATTGATATGTAATAAGGTAATGGGACCTCACAAGTGGTGTACGATCGGTGATCAGTTTCCAGACAAAAATGTAAGGACACGTTAGTTGATCATTGGTAGGATTCCTACCTCATTGATACCATGGAATATGTATGATGGTTTTAATTCCTATTTGGATGAGTTATTTTGTATAAATGATATGTTTCAAATATGAGATTTTAATGCTATGATTTGTATAATTGCATAGCATGTGGACATTTGCATCTCATGCATGGCATGGGAGGGATGATATGTAACCAGAGACCACACTCCATCGGGGCGTCCGTCAGGCAACTGTGGGGGTACCTTGATGTGCATTATCCATCAAGAGGTAACCGGAGACCCACGCTCCGTCGGGACGTTCGTAAGTCGTGAGGGGTACCTTGATGTGCATTATCCCATCAAGAGGTAACCGGAGACCACACTCCGTCGGGGCGTCCGTAAGACAACTGTGGGGATACCTTGATGAGGAGTTTTCCATCAAGAGGATACTATGTTTTGTGAGGATACCTTGATGAGGAGCTTTCCATCAAGAGGATGTTTTGTGATTGTGTTATGGCTGATGGGTGGGACTCATGGCATATGGCACTCATGGCATGGCATTGCATCAGCATGATTATGATCTTTATTATCATGCACGGTTTCTGGTTTTATCTGTATGATTAGATCTCTATTATCATACACTGTTTTGGATATGATGTTTTTCAGATACGATATGATGCATTATATCTGGATTTTATACTAACCGATGTGTTTGACCCTAATGGGAATACCTACTGGGTGCGTTGTCTAACGCCCCACTTCTACCCTAGTTGATGACATAGGGAATGAACGGAACGAGGAACGAGATTAGAGCCAAGCTTAGGAGCTTGGATGTAAGGTCTCGGAATTTGGGAACTAATATAAATGTGAATATTAATTATTTTAATGATGGAAATTAGAAAATTGGTGGAGTAAATGGTAAATGGGCCAAAATTGGATAAAGGCCCAAGTGTGGCCCAATAGACTATGGTTTGGATTTAAATTTATTTAAATGGGTCAAGAATGGTCAAATTGGGTCAAATACCCATTTGGTACCTAATGGGTCAAGATGGTTATGCTCTAAGGTAAATGGGCTAGATGGAAATGTAATTGGGCCATGGGCCCAATGGTGATCCATTTAGAGTGGGCTTAATGAAATTTAATCACCCCAAGTAATTTGGAATTAAACAATGGTGGGTGGGCCAATGATTGATGGGGCCGGCCACCATGGTTGAATTGGTCAACCATGGGTGTATGAAGGCAAGTTAAGTAAGTGGAATTAAGCTAAATGGGGTTAATTAGCCTAATGATTTAATTAAGTAATTAAGTAAGCTTATCCAAAAAGGTGGTCAAAGAGGGAAGACCCAAATCAAACCACCTCATCTCCAAATACACAAAGAAAAACGTTGGCTAGGGTGTTGGGGTCAAAAAGCATATAAAATATCTATGGGGTGGTTGGGAAAGTTAATGCTAAAGTGTAAAGATAAGATAAGTTCTATCTTATTTTTTTCCCATCTTTTTCCATCTAACTCCCATTCCACTCTTTCCCTCTCTCTCACTCCCTCATGAACGTCCCTCACTAGGAAGAGAAGAGAAGAAAGGAAGCTAAGTAGAAAAAAAGAGAAGGAGCTCAAGGAGAGAAGGAAAAAAAAAAAAAAGGAATTTGGAGGGAGTGCACTCTAAGATTAAGGTCATCATCTTCCTCTCATCATCTTTTCCTCTTTTCATCTCTCAAATCCAAGCCTAACATGGCTGATTTTAAGGTTGGGAGTTGCCACCCTTGATCAAAGATCTTGACCTATCAAAGATCAAGAGGAAGGAGAGAGGAGGCTACGGAGATTGACAGGAGCGGCGGAAGTCGGAGGAGACGACGGATTGTGAGTATTTCTTAAACAAGAATTTTTGGATTTTTAGGGTTTGAGATTTGGGATTCATTTTGTAAATTTAATGGTGGTCAAATGATTTTATGCTATGGATTTTAAATCCATCAATTTGAAAGATGGAAAGTGGAGGAAACCCTAATGGATAAATTAGGGTTAGCTTAAGGAAAAATAAATGGATTAAAGAATGCAATGTAATTAAATTATTAAGCATGGAGAATGTTTATAATTTTTAAGGTTGTAAATAATTGAATGTGATGAATTTTGTAAAGAGGGTTTAAATGTGAGAATCATAGGAGATGGAAGATAATTTTAATGACCTTAAAAAAAAAAAATTGGTTTAGGGTTTTAAGTGCTTAATGATTAAATGTAGGTGTTGTATGATATTTTTTCAGGGTTTTAAGGAATGGAGGTTATGGAAGGTAATTTGGACATTTTTAATGGAATGTTAGGGTTTTGTGAGAATGGAATCCATGAATAAATGTAAATGTGTTATGGTCAAAAAGGGCACCCATGGATGATGGATCATGAACCATGGGTTCGGCCATGGTGTATGGCCGAACCCTATGGTGATCAAATGGTGAAATGGTGGAATGATGATGTATGTGAAGTAATGGAAAAATGAGTGGGTAATGGACTCATTGTAGTTAAATGCATAAGGTAAACCCCATGGGAATAATTGATGAATTGGGTATTTTGAACCCATGATCCATTGGTTGGTCAAAGTATGGGTTAACTTAGTATTATACATATGTTTAATTAATGAGGATTTAAGTTAAGAAGAAGGGCTAATTCTAATGATGTTAGGTCATAATTAAATGGGTCATTAATGGATTGAGTTAATGATCAGTTTTGGGCTTAAGTAGGCATGAATTAATGAAAAATTGTTTATGTGAAGGGTAGTGGCAAAAATGGTAAATATGGGCTAAAAATGAAGAAACCCACTAAGTTATGATTTATGGGCTTGGAAATGATTAAAACTTGGATTGATTTGGTAATTTAATAAGGTACCGGATAGCGCGAGCGGTAAGCGAGTCGGTAGCCGGATTGTCGGACGAAAACGAAATAAAGACGTGAGTCGGTATTCGGTAGGATTCCTACCTATTTGTAAGCCTTGGATGTGTGATGGTATTTTTGTCATATTTTATTGATTAGTATTTATCTTATGATGGGTTTTTACAATTATGGATGCTATGTTTAAGATGGATTTTATTTAATGGCTATGAACTATGATTAAGGTTATGCATTATAAATTAAGGCTATGTATGATATCTTAAGGTTATGAGTTATAAATAGTACATAGCATAATGCATTACATCTCATGCATGGCATGGGCGGAAAAAAAATAAACAAACCGGAGTCCATGCTCCGTCGGGGCGACCGAGAACAGGCATGGGGACACCTTGACGAGGCTTTGCCGTCAAGGGGGATATTTTGCGGTTGGACATATCTTGACGAGGTTTTTCCGTCAAGAGGGATATGACAGTATATGGCAGGAATGATGGGTGGGATTTATAACATTGATACCCATGGCATATCATTTACTTATATTTCAGTATATGGTGGTTTATAGTTTTCACTGTGTTATTATCTGTATGTGGTTATTACTAATCCATGTGCTAGCCCTACTCGGAATCCTACTGGGCACGTTGTTCTAACGCCATACTTCTACCCTAGCTGACGATGCAGGAGATGGCGGACCGGAAGAGCGAGACGGAAGCCAAGCTTAGGAGCTTGGGGAGGCGGATTAATTATTTTGTTTTACTTCATTTTGGAAAAGATGTATTTGTATAGTTAGCTTGTCGGAAATGTAATAATTTAGGTAGTTTGCTATGTTTAAGTATTATTTTGGATAATACAGTATAATGGTATTTTCGTAATTAATTGGGTATTTCTTCTCTGCTATCTGAAGAACTGGTAGGATAGTTCTATGATCATCCGCACTTATTTTTATGTTCCGTGAGCTTACTTGCTACGCGTGAACCGTACTCGTGGACTTATGTTCCACGCACGCGTAGGGTTGGCCAGTTAAGGGCCGGGCTTTAGAAGCTCGGAACTTAACTCGTGTCGTGACGTCCGCGCCCTTTGTCACTTTTATTTAAAAAAAAAAAAAAAGTACTCTGATTTTACGGTGAAATGGGGCGGGCGTTACAGTTGGTATCAGAGCGAATTCGGAAGAATGAATCTCTCGAAGTAAGATTAAGACGGTTGCACTTCTCACTGACGGCTAAGAATCCCAACCGACCGACTCTTCGGAGTTCGCTGCACGGGGGCCGGGTTAAATTACTTCGATTGACTCAAACTGAAGGGTTTAATCTGAGAACAACATTTGACGGAAAGGGATGATAGCAAGGGAAGAAAAAAAAAAATCAATGTAAGTTGGAATTATCAAACATAGCAAGTAGGGTTACATTTCCCCGACATGAGAAAACAAATCTAGGTCTTCCCCAAATTTGACGGAATAATGATAGATTTATTGAACATAGGAGAAAATTCCCCGACTTCACAAATGGAACGAAACATAGATACTTGGGACGTTTTCCCCAAACCAAGTGTGCTTATTTGGCAATCTTCCCCAAAAATGAGAAACAAAGTATATTGTTTAGTATTTTTTTTCTTTTTTCTTCTTTTTCCTCCATTTGAAAAAGGAACTAAGTCAGTGTTTTCGATGACTAGGAAATGGCTCCGAAGAGAAGGACTCGTCGCAACCAGAAAGAGGTATCACCACCTCGCCAGGAAGAGGAGGTACCCCATCGGGAGGAGGAACAGAATAATATAAACATACAAGGTGTACCTCCCGAGCTAAAAGATGTAGTTCAAGCGGCAGTCGCTGCTGCTCTTCAGCAACATTTGAGCGGAAATGCGACTACTAGCGACGGAAATGCTACTACTAGTGACACTAGTAAACGGAAGATGGTCAAAGATTTTCAACAACAGTGCCCTCCCTATTTCAGAGGAAAAGAAGGGCTGTAGGAGCAGATCACTGGTTAAAGAATATCACTCAGATCTTAAATCTGCTTCAGGTTTCCAGTCCGGCTGACAGAATCTTACTGGCAACATCTCAACTGATTGAGGATGCCGGTAATTGGTGGGAAGTGGTAGAAAAACAACAATCACTGGTGCCGGAAAGGGAAAGAATTGCCATGACTTGGGAATGGTTCTCAGCCACTTTTCTAGAGCAGTTTTTCCCGGAGGAAGAAAGGGAGAGTCAGACTGAAGCTTTTATATCATTAGTACAAGGCAATATGACAGTGGTAGAGTACCACCGGGAGTTCCTTCGACTATCTGTCTACGCGTTCTACATGGTGGACACTGAGCACCGGAGGGCCCGTAAGTTTGAACGGGGCCTTCTGCCGAGCATCAAAACTAGGGTGACAGTATTCAAGGAACCGACATTGGCAGGGGTGGTCGGTAGGGCCACTATAGTGGAGCGGGAATTGAATGAGGTAGCGCGGCATGACAACCGCCGATGGCAGAGTGGGCGGGGTGCATTTCAACCCAATAAGAGGTTCCGCCCGAGTTTCAGCAGACCCTCATCCTCTACTGGATCTAAAGGGGGCTTTCGCCCCAATCAGCCCTCCCAGTCAGCATCAGTTACCCAGGTTCCTAGAGGTGGGAACACTTGCTATCAGTGTGGCCAACAGGGTCACTTCAAGAGGGAGTGTCCGCAGCTCAGCAGACCCTCTAACTTCAAGGGTTCCTCCCGCCCTCCAGTTAGATCAGCTCCGCCGCGAGGGGGCAGAACATACAATCAGGCATGACGGGCGCCAAACCCTACGGGATCAGGACGACTTTTTGCTATACCTTCTCCAGTAGCAGTGGACCGCTCGGTGATTCAAGGTATGGTCGTAGTTGGTAGTTCTTATGCAGTTACATTATTTGATTCTGGAGCTTCCCATTCATTTATATCTGCTGCATTCATATCTGCTACGGGCACATTAGTACAGAATCTGTCCACCTCACTTACTATTGTATCCCCTGTCGGAGACACATCTTTGGGGCTCATATGCACGGCACTGAACACTGAACTCGCTGGATTCAGATTCGAGTTCAATTATTTAGTAATCGATATGGCTGAGTACGATGTTATATTTGGCATGGACTGGTTGGCTACGTATCAGGCCCATATTGATTGCCATCTTCATACAGTGATCTTTTGGTCACCCGAAGGAAGGCGGCATATAGTGCCCGCTGACCGACAGGGCATTCCTAGAAGGCTGCAGGAAGAATTGAATCATCTTGCCTTGAACACCCTCAGATTAGATAAGGCACCAATAGCTGAACTTCCGGCGGTGGTAGTAGATTATGCCGAGGTATTTCCAACAGAGCTCCCTGGTTTGCCACCTAAGAGGGAGATAGACTTTGAGATTAAATTATACCCCGGCGCAGCTCCAGTATCATTACCTCATTACAGGATGGCACCGGCTGAGATGACTGAGTTGAAAAAGCAGATTGATGAACTGCTCAGGCTGGGCTTTATTCGGAACAGCACATCCGCATGGGGAGCCCCGGTATTGTTTGTTAAGAAGAAGGACGGTACCCTTCGGATGTGTGTGGATTATAGAAAATTGAACCAGTTGACTGTCAGGAATAAATATCCCCTACCCAGGATTGATGATCTGTTTGATCAGCTTAGGGGTTCCTCTCACTTTTCCAAGATTGATCTGATGTCCGGATACCATCAAATCCGGGTTTAAGAGGAAGGCATCGAGAAGACAGCCTTCAGGACACGATATGGATTATATGAGTATGTAGTCATGCCGTTTGGGCTTACTAATGCACCGGCGGTGTTCATGGACCTGATGAATAGGATATTCCGTCCTTACTTGGATCAGTTTGTAATTGTATTTATTGATGACATCCTGATCTATTCCAAGAGTCAGGAGGAACATGCTGAACACCTGTGGATAGTTCTGAACACCCTGAAGAGGAACCAGTTGTATGCCAAAACCAGCAAGTGTGAATTTTGGCTATCAGAGGTCAATTTCTTGGGGCACGTTATATCGGATGAAGGCATAGCTGTAGACCCGGCTAAGGTAGCGGCAGTGAGGGAGTGGAAAGCACCGACGAATGTGACCGAGATCCGCAGTTTTCTGGGATTGGCCGGTTACTACAGGAAATTTATTATGGATTTCTCCAAGATTGCAGCCCCACTTACCTGACTCACTCAGAAAGGAGTCAAATTTGAATGGTCAGATCTGTGCAACCGGAGATTTGAGGAGCTAAAGGAGAAGCTTACAACCGCTCCTATTTTGATCTTGCCGGAAAGAGGTAGAAACTATGAGGTGTACTGTGATGCCTCAGGAGAGGGACTGGGGTGTACGCTCAGTCAAGGTAATAGGACGGTGGCGTACGGGTCAAGACAGTTGAAAATTCATGAGCGCAATTATCCCACACATGATCTGGAACTGGCAGCGGTGGTCTTCGCTCTTAAAAGCTGGAGACACTACCTTTATGGTGAGAAGTTTGAGGTATTCTCAGACCATAAGAGCCTAAAGTACCTATTTGATCAGAAGGAACTCAACATGAGACAACGTAGATGGATGGAATACTTGGCAGATTATGAGTTCGCACTCCGGTATCATCCTGGCAAAGCGAACAAAGTGGCGGATGCTCTCAGCCGCATATCACCTGCGACAGTAGCCAGTATGATCAGAACAGAATGGGAGGCGTTGAATACCATCAGAGAGTTTAAACTCTATCTGAATAATCATGGAACCATATATAATCTGATCATACGATCCCACATGGTCTCCGAGATCGAACGGGAACAACGAACAGATCCTGAGGTGGATGAGATATGGGCTAAGATGTCTACCGGTGAAGTTGTACCGGAATGGGAATTACGACCGGGACAGGGTCTTATGTTCCGAGGCAGGACATATGTGCCTAAGAATTGCAGAAGAGAGTTGCTGATTGAAGCACACCAAACCAAACTCTCTATTCACCCGGGCAGCACCAAGATGTATCATGATCTTAAGAGGCACTATTGGTGGCATGGACTTAAGAAAGACGTGGCAGAGTTTGTTGCTCGTTGCTTAACCTGTCAGCAGGTTAAGGCAGAACATCGGAAGCCACCGGGTTTACTCGCACCCTTACCGGTGCCAGAATGGAAATGGGAACACATATCCATGGACTTTGTAACAGGGTTGCCAAGGTCATCCAAGGGCAACGATGCGATATGGGTCATAGTGGACCGGTTGACCAAGTTTGCACATTTCCTTCCCATCAAGATGACGGATTCATCAGACACTTTGGGTCGACGGTACATCCAGGAGATCATCAGGTTACATGGCATTCCCCGGTCTATTGTGTCCGACAGGGATGGCCGATTCACCGGCAGAGTATGGCAGGGCTTGCAGTCGGCTATGGGGACCGACGTATTAACTAGCACAGCATTTCATCCACAGACTGATGGACAGTCGGAGAGGACAATACAGACATTGGAGGATATGCTGAGAGCATGCATGCTAGACTTTAAGGGTGGATGGGAGGATCATTTACCACTGGTGGAGTTTTCCTACAATAACAGCTATCAGTCAAGCCTACAGATGGCTCCGTTTGAGGCCTTATATGGTAGGCCATGTAGATCACCAGTGTGTTGGACAGAAGACGGTGAGCCTGCGCTGATTGGACCGGAGTTGGTTGCAGAAACTACAGCGTAGATTAAATTGATATGGCAACATCTACTCACTGCACAAAGCCTACAGAAGAGTTACGCCGACAAAAGGAGAAGGTTCCTCGAATTTGAGGTGGGGGACTTGGTGTTTTTGAAAGTCTCACCACGGAAGGGACACATGAGATTTGGAAAGAAGGGGAAACTGTCACCTAGATTTGTGGGACCGTTTCCAATCTTGAAGAGGGTGGGGGGGGGGGGGGGTAGCTTATCAGTTGGCGCTCCCTCCACAGTTATCATCATTACATGATGTATTCCATGTATCTATGTTGAGGAAGTACAACCCTGATCCTTCACATGTATTGAATATTCAAGACATCAATGTGCGAAGCGATGTGACATATGTGGAGAAGCCGGTCAGAATAGTCGGGACCGAGCAAAGGGTGTTACGGAACCGGGCCATTCAGTTCGTCAAGGTGGTATGGGAACGACATGGTAATGAAGAAACCACCTGGGAACTTGAGTCGGAGATGAGAGCCTCTCATCCGGAACTCTTTGTGTAAGATGTTTTGAACCTCTACTTCGCTCGAATTTTCGGGACGAAAATTTTAAAAGAGGATTGTATTGTAAGGTCTCGGAATTTGGGAATTAATATAAATGTGAATATTAATTATTTTAATGATGGAAATTAGAAAATTGGTGGAGTAAATGGTAAATGGGCCAAAATTGGATAAAGGCCCAAGTGTGGCCCAATAGACTATGGTTTGGATTTAAATTTATTTAAATGGGTCAAGAATGGTCAAATTGGGTCAAATACCCATTTGGTACCTAATGGGTTAAGATGGTTATGCTCTAAGGTAAATGGGCTAGATGGAAATGTAATTGGGCCATGGGCCCAATGGTGATCCATTTAGAGTGGGCTTAATGAAATTTAATCACCCCAAGTAATTTGGAATTAAACAATGGTGGGTGGGCCAATGATTGATGGGGCCGGCCACCATGGTTGAATTGGTCAACCATGGGTGTATGAAGGCAAGTTAAGTAAGTGGAATTAAGCTAAATGGGGTTAATTAGCCTAATGATTTAATTAAGTAATTAAGTAAGCTTATCCAAAAAGGTGGTCAAAGAGGGAAGACCCAAATCAAACCACCTCATCTCCAAATACACAAAGAAAAACGTTGGCTAGGGTGTTGGGGTCAAAAAGCATATAAAATATCTATGGGGTGGTTGGGAAAGTTAATGCTAAAGTGTAAAGATAAGATAAGTTCTATCTTATTTTTTTCCTATCTTTTTCCATCTAACTCCCATTCCACTCTTTCCCTCTCTCTCACTCCCTCATGAACGTCCCTCACTAGGAAGAGAAGAGAAGAAAGGAAGCTAAGTAGAAAAAAAGAGAAGGAGCTCAAGGAGAGAAGGAAAAAAAAAAAAAAAGGAATTTGGAGGGAGTTCACTCTAAGATTAAGGTCATCATCTTCCTCTCATCATCTTTTCCTCTTTTCATCTCTCAAATCCAAGCCTAACATGGCTGATTTTAAGGTTTGGAGTTGCCACCCTTGATCAAAGATCTTGACCTATCAAAGATCAAGAGGAAGGAGAGAGGAGGCTACGGAGATTGACAGGAGCGGCGGAAGTTGGAGGAGACGACGGATTGTGAGTATTTCTTAAACAAGAATTTTTGGATTTTTAGGGTTTGAGATTTGGGATTCATTTTGTAAATTTAATGGTGGTCAAATGATTTTATGCTATGGATTTTAAATCCATCAATTTGAAAGATGGAAAGTGGAGGAAACCCTAATGGATAAATTAGGGTTAGCTTAAGGAAAAATAAATGGATTAAAGAATGCAATGTAATTAAATTATTAAGCATGGAGAATGTTTATAATTTTTAAGGTTGTAAATAATTGAATGTGATGAATTTTGTAAAGAGGGTTTAAATGTGAGAATCATAGGAGATGGAAGATAATTTTAATGACCTTAAAAAAAAAAAATTGGTTTAGGGTTTTAAGTGCTTAATGATTAAATGTAGGTGTTGTATGATATTTTTTTAGGGTTTTAAGGAATGGAGGTTATGGAAGCTAATTTGGACATTTTTAATGGAATGTTAGGGTTTTGTGAGAATGGAATCCATGAATAAATGTAAATGTGTTATGGTCAAAAAGGGCACCCATGGATGATGGATCATGAACCATGGGTTCGGCCTATGGTGATCAAATGGTGAAATGGTGGAATGATGATGTATGTGAAGTAATGGAAAAATGAGTGGGTAATGGACTCATTGTAGTTAAATGCATAAGGTAAACCCCATGGGAATAATTGATGAATTGGGTATTTTGAACCCATGATCCATTGGTTGGTCAAAGTATGGGTTAACTTAGTATTATACATATGTTTAATTAATGAGGATTTAAGTTAAGAAGAAGGGCTAATTCTAATGATGTTAGGTCATAATTGAATGGGTCATTAATGGATTGAGTTAATGATCAGTTTTGGGCTTAAGTAGGCATGAATTAATGAAAAATTGTTTATGTGAAGGGTAGTGGCAAAAATGGTAAAAATGGGCTAAAAATGAAGAAACCCACTAAGTTATGATTTATGGGCTTGGAAATGATTAAAACTTGGATTGATTTGGTAATTTAATAAGGTACCGGATAGCGCGAGCGGTACGCGAGTCGGTAGCCGGATTGTCGGACGAAAACGAAATAAAGACGCGAGTCGGTATTCGGTAGGATTCCTACCTATTTGTAAGCCATGGATGTGTGATGGTATTTTTGTCATATTTTATTGATTAGTATTTATCTTATGATGGGTTTTTACAATTATGGATGCTATGTTTAAGATGGATTTTATTTAATGGCTATGAACTATGATTAAGGTTATGCATTATAAATTAAGGCTATGTATGATATCTTAAGGTTATGAGTTATAAATAGTACATAGCATAATGCATTACATCTCATGCATGGCATGGGCGGAAAAAAAATAAACAAACCGAAGTCCATGCTCCGTCGGGGCGACCGAGAACAGGCATGGGGACACCTTGACGAGGCTTTGCCGTCAAGGGGGATATTTTGCGGTTGGACATATCTTGACGAGGTTTTTCCGTCAAGAGGGATATGACAGTATATGGCAGGAATGATGGGTGGGATTCATAACATTGACACCCATGGCATATCATTTACTTATATTTCAGTATATGGTGGTTTATAGTTTTCACTGTGTTATTATCTGTATGTGGTTATTACTAACCCATCAGCTAGCCCTACTCGGAATCCTACTGGGCGCGTTGTTCTAACGCCCTACTTCTACCCTAGCTGACGATGCAGGAGATGGCGGACCGGAAGGGCGAGACGGAAGCCAAGCTTAGGAGCTTGGGGAGGCGGATTAATTATTTTGTTTTACTTCATTTTGGAAAAGATGTATTTGTATAGTTAGCTTGTCGGAAATGTAATAATTTAGGTAGTTTGCTATGTTTAGGTATTATTTTGGATAATACAGTATAATGGCATTTTCGTAATTAATTGGGTATTTCTTCTCTGCTATCTGAAGAACTGGTAGGATAGTTCTATGATCATCCGCACTTATTTTTATGTTCCGTGAGCTTACTTGCTACGCGTGAACCGTACTCGTGGACTTATGTTCCACGCACGCGTAGGGTTGGCCAGTTAAGGGCCGGGCTTTAGAAGCTCGGAACTTAACTCGCGTCGTGACGTCCACGCCCTTTGTCACTTTTATTTAAAAAAAAAAAAAAAAAGTACTCTGATTTTACGGTGAAAAGGGGCGGGCGTTACATTGGATGTCTTAGTTTCGTTTTATTTAAGTTACTCATGGATAATGTATTTGAGTAATTAATTCGTGGGATTGTAATAACGTAGATTATTTGCTATGGCTTAGAATGTTAACATAAGATAATTATTATTAAGTGATGGACTCCTTGCTATCTAAAATGGAATAGAATTGTTATTCTATTATGATTCTGTATTTATGATTTATTCCGCATGTTTAACTTGAGTACGTGTGAACCATTTTAGTGGACTTGGTCCACACACACGTATGGTTGGCCAGTTAAGGGCCAGGCTTTGGAAGATCGGATTTAGCTCGCGTCGTGACGTCCCCGCTCTCTCTCACTCTTCTATTTATCTAAAAAAAAAAGTAGACTCTGATTTTCGGCATAGTGAGAAGGGGCGGGGCTTTACAGTTGGTATCAGAGCGAAATGGGAAGGATGAATCTTTCGAAGTAAGATTAAGACGGTTTCATGTCTCACTGACAGATAAGAATCCCAATTGACCGACTCTTCGGAGTCCACTGAACGGGGACCGGATTAATTTATTCGTTAGACTCAGACTGAAACATTCAATCTGAGAACAACAAGGAATGATAGCAAAGGAAGGATAGTCACCATGGACTGGATTTATCAAACACAGCAAGTTAGGAGATATTTCCCCGATATCCCCAAATTGAGAAAAGAAACGCTTAATACTTAGGAAGTTTCCCCAAAAACAAAGAAATACAAGGATGCTTATTTGGTAATTTCCCCAAACAAGAGACATTATGTGATATATAGGAAAGTTCCCCAACATGAGACATTATGTGATACATAAGGAAAATTCCCCAAAACAAAGACTAGTTTGATTAGAATTATTGTTGTTATTGATATGCTTCTGTTGTTGTGATACAGATATGTCGAGAAACATAAAGTATGTAGAGTTGGGGGACATGGGAACCCCTAGCTGTCCTATAGATCTGATTTCTTCTTCCAATGACTCCAGCAGGCCAGACCACGCCGTGGAAGTTAACATAGATGTCCAGGTAGGATTCCCCTAGGATGTCGAAGTGAATCTAGCTCCTTTTCTAGAAGAGCATATGGGAGATATCCCAATGATAGGAGAATCCGTAGGGGAGATAGCGCCTGGGTATATGTAACGCCCCAATTTCTCAATAATATGAATATTTACGAAAATGCCACTGGATTGGTGAATTTAATAAATGTGATTGTAAATGAGAAAATGGTGGGACCCATTGTTCAAATTAAGACCATATGAACATATTATAAGGGTCAATTTATCATGAATGGGTAATGAACATCAAATTGGGTCAATATGGTTAATTGGGTCAAAGGACCCAATTGGGACCCCATGGGTCATAATGGACTTGTTTGACCATTGGGTGAGCCCAAATTTAATGTTAAGCTGAAATGATTGAAAATTAAATGGAGCATAAATGGGTAGGCTTGATGCACATATGAAAATCACATGCAAATGGCAAAAACAACCCATAATTGGGTCATGGCGTCAATTGGGTCAATGAGCCAAATGGGGACTCAATGGGTCGGGTTGACCATGTTGACTTGGTTGACCGTGTGGACCCTCAAGTGAGCTCAAATATGAGTTGAATAAGGTTGAGTGGGACTGAAGTGAGTTAGAATTAAATCAAGCAATGAGTTGACTCAAGTGCATTAAATGAAATGCATTAAGTGTAGTGAGTTGGGTGAGTTGAGCTGGAAATCAAAGGGACTTTGAGTTCAAGTGAGTCAAATGGGATATGAAGGGTTGTCTTGATCTCAAACAGCACCAAGAGAACAAGTCCCACACGTTGGTGGGTTGGAATTAATTTTTGGGTGCATGAAAACCAATGGAATGAGATAAAAATGGCATGGGAATTGGGAGGGTTTCCATCTCATGATGGAAACCCAAAGCCCAACGTTGGGAGTGCCATTGGTTTGGGCAAGATTTGATGAGGATTAATGAGAGGATATGGGGCTGTTTAACAAAAACAAAACACTATCACTTGGCCAAATTTACATTGCCAAAAACCTTAGAATTCTCATCTCTCTCCCTCTCTCAAGAACATACCCCCTTGGCCGAATTATACCTTGGTTTTTTCACCATTGATTCAAGCTTCTAATCAGCTAAGACTAAGGAAGAAAGAGGGAAGGAAGCAAAGATCAAAGGCAAGGGGAAAGGCAAAGGAAATTGGTAAGTATTTCCATGGAATTTTGTTTAATAAAATGGGTTAAATGGAACATGATTTGGCCATGGGATGGCCGAATCTACCAAGGGTTTGGAGTATGTATTTTGATGTTTAAAAGATAGCAAACATGGACCATAGGGTTCGGCCACTTTGGTTGGCCGAACCCCATGAAATACTATGGCTATGTTGATGATTTTTGTAAGTTAAAACCATGCAAAATGATGGACTGTTTTGGATGTTTTAATTAGACCTAAGATGCAAGTTGAAAGGGTTTTTAAATCATGGATTTGGATGTCATGATTAGGCTATGGAATGGCCGAATGCATCAAGGGTTTAAACCTTGGGTAGTGGTTGGTTAAAAATGATAAAATGGATCATTGGGTTCAGCCACCTTGGATGGCCGAACCCCATGAAATTATTTGGGTATTTTGATGGTCTTTGAAGGTTAAAAACCATGCAAAACCATGGAGGTTTTTACATGTTTTAATGAGGCTAAGTATTTGATAAAAAGTTCAAGTTATGGGCCATAGGGTTCGGCCACTTGTGAGGGCTGAACCCCATGAAATGAGTTGATAAGTTTATGGTTAATTGTGATGGTTTTTGAGAGATAAAAACCATACAATATTATGGGGTTTTTATGTGATTTAAATGGAAATAGGGTTGTTGTTTTGGGTTGGCCATTGGATGGCTGAACCATATGGTTCTTATGATTAAAGAGTAGGGCCTAAGTTCTGTACGTATGATGGAATCATTGAACCAAGGGAACCATTGGGTTCAGCCATATGTATGGCCGAACCCCATGGACCATTTTATATGGATGTAAGGTTTCTTGGTTATGGAGTTTGGTGGATTGTAGTTTTTGTAAATGAGTCACTTGAATGGAATTATTAAATCAAGAGATAAAAGTGGACTCAAGTGAAATAAGTGAGGTTCGGCCAAAGTGTATAGCCGAACCCCACCTTTAAACATTGGTTTTGGGATATTAAATTTAATGGATTAATGTTTATTGCCATAAGTTGTTAACAATGTTAAACAAGGGTATGATCAATGGTAAAACCGTAAATACAGGCTATAATGGAATGAAAGATTAAAAGGTCATGAAAGAAGGGTCAAACCAAAGTGGTATGGTTCGACCATGGTGTATGGCCTAGCCCTACCAAGACATGTTTGAAGTATGAAATGTTTATCAAATGAAAGAGGAAGATTAAATCCCAAAGTGGGTGAAGTTCGGCCATGGGTATGGCCGAGCCCCACAAGATAGTTTATGGGATCTAGACTTGACTAGAAATCTAGAAGATTAAGTATTGACTTGCTGTTGTATAAACAAGGAAACAGAAGTTGAACGGCGTGCAAGTCGTGATCGGATAAAGCTTGAAAGGAACGGATACTTAAGCGAAGTTTCCGTAGGTTTCCTACCTACTTGTAACCACTATTATGATTGGTTTTATCATGATTTTGATGAGATATGTTGTTATTATTATTATGTTTCAATTGGGTTTTGAATGATGAGATTTACATTTACAAATGATATATAATTCATTGACATCTCATGCATGGCATGGGGTGATGACTTTGGGAAACCAGAGCCCTATCCATAGGAAATGAGGAGTACTATGGATTACACTGTGAAGTACTTGGACATAAGAGTTCTATTTAGAGGAAATGTGGATTAGTCTGGATTACCTTGACGTGAGAATCCCGTCAAGTGATAGCTCTGTATAATTGTGATGGGTGGGACTCATTACATTTGCACGTACATACATAGCATTGATTTCAGATGTTTTGTTGATCATATACTATGGTTTGTTTATGGTTTTGACAATGGATGTTTGGATTATTTAATGTTAATAGATGAGACTTGTACTTGCTATCTATTCAGTTTATTTCCGCAATTGGTTTAGTTTATTCCGTATGACTTGATTAGTTCCATGTGTGGTTTGTCTTTCATGGGTTTAGTCCATGCACACATGGGTGGCCAGTTAAGGGTCGGACTTGGGTAGTCCGGACTTAGCTCATGTCGTGACATTGTCTGCCCTCTTCCGGTGTTATTATATTATTATTTAAAAAATAAAAAATTAGACTCTGAATCTAGGAAAGGGCGGGGTGTTACAGTATATGTACGAATTGTGCAACCAGGAGAGGCACAATTGTACTTTCTACCCCTACCCCCTTGAGGTTATTTGCCCTGTTTGTGGACTTCACGGGCACGGGAAGGAGAGGACTAACTGTCCTTACATTGAGGGACCGAGAATAGTACCTGTCTGACTTGTGGGTTGTTGGGGCACACGTCGACAACATGCCCTGACAACTTCTTCGATTTTGGTGATGATGCAGGGTCTTCTACGGAAGGTTAGGCTAAGAAGTGGTAAGAAAAAATAGGAAAAAGGGGAGATTTTGTAAGGGTGGTGGGTACGTTTTTGTTCTTTGAAGGGTTTTCCTAACCCTACCAACCCTTGTATTGTGATGGAAGTTGGAATGATCTTTAATAAAGTACGCAAACTTAAGAGTTTATGAGGACTTTGGCACTGAGATGTAGATGACGAGGTCACTTATTATGTTGAGACGTGGCATGGGTGTGTCCCTCACGTGATATTGATGATTGAGATGTGGTATGGGTGCGTCCCTCACATGATATTGATGAGATAAGTATATAGATTCCATGAGTATAGCCTAGAGTAGCCGTAAGACCGTGGATACCTCGATATGAAATACAGAAACTTGGTCCCGTAGGGTTGCCGTTGAGGAGTGGGTCCCTCACATGCTACACACTGGAGGGCGATCTCACGGCTATTTTGCACACTTGATGTGCATTGATGCGCAGAGCTAGATATTATTTTACCCCATGGGGGTGGTACTAGCATCGTCAGACGCGGTTCGACCGCCTTAAAGCTTGACTGAATCACCCTTGGGGTGAAGGGATGCAGGGCGAGGTAGACTTGATCACGTGGGACGTTGGTCTTCCGCTTAGTAAGTCGTGGGCCCTAAGTCTTGCTAAGGGTCGGGGTATATTTATATTTAATATTGTTGCCACAATCATGTAGTGATTCATTCGAGTGTTGTTCTTAAGGATAGAATATCTCATGGTGGATGATGTGCCTGGATTAATTATGCCCAAGGATGAATTATGCCCATGAATGGATTATACCCATAGGAGGGTTATATTCATGGATGGTTATTAACCATGGATAGATGATACTCATTGATAAAGAGATACAAGGGATGGATGTGTATAACCGTGAATGATGGTTCCCATGGTGATTTGGATTGATGTCGGGTATCGGTACCATGGTAGACATGTTGGTAATGTGATGGACTTGTTGGTCTCATAGATGACGAATTGTTTTAAATGATTGGGATATGTTTCGATCTACATCCCACGTTATAAGGAAAAGGTGTTAGTCGTATTACGCCTTGTACCACAGGAAAGTTAGTGTTGATAGATACTCGGTATCGTAGAAGTTTTGAACAAAAGGTGTTAGTCACATAGTGACTTATGTGTAAATGAAGATATGCTTAATTTTGAAAATGTACTTAGTGGAAAAAATAAGAGTCTAGTGAAACTCGAATGGGAAGCTATGGGCGATGTAATACCCCAGATTTTCAGTTTATAAATATTTACGGTTGTTGCCATTGAAATTGTGAATTAATGGATATGAACCACAGATGGGTAAATGTTGGGTCAATTGCCCAATTAAGACCCAACATATGGTAGATGTGGATCAATGGAAGTAAATGGGTAAGAATTATTTAATTGGGTCAAGATTGCCAATTGGGTCAAAAGTCCAATTGGGACCTAATGGATCATATATGAGCTAGTTAGAAGTAAATGGGTAAGGCTTGATAATTGGGTCAATTGGCCAATTTAGACCCAACGGTCATGGGTTATGTGTTGGAAATAAAATAAATGGGTAAGGTATGTTCAATTGGGTCAAGAGTACTAATTGGGTCAAAGGTTGTTAATTGGGTCAATATGGCCAATTTGGACCCAATGGGTCATGGTTGACTATGTTGACCACCAAGTGATTTCAAGCTTAATAAGCTTGGGACTGATTTGAAGTGGAAATGGAATCAAATATTTGAGTTGATTCAAATGAATTAAAGGAATTAAATTAAAAAGGTGAGTTGAGTTAAATATATGAGTTGAGTTAAATATATGAGGTAAATTAAATGAGTTGATGGAAGGTTGGAGGGGTGCACTTCACCAAGATCAACTCAAGAGGGTCCACATGTTGGATGCATGGGAGGTTATGTCATGCATGGAACAACAAGATAAATAATGAATGGGAGGTTATCTCATGCATGAAGCTCCAAGATAGATAATGAATGGAGCTGGAAGTTTTATGGAGTTACACAAGAGTTGGGGAGTTGTTTCAAATTCAAAAGAATGGAGAGTGAAGTTGAAGGCTGATGGTTTCAAACTCAAACACCATTCACACGTTGGAAAGAAAGGGTCGGGGAAGTTTCATCTCAATGATGAAACCCCCACATGGGGCGTTAATATGAATCAAAGGGGAGATGGACGGTCAAATGGGACACAACAAATGTTGCAGCCGATTGGACATGAGAGATGAAAAGGCATGGGTATTTCATCTCAAGGATGAAAACCCCAAATAAACCATAAAGGAGGAGATGAAAAGACATGGGGGTTACCAAGGGGTGTCACCAAAGGACACCACCTTTGACTAACTCTCATTAACCAAGGAAGGTTAGAATTTTACATCACTCTCTCCCTCTCCTTTCCTTGGCCGTCCCTACCACACAAGACAAGGAAAAATTGTGGTGTTCTCATATCACTCTCTCCCTCTCTCCTTCCCTTTATCATCTTGTCGAGTCTTTCTTTTTGGAGCCGTTTCGCCAAAGCCAATTTGTAATACTTTATCCTTCCCTTTTTGATTCGGTAGGCTCTTTCTCGTTGGAGCCATTTTTTTCCTAATTCATGGAAACATTTTTTGGCTTAGTTTTCTTCGCAACATACATTAAATGCTATAAATCCTCATAGAATCATAAAATTGCATATTTTATAAATATATATTCCATTTTTGTACCAGGGTTGGTAGGGTTAAAACAAACCCTATAAAGAACAAAATGCACCCTTACAAAATATTCCCCTTTCCTCTCACTTTTCTTTCTAACTCTTAACCTAATCGTCCGTGGAAGATCCTACATCACCAGCGAACATGAAGTAACTATCAGGGTATGTCATCGACATGTGACCTAGTACTCCACATGTCAAGCAGAGTACTATCCCCGGTCCTTGAATGTAAGGACAATTAGTCCTTGCCTCTCCGTGCCCATGAAGTCCACAAGCTGGGCAAACCACTTCCAGAGGGTGAGGACAATACATACAGCTGTGCCCATCCTGGTTGCACAACTCGCACATATAGTCGGGATCTATCTCCCCAACCGATTCCATTATCAAAGGAATATCTTCCATAGGATCCTCCGGAAAAAGTGCTAGATCCATTTCATCTTCCTCGGGAGGTCCCTCCTGAAGGTCCATGTTAACTTCCATGTTGGAGTTGTTAGAAGCAGACACCAAATCTATTGGACAGCTAGGGGTTCCTTTATCCCACAACTCCGTATACTCCACGTTGCTTGACATATCTATATCATAACATAGAACTCATAAATAATGACAGCAGTTCTAATAAAACCAAACTTGGTTTTGGGGGATTTCTTTATGTATCATATCATGCATTGTGTTTGGGGAAATTGCCAAATCTTCACTTTTTGTTTTCTTTTTGTTTCTGGGGAAATCTCTAAATTCCTGTTATTTGTTTCTCAATGTGGGGATATCAGGGGAGTGCATCCTACTTTGCTATGTTTGATATGTCCAGATATGATGACTGTACTTTACTTTGCTATCTTTCATTGTTGCTCTCAGATTGATTGTTCAGTCTGAGTCAATCGAAGTAAATTAATCCTGCCCCCAGTCAGTGGACTCCGAAGAGGCGTCAGTTGGGATTCTTATCTGTCAGTGAGACGTGAAACCGTCTTAATCTTACTTCGATGATTCAACTTCACGTTTCGCTCTGATACCAACTGTAATGCCCCGCCCTTTCCGAAATTCAGAGTCTAATTTTTTTTTTAAAATAATAATATAATAACACCGGAAGAGGGAGGACGACGTCACGACTCGAGCTAAGTTCGGACTACCAAAAGTCCGACCCTTAACTGGCCACCCATGTGTGCATGGACTAAGACCATGAAAACAGATCCACACATGGAACTAAGTAACTCTTGCGGAATAATATAAACTGACTGCGGAATAAGTCATACATGCGGAATTATAATCAATCCTAAGACAATCATTCGTTCTTAGATAGCAAAGCACTGGTCTTCCATTATAAACTACTTAACCAAATTATCCATCATCAAACTATTCACAAATCATAGCAACGTTACTAACTATTACATGTCCATATACATGTATTCAAAAGACAATAATATAGAAATCCCAATCATCATTCAAGCGCTTAAGCTTGGCTCCCCTCCTGGTCCTCGACCTTCTCTTTTCCTTTCCTTTTCCTGCATTATCCTCTAAGGATAGAATTAGGGCGTTAGATCAACGCGCCCAGTAGGTTTTCCGATCAAGACTACCACATGGTTAGTATATAAAACATGCATATATCATAGTATATGATCATCAAAACATCTAAAATCAATGCCATGTATGTAAGTACAAATGTAATGAGTCCCACCCATCACAAGTATACATGACTATCACTTGACGGGATTCTGACGTCAAGGTAATCCAGAGTACTTCACATTTCCTCTGAATAGAACTCTCTTGTCAAGGTAATCCAGAATACTCCACATTTCCTCTGGATAGGCCTCTCATCATTAAGTTGTTCCTCTTTAGGAAATGAGAGTCCCGCCAGGAGGAATAACTTAATGATGAGAGGCCTATCCAGAGGAAATGTGGAGTACTCTAGATTACCTTGACAGGAGAGTTCTATTCAGAGGAAATGTGGAGTACTCTGGATTATCTTGACGTGAGAATCCCGTCAAGTGATAGTCATGTATATTTGTGATGGGTGAGACTCATTACATTTGCACTTACATACATGGCATTGATTTCAGATGTTTTGATGATCATATACTATGATATATGCATGTTTTATACACTAACCATGTGGTAGTCTTGATCGGAAAACCTACTGGGCGCATTGATCTAACGCCCTAATTCTATCCTTAGAGGATAATGCAGGAAAAGGAAACGAGAAGGTCGATGACCAGGAGGGGAGCCAAGCTTAAGCGCTTGAATGATGATTGGTATTTCTATATTACTGTCTTTTGAATACATTTATATGGACATGTAATAGTTAGTAACTTTGCTATGGTTTGTGAATAGTTTGATGATGGATAATTTGGTTAAGTAGTTTATAGTGGAAGACCAGTGCTTTGCTATCTAAGAACGAATGGTTGTCTCAGGATTGATTATAATTCCGCATGTATGACTTATTCCGCAGTCAGTTTATATTATTCCCCAAGAGTTACTTAGTTCCATGTGTGAATCTGTTTTCATGGTCTTAGTCCATGCACACATGGGTGGCCAGTTAAGTGTCGGACTTTGGGTAGTCCGAACTTAGCTCGAGTCGTGACGTCGTCCGCCCTCTTCCAGTGTTATTATATTATTATTTAAAAAGAAAAATTAGACTTTGCATCTCGGAAAGGGCGGGGCGTTACAATTACTCCGGTTAAAACCAAATCTATGTTGCTCCTGAGGATCAAGAGAAAACAACATTCACATGTCCATTTGGTATGGTCGCCTATCGTCATATGCCTTTCGGACTGTGTAATGCACCTGCCACCTTGCAGAGGTGCATGATCAGTATTTCTCCAACATGGTAGAATGTTTCCTAATAGTTTTCATAGACGATTTTTCGGTCTTTGGAACAACTTTTGAGTAGTGTCTGCACCATCTGACTCTTGTTTTAGTCAGGTGCAAAGAAAAGAACTTAGTACTCAATTGGGAAAAATGCTACTCTATGGTTAAATCAGGCATGGTACTAGGGCACATCATCTCAGAAAAAGGAATTGAATTAGATAAAACCAAAGTTAACCTAATCTCTAATTTGCCAAGACCACAAACTGTTAAAGAGATTAGGTCATTCTTAGGTCACGCTAGATTTTATAGAAGGTTTATCAAAGGATTCAGTGACAGATCATGACCTCTCTATAGGCTCCTGACCAAGGATGTTGTTTTCAATTTTGACGAAGAATGTGTCATAACATTTGAAAAATTGAAAACTGCTTTGACTTTTGCTCCAATCATAAAGCCACCTGATTGGTCTGCACCTTTGAAATCATCTGCGATGCCTTTGACTATGCAGTAGGAGCCACGTTAGGACAAAGAATGAACAAATTACCAAAACGTTGAATGACGCTCAGATTCATTATTCCACAATGGAAAAAAAGTTGTTAGCTGTCATATTTGCGCTAGACAAATTTTGATCTTACTTGGTAGGCTCGAAGGTCAATTACATGACTAGGTTAGAAGCACTTACCAAGAAGCTTGAAGACTCAAGATGATCATAGAAGAATATCATGCTCCACCGAGCTCAAAGGTCGTCGTCATGGCAATCACAAGAACAGATATAAGGCCATAAATGAACCTAGGTGGAACTAACACTAAAGAGAGCCCAGTAGGCCTAGTTGCATATGTTGGTAATAAACATAACAGGCCTAGAGAGGAAGCTGAACAGTGAACTGGAAGTGAACTTCCAAACATGAAGTATGTACACTATCAGCACGACCAGTATATCTCACCTACCTCTCAGTGTAGTCGGGAACGACCCATCGTGGTCAAAGACTGGTCGACCAGATTGACATTGGTTCTGGAACTTCGAGCTATCATTCTGGAAATGCCTCTAACCGAGAGTCTCGTATGCACCGACCCCTTGGTGATGAAGTTGAACGACCCCTCATGGTCAACATGTAACATCCGGAATTTTTCAACGCAATAATATATTGGATTTTGACTATTTAAATTGTTTAATTTGTTGAATTTAAGATTTATGGATGAAATGGATTTTAAATGGGTAAGAATTGGGTCAATGGCCCAATTATGATCCAACGGATCATGGATAGGGTTTGATTTTAATTAATTGGGTAAACGTAGTTAATTGGGTCAATTACCCAATTGGGACCCAATGGGTCAAAGTAAATGAATTTTGGAAAGTAAATGGGTAAAGGACTGATTTAACCGGGTCATGTATCCAATTAAGACCTAAGGCATGGGATCCACCTCAAAAAGTGAGGTGGCAAGTGTATGAGGTGGCATGGCCAAGGGGGACCCAAATCCACCTCATCAAGTGAGGTGGCGAGTGGTCTAAGGTAACATGCATGGTTGGCTACCATGGTTGACTTAGTCAACCATGGGTGAGTTCAAATGTGGTGAGTTGAATTATATTGAGTTGGAAATTAAAATCACTTTACTTATATGGAAATGAGTTCAAGAAAATTAAGTGAGTCAAAGTGAGTTGGGATTGAGTTGAATGGGAAGTGAGTTCAAATAAGCAAGTGAGTCACATGGAAGTGGAAGAGGCCTAAGTGAGTCAAAGGGGGAGATGGAGGGTTTCCATCTCATGGAAACCCTAGACACCAACGTTGGGAAAGGGGGAAGAGGGGGAGGGGGGAGAAGCCCCAAGTGCAAGCCATGTGTCTCCTTCGTTAAACCAAGGGACACATGGGAAAGACCAAAAGTAATGAGGGTGGTTGAGAGGGTAGAGGGCTAGTTACACAAGGGCTCACACCAAACCCTTGGCCGATCCTCTCTCCCTCCCTCTTGAACAAAAGAATCCCATCTCAACTCCTATCTCTCATTTCTCTCCCTCTCTCAACACCCTTAGCTGATTTGCATCACTAAGTTACATAGAGATTTCCTTTCTTCCTAACCTCTCTCCCTCTCTCAACCTACACCCCTTTGGCCGATCCTTCCATAGAGATTGTCATCTTATTTTCTCCCTCTCTCAATCATCACCCTTGGCCGAATTCTCCATTGAAGAACAAGGAGGTTTTCATCTCTCTCTCTCACACATTTTCAGCTCTAAACTTAGAGAAACCGAAGAACAAAGGAGGAAGAAGAAAGCACTAAGGAAGGGGAAGGGTTGAAGATCATATCTAAAGAAACGAAGGAGACGTGGAAAGAAGGTAAGGTTTATGTTCATAATATTAAATTTAAGAAAACTAAGGGAACCATGGTTTCGGCTATGGAATGGCCGAAACCATGGAGTCCATATTTGATTGAGAAGTTTGGGCGGCCAACTGGTTATATGGGCCATGAACTGAAAAAATACTTCCAAGAAAATGGTTAAACGATTGAAGAAAAGAATGGATCTGAAACTATATGTAATATGAAGATTGGGAGAATAATGGACAAGACCCTAGTGTGGTTAGTGAGTAGGGCATACTCACTGATTTTAAAAATATATGGAAGACATTATATATGTTAAATATAAGAAATGAATTTCATAAGGAAAGGTCAAGCCAAACATCAAATAAAATGAGGACTCATCACTGATGGCACTTTTTACGGATGGGTATCACAGTCAGCGGGACGGGTTTCGACTGTCAGCGGGCGGATAATGAACTAGACATGGGTTTTCTGTGGACGGGTAATAAACTGGACAAAGGTTGTCTGTGGACGGGTATCACCATCTGCGGACCGGTTTCTGTAGTCCGCGGAAAGGGTTGCTACCTTCAGCGGACAGGTAACAATCAGGAAGTGTATACTGTCTGCGGACGAGTGATTTGTATGTAGGACGGGTTACACTCTCTGTAGGATGGGTGTCTACCGTCCGCGGTGTAACATGCTGGGTTTTCAAATGCATTATTATACTGGGTATTATCTTTTTTAATTATTAAATTTAAGATTTATAGACGGAATGAAGGTTAGATGGGTAAGAATTGGGGCAAGGGCCCAATTATGATCCAACGGATCATGGATAGAGTTTGATTCTAATTAATTGGGTCAAATACCCAATTGGGACCGAATGGATCAAGATGAACTGATGTTTAAGGTAAATGGGTAAGGAATTGATTTAATTTGGTCATGTACCCAATTAAGACCCAAGACATGGGACCCAAATCCACCTCATCAAGTGATGTGGCAAATAATGCACATGCATGGTCGGCTAACCATGGTTGACTTGGTCAACCATGGGTGAGTTCAAATGGGGTGAGTTGAATTATATTGAGTTGGAAATTAACATCACTTGAGTTAGATGGAAATGAGTTCAAGAAAATTAAGTAAGTCAAAGTGAGTTGGGATTGAGTTGAATGGGAAAAACCAAGTCCCAAGTGTAAGCCATGTGTCTCCTTGGTTGGGACACATGGGAAAGACGAAGCCCCAAGTGTAAGCCATGCATATTCTTGGTTGACCAAGGGACAAGTGTAAGCCATGTGAAAGACAAGCCTCAAGTGTAAGCCATGTGTCTCCTTGGATGGGACACATGGGAAAGACAAAGCCCAAGTGTAAGCCATGCATCTCCTTGTTTGACCAAGGGACACATGGGAAAGACCACACCTTAGTGTGGGTGGTTGGGAGGCTAGGGCTAGACAGAAGACACACCACCAAACCCTCCTTGGCCGATCCTCCCTCCCTCTTTCTACACCTTGGCCGATCCTCTCTTGGAGACAAAAGAGAGAGTTTCATCTCATCCTCTCTCCCTCCCTCTTGAGCAAAAGAAATCTCATCTCCACTTCCATCTCATTCTCTCCCTTTCTCCCCCTCTCAAACTACACCACCTTGGCCGATCCTTTCATAGAGATTTTCATCTCATTTTCCTCCCTCTCTCAATCAACACCTTGGCCGAACGCTCCATTGAAGATCAAGGAGGCTTTCAATCTCTCTCCCTCCCATTTCGGCTCTAGACTTGAAGGAAGAACAAGGACTAAGGAAGGAGAAGGATGGAGGAGCAAAATCAGACCTAAAGAAACGAAGGAGACGCGCTAAAGGTATGTAATGTTCAACGAGGGTTTAATGGTTAAAAGAAGCTAAAAGAAACATGGTTTCAGCTATGGAATGGCCAAAACCATGGGGTCCATATTTGATTGAGATATTTGGATGGTCAAAAGGTTAAGAAACCATGGATTCTATATTTGATTGAAAAGATGGCAAAAAAAATTATGCTAAGGCCATGGACTTTGAAATCCATTCAAGGAATGGTTAAGTGTTTAGAATAAAAAGGAAAAGACCCTAACCTTGTTTGGAGGGTAAGATAAACGTGCTTAAATGAGATATGATGATAATTACCATGTTTAGACAAGATTAAAGAATGAACCTCATGAAGAGTAGATTTATAAATAATCAAATAAATGAGGACTGATCATGGATGGGTGGCGGACGGGAACCCCATGAATGATTGTATGAGTCCATGAATATTTAAAAGTTAATTGACTAACTATGGATTATCAAGTTATGAAATAAAAAGAAAGGAATGATGGTGGACCCGCGGTATTTAAAATAAAACAAGGATTAAAGAAAAGGGGTCAAAAACCAAGGAGTGAGGTTCGGCCATGTTGTATGGCCGAACCCCATTGATGGGTCTTGGTGAACATGAACACATCTTAGCCACGTCGTATAGCCGAACCCCGTTGAGGGTCTTAACCAGTTTAAGGATTATGATGAGTAGATGCAACATAAATGAAAGGTTGATTATAAATTGATATATGTGTATGATTTACATTGATAAGGTAAAGAGACGTGATTCGCTTTCACGTGACGGTTAGCTACTGTTCGTACGAAACAAGATAAGGACAGCAAATCAGACTTGGGTAGGTTCCTACCTTGTTGAAACACTTGGATTATGTACATGCAATGGTTTTTATTTCCATGATTGATGATCTAGTTTTGGCATAAAAAATGCTTATGTTTTAAGAAAGGATTTCAAGGCCATTATGTAACATAATATGAAATAGCATGTTTGCACTCACATCTCATGCATGACATGGGAGGGAACAAATGAGAGGAGTCCACGCTCCATTTGGGGTTTCCGATAAACAACTGTGGGGAGGAATCCACATTGATTCCAATGGACATACTAGAAGAGATGTATGATGTTGAATTGTGAGAGGAGTCCACGCTCCGTTCGGGGTTTCCGATAAACAACCGTGGGGAGGAATCCACACTGATTCCAATGGACATACGAGAAGAGTTGTATGATGTTGAATTGTGAGAGGACTCCACGCTCCATTCGGGTTTCGGATAAACAACCGTGGGGAAGAATCCACATTGATTCCAATGGACATACGGGAAGAGATGTATGATGTTGAATTGTAGGAGGAGTCCACGCTCCATTCGGTGGGACCGATAAGGCACACGTAGGGAGAGATATATTATGGTTGCAATGTAAAAGGAGTCCACACTCCATTCAGTGGGACCGATAAGGCATACGTGGGGAGAGATTTATTATGTTTGCAATGTAAACGGAGTCTATGCTCCGTTCAGTGGGACCGATAAGGCATTCATGGGGAGGCATGACAATGAATACCTTGATGTGGCTTGTTCATCAAGATGATTATCTATGTGTTTGAGATATGGTTGATGGGTGGGAAATCATTGGCATATGACCCCATGACATGGCATTACATTGGCATGATTTTGTTATGAGTATCATGCACTGTTTTGGTTTTATCAGCATTATTATGATCTCTATTATCATGCTCTGACTTTTAGGTATTATGTTTTACAAGTACGGTATGATGTTTTGTATATTCACTTTATACTAATCCTATGTACAGAACCCTACTTGGAATTCCTACTGGGCGTGTTGACTAACACCTTACTTCTACATTAGATAATGGTACAGAGAAAGGAACGGACGATGGATGCGAAAGGAGCCAAGCTTAGGAGCTTGGGTAGCTTATGGCTTATTTTTAAGTTTTAGTTTTGGACAGGGTATTTTGAGTTAATTGCATTATGAGATTGTAATAACTTAGATATTATTTGGCTATGGTTTAACGTTACCTTCGGATATTTAGTTCAAGTAAGTTTTGGGTGACTGACTTCCTTGCTAAGTAAAGGTTATGGTTGGTTCATGTAATCAAATGTAGATTCCGTAAGTATAACTTTAAAGCGTGTGAACTGTTTTAGTGGACTCAGTCCATGCACACGTATGGTTGGCCAGTTAAGACCGGGCTTTGGAAGCTCAGACTTAGCTCGCGTTGTGGCATCTCGCTCTCTCTCACTCTTTATTTAAAAAAAAAATAGACTCTGATTTTCAGCGAGTGAAAAAGGGCGGGCGCTCACAGGCGGGACGGGTTTTTATCATCTGCGGATGGGTGTGGACCGTCCGTAGGACGGGTAACAGGTGTGGACTGTCCGCGGGTCGGATAGCGGGTATCGGACCACGACTGTACGATGTCTGCAGGACGGGTATCACCGTCGGCAGAGGGGTTTCTATCGTCTGCAGGACAGGTTTTGACCGTCCATGGACGGGTAACAAACTTGAGTAAAGTGTTGTCTGCGGACAGGTTACAGTCTGTAGGATTGTTTTCTGTCGTCCGCAGGATGGGCAGCGGACGGGTAACCGACTGATTTTAAAAGTGAAGTTTTTATATGATTTTCCTTTTTCCAGATGGTTAAGTTTAATTGGAAGGATGTAAGGAATGATTTAAATCAATTGGATAATTAATTTGATTATTTTATATGATGGAATTCATTTTAGGTAAAAAGATTCCGTAAGCGGGGGCGTGGTCGGTTTTGACGAAATAGTTGCACGTCACATCACAAAACAGCAAGGATACAATACTTGGACGTGGGTAGGATTCCTACCTTGTTGAAACACTTTGGATTATGTACATGTAATGATTTTTATTTCCATATTTGATGACCTATGTTGGGTATCAAAATGCTTATGTTTTAAGAATGGAATTTCAATGCTATTATGTAATTTAATATGAAATAGCATGTTTACACTCACATCTCATGCATGGCATGGGAGGGAACATATGAGAGGAGTCCACGCTCCATTCGGGGTATCCGATAAACAAACATGGGGAGGGATCTACACTGATTGCGATTGACATACGGGAAATGGTATATGATGTTGAAATGAAGGAGGAGTCCATGCTCCGTTCGGTGGGACCGATAAGGCATACGTTGGGAGTCATCACAATGAATACCTTGATGTGGCTTGTTCATCAAGAGGATTATCAATGTGTCTTGAGATATGGTTGATGGGTGGAAAATCATTGGCATATGACACCCATGGCATGACATTAAATTAGCATGATTTTGATATTATGTATCTATTCTGATTTTATACTAATCCCATGTGTATGACCCTACTCGGAATACCTACTGGGCGCGTTGACTAACGCCCTACTTCTACTTTAGATGATGGTACAGGGAACGGAACTGGCGATGGACGTGAAAAAAGCCAAGCGTAGGAGTTTGGATAGTTTATGCTTATTTTATTTAAGCTTTATTTTCGGACAATGTAATTTAAGATAATCGCATTTTGGGACTGTAATAACTTAGAATTATCTTGCTATAGTTTGGTTACATTTGGACATTTGAACTTAAGTTAATTTATGTGATGGACTTCCTTGCTTAGAAATGGATAGGGATAGTAACTCTAATCATATGATATTTCCGCAATGTGCTTATTCCGCAAGTATAGCTTTAAAGCGTGTGAACTGTTTTAGTGGACTCGGTCCACACACACGTATCGTTGGCCAGTTAAGGGTCGGGCTTTGGAAGCTCGGATTTAGCTCGCGTCGTGGCGTCCTGCTCTCTCTCACTCTTTATTTTTTTTTTTAAAAAAAAATAGACTCTGACTTTCGGGGAGTGAAAAAGTGCGGGGCTTTACACAACAACTCGTCGATATAAAACTTATAAGTTTTGTACTGGAAATGTATCATGGCTCTCGATAAAACAGACATATCGGCAATCAAAGACCGATCGAGAGATACAAGACCGACCCCTCGACAAAGGCGACAGGTCGTTCTGGGTAATAAGTTTCCAAAGTGGAAACTACTGTCAAGCATGCTTTACACCAGAACGAGCCTATCGTTTGGATCGACCTCTCGGTACCATGAGTGTCGACCAATTGGTGACAACGACATGTTGGCCGGGAAGTAATATTGTTGTCGAGGGTTCATTTAATTTACAACAGTCGGGTTGTTGAAAGGTAATAAATATGAACACCGACCCATCAGTGCCACCGATCTGTCGGTCCTGGAAAGTCAATGTAACGCCCCCCCCCCCCCCCCCCCCCCCCCCCTTTTTCACTCGCCGAAAATCAGAGTCTATTTTTTTCTTTGAATAGAAGAGTGAGAGAGAGCGGGACGCCACGACGCAAGCTAAGTCAGAGCTTCCAAAGCCCGACTCTTAACTGGCCAACCATACATGTGAGTGGACCAAGTTCATTAAAATGGTTCACACGCAATAAGGTTATACATGCGGAATAAATCATAGATGCGGAAATACAATAGAATAACAATTCTATTCCATTTTAAATAGCAAGGATCTCCATCACTTAATAATAATTATCTTGAGTTAAAATATCCAAAATTAACATTCCAAACCATAGCAAATAATCTACGTTATTATAGTCCCAAATGCTAGCTACTCAAAATACATTGTCTATGAGTAACTTAAATAAAGCGAAACTAAAACATCCAAGCTCCTAAGCTTGGCTCCAATCACGTTCTTCGTTTCGTCCATTCCCTTTGTCATCAACTAAGGTAGAAGTAGGGCACTAGACATCGCGCCCAGTAGGTATTCCAAGTAGGGTCAAACACATGGTTTAGTATAAAAATTCAGATATAATACATCATACCGTACTTGTAAAGCATCGTATCCAAAACAGTGTATGATAATAGAGATCCAATCATACAGATAAAAACCAAAAACATTGCGTGATAATAGAGATCATAATCATGTTGATTCAATGAAGTGCCATGGGTGTCATATGCCATGAATCCCACCCATCATCCATATCACGAACACATAGTATCCTCTTGATGGAAGCTCCTTATCAAGGTAACCTCACGAATGCCTTACTGAAACGCCCCGCCCTTTCCGAGATTCAGAATCTAACTTTTTTTAAAAAAAAAAAATAATAATATAATAACACCGAAAGAGGGTGGACGACGTCACGACGCGAGCTAAGTTCGGACTACCCAAAGTCCAACCCTTAACTGGCCACCCATGTGTGCATGGACTAAGATCATGAAAACAGATCCACACATGGAACTAAGTAACTCTTGGGGAATAATATAAACTGATTGCGGAATAAGTCATACATGCGGAATTATAATCAACCCTAAGACAATCATTCGTTCTTAGATAGCAAAGCACTGGTCTTCCAATATAAACTACTTAACCAAATTATCCATCATCAAACTATTCACAAACCATAACAAAGTTACTAACTATTACACGTCCATATAAATGTATTCGAAAGACAGTAATATAGAAATCCTAATCATCATTCATGCGCTTAAGCTTGGCTCCACTCCTGGTCCTCGACCTTCTCTTTCCCTTTTCCTTTTCCTGCATTATCCTCTAAGGATAGAATTAGGGCGTTAGATCAACGCGCCCAGTAAGTTATCCGATCAAGGCTATCACATGGTTAGTATATAAAACATACATATATCATAGTATATGATCATCAAAACATCTGAAATCAATGCCATGTATGTAAGTACAAATGTAATGAGTCCCACCCATCACAAGTATACATGACTATCACTTCACGGGATTCTCACGTTAAGGCAATCCAGAGTACTCCACATTTCCTCTGAATAGAACTCTCCTGTCAAAGTAATCCAGAGTACTCCACATTTCCTCTGGATAGGCCTCTCCTCATTAAGTTATTCCTCCTGGCGGGACTCTCATCGCCTAAGGAGGCCCCACAGATGCATGACGGGCATACCGACGGAGTGTGGGCTCCGGTTTCCATAATCATCACCCCATACCATGCATGAGATGTCAATGAATAATATATCATTTGTAAGTATATAACTCATCATTCAAAACCAATTTGAAACTTAAATCAATAACATTATATCTCATAAAAATCATGAATAAACCAACTGTAGCAATGGTTACAAGTAGGTAGGAAACCTACTGAAAATTCGCTTAAGTGTCCGTTCCTTTCAAACGTCACCCGTTTACAACTAGCGTGCCATCAAAGAGATCCGTCACCTTATTCACATAAACCATGAATCAACTTTAATCCCATACTTCATTTGGATGGGGTTCGGCCATACAACATGGTTGAACCTCATCATCTAAGTTTGGTCCCTATCTCCCATTTTTGTCATTGTTTTAAAGGCCCCAAATCAAGTCCCTTGATTTACTAATTCCATCCATTAGCTTCATTAAAACAGTCCATTAAAATTTATATCCAAAAATATTTATAAGTGGGGTTCGGCCATACATCTTGGCCGAACCTCACTTATTTACTTAGGTCCCCTCTTTCATCTCTTGAATGTTACCTTTATTCACAAAACTGCCATTGCCACCAATACATAATTATATCATGCTTAAACATTAAAACCACCAATTGTTTCCATAAAATTGATTCATAAAACCCATAGCCATTGTAATGCCCCGCCCTTTTTCACCCGTTTTCTGAAAATCAGAGTCTATTTTTTTTTCAAATAGAAGAGTGAGAGAGGGCGCGGACGCCACGACGCAAGTTACGTCCGAGCTTCTAAAGCCCGGCCCTTAACTGGCCAACCCCACGTGTGCGCAGAGCTAAGTCCACGAGAACGGTTCACGTGTAGGAAGTAAGCTCACGGATTATAGTTATTGCAGAACATAATAATAGAGTCTATCCTACTGGTTTTTAGATAGAAGGGAAGATACAACATTGAATTACCAAAATGCCCCTATGTTCATATTTATATCACAAAATATAATCGTCCATAAGTAACGTCCAAAACATCGCAAGAAATGTAAACTTATACAACCCGACAAGCTAAGTTACTTTAAAATTACATCTCCAAAATGTAAACGTAAATAAACTAAGACTGCACTGCCCAAGCCCCTAAGCTTGGCTCCTGTCATGTCCACCGCTTCCGCCATCCCCTCCGTCATCAGCTAGGGTAGAAGTAGGGCGTTAGTCAACGCACCCAGTAGGACTCCGAGTAGGGCTAGCACATGGATTAGTGATAACACACATACCGATAAAATAACATATAACAAAATAAGCATGTGATGAATGCTATGTCATGGGTGCCTATGTCATGTGTCCCACCCATCATCCGTATGATCATACAATGTATCGTCCCCATGTTTGCTTCTCAGTCGCCTCGACGGAGTATGGACTCCGGTTATAGTCCTCAGGCTATCCCCATGTCTGATTCTCGGTTGCCCCGATGGAGCATGGACTCCGGTTATGGCCCCTCAACTATCCCCATGTTTGCTTCTTGGTCGCCCCGACGGAGCATGGACTTCGGTTTGTTTATTTTTTTCCGCCCATGCCATGCATGAGATGTAGTGCATTATGCTATGTAGTATATAGATAAACCATAATTTTGATATACCATACATAGCCATATAATGCATAATGTTAAAATATAATCCATATGATTCATAACTTAAAACTCATCATAAGATAAATCATAATCATAAATCCATCATAAGACAAATCAAAATAATCTAAAATACCATCACATATCCATCGCTTACAAAAAGGTAGGAATCCTACCGAATACCGTGTCGCGTTTCGTTACGCTTCCCGTTCGATAATGCGGTCACCGATCGCATACCGTTTGCGACGTCCGATACCTTATTACATTTACTGAATTAGTCCATATGTCATCCATGATTAAGTCCCTAACTTAGCCCATTATCCATTGGTCTTAGACTCATACATAAATCCGATTTTGGCCAATTAAAAAAAATTTCGACTTGCGAGCCTAAAACACAGCATTTATCCATTTCATTTAATCATTCGTAATATCCGATTCCATGTCTAATCCCCATAGGGTTCGGCCATGTACCATGGCCGAACCCATGGTTCTTCAATGTGGCACTTATTTACCGTTTTGCCACTCCTCTCTCATGGTTCAATCATCCATTCGTTTATGTACTTCTAAGTCCAAACTTCATCCCTAATTTAGTTCCATTAGGGTTTCATTGACCATGACCTAACATCCATAAAAACAGCCACCTAATTTAATTAAATTTGTAATCATCTAACTCCATATATGATTCAATAATTGGCCCATAATCATGACCTCCAAATGGGTCATGGGTTCGGCCATACACCATGGCCGAACCCATGGTGCCTATTTCCATTCCCTTGGGTCCATTTTACCTTCACCAAATGAAATTAAATCATTCATTTAAAAACCCATTTTTCATCTCATTTAAAACATCACATACCTACTCATAAATCCATTTAAATTTATCATCTCTTTCCATCATTTTCCATTCCTTTTACCTTCATTAAAAATCACTAAATCATCACCATAGGGTTCGGCCATACACCATGGCCGAACTCATGGTTCATGGCTCACTTTCATGGATGTTATTTTAAAGACTAAGTTTTGTCCCAAATTAATCCAATTCGAAATTACTAATCTTCGTTCATTTTGGCCCTTTAAAATAAACTCCTAAGCATTGATACATACATTAACCTTAGCCTAAAATTGATCCAAAATTGGGTCATGGGTTCGGCCATACATCATGGCCGAACCCATGATGTTTCTTTCTCCATTTTTCTTGGTTTCATTTACCCATTTTAACATACTTCCAAATGAAGATTAAATCATCCATCTAAATCTTCATTTCCATCAAAAGATTACTACATACCATACTTACTCATCTATTCAAATTCCTATTCCTCCATATTATTTTCCATGCCTAAAAGTCCCATAACCTTACTATAGGGTTCACCTTTATGGATGCCATTTTCAAAGACTCGTGTTTTGTCCCAAAAAATAATCCATTTAAAATCACTAACCTTCATTCATTTTGGCCCTTTAAAAAAAACTTATATCATACACTTTGTAATCCATTTAAAACTATCATCTTCTCCAACATTTTCTATCTCTTCACTCTCATTAAAATAATTAATCATCACCATAGGGTTCGGCCATGGTACATGGTTTATCTCCTCCATGCTATTTTAGAAGCCATAATAATCATGTGCATTCCCCATGATTTTCTCATCTTAACAATCCTTTAAAATCACCCATTCTTAACCATTTGAAACCTAATTTTCATTAATCATTCTCCACCATTTTAAACCTTCACACCTTAATTAAAAATCATCCACATTTACCATGGGGTTCGGCCATGCTACATGGCCGAACCCTATGGCCCATTAAACCATAAAAATCCAATTTTCCTATGCTGAATAAAGACTTAAAAATTCCATTAAAAATTCCATTCTTCCATTTCATCCATTTCTTAATCCATTCCTCCTTTTTTATCCATTTCTTATCCTATCTTTTGATGGATCTTAGATCCATGGCCCAACATTTTTGGCCATATTTGGTCTAAGAAATGGATTCCATATCCTATCTTTAAAAATATAAACTCTTGTTTAAGAAATTCTTACCGCACCGACGACTCCTCTGGTCCTTCTTTCTTCTTTGCTTTCCTTAGCCCTTTCTCCTTCTTTCTCTTCTTGATGATTGCCAAGATGAGCTTGATCAATGGTGTGGCCCTCCAAGCTTAGGATCGGCCAATATTGAGTGAGTTTGTTTGAGAGGGATGGAGAGGGGAAGGTGATGGAAACAAGATCTTAGCCTTTGATCTTGAGGTGGTGATGGTTGATCAATGCTTGGTCTTCCCTTTTCTTCTCTTCTTTTCCTCTAAGTCTTCTTATTTTCTTATTTTCTTCTCTTAATACATGGAGGGACGGTTTTTGGGTGTGAAGAGAGGGAGAGTGAAATGAGAGGGATGAGATGGAAAACCCATCTCATCTTTGGTCTTACTTGGACCATACCCCTCCATCATGTCTCCACCAACCAAAGTATGGGCTCCCTTGACCTTGGTGGTGGTGGTTGAGATCCAACCACCAAGCATGGATCCCATGTCCTCTTTGACTTGTTTATGTTGACCCTAATTAATCAACTTAATTAATTAAGTTAAGTCCTCACTTAGGTTAATTAATTTCTATCCAATTTAATTCCATCAAATTATCTATCTAATAAATCCACCCATGGTTGACCAAGTCAACCATGGTGGACGGTCCCCACCTATACCTACCCCACCCGCCACCTCACTTGATGAGGTGGAGGTGGGCCCCACTTGGCCATGTTATTTTAATTCCATTGATTTTAACTTAGATAATTTTACAATAATTTTAATCAATTTAATTTACCTTAATCCACCTTAGTCTTCTTAAATTTATCCATGGTTGATCAAGTCAACCATGATGGTTGGTCCCACTTTTTCCTTGGTCCACACGCCACCTCAATTGGTGAGGTAGAGGTGGGCCCCATTTGGTCATATTATTTCATTTCATTACTAACTTAGGGGTTTTAATTCCAAATCACCCTTTTTAAATTAATTGGCCCACCATTGGGCCCACGGCCCAACCGGTTATTTTCTACCCCTTTACCTTAGGGTTTGGACCAATTTTGATCCATTGGGTCCCACATGGTGATCGGGCCCACTTTGACTCAAATTGACTATCTTTGACCCAATTACTTCTCATTGACCCATTAAATGGATTTCATCCAATTTGTGGCCCAATTGGCCTTTCTTGGACCCTTGTCCCAACTTTTGATCCATTTGGTATTCCATCATGTCAAAATTCAATTTGAAATCAATAAATGCCAAACATATATTGATTCAAAAATTCGGGCTATTACAACCATGGTCCATGGGGTTCGGCCATACATATGGCCGAACCCTATGGCTTTCACATTTGAATCTCTTTGTCATAACTTAGCCACAGTAACCCCATGGTTCGGCCATGAAATGGCAGACCTATGTCTTGTCCAAATGTTCACTTAGAACCCTTTTTAAACCCTTCATATTGTTCCATGATCTTCAAGTTTGAAACCCTTTAATTCAACAAAACAGTCCATATAACTCACCATCTTTTCCATCCTTTAAATCCATATAAGATGGTCCATGGGGTTCGGCCATACCCATGGCCGAACCCTATGGTTCACTTGGTTCAATACTTCCCATGATTATTCATGGTTTTGACATGCTAATTCAACCATAATCAATATATAGTTTAGCCATACATTGGCCAACCCAATATATACATTTTATCTCCATTTTTTAAACACCTTAACCCTTCCACAACTTGTATGGCTTTTATCTCTCGAAACCATCAAAATCACCATATAATAATCATATGATTTCATGGGTTCGGTCCTCACAAGTGGCTGAACCCTATGGCCCATAACTTGAACTTTTTATCAAATACTTAACCTCATTAAAACATGTAAAAACCTCCATGGTTTCGCATGGTTTTTAACCTTCAAAACCCATCAAAATACCCAAATAATTTCATGGGGTTCGGCCATCCAAGGTGGCCGAACCCAATGATCCATTTTATCATTTTTAAACAACCATTGCCCAAGGTTTTGTAATGCCCGCCCCTTTTCACTGAAAATCAGAGTCTATTTTTTTTTTAAAAAAAAGTGACAAAGGACGCAGACGTCACGACGCGAGTTAAGTTCGAGCTTCTAAAGCCCGGCCCTTAATTGGCCAACCCTACGGGTGCGTGGAACGGAGTCCACGGAGAATGGTTCACCCGTAGAAGTAAGCTCGAGGAATAATACATTAAATGCGGAATGACAATAGATACTATCCTACCAATTTTTCTAGATAGTAGGGAAGATTTCATCATTTAATTACTAAAATGCCATAACATCATATGTCTACAATAAAATCCAAAACATAGCAATAAGTCTAAAATATTACATTTCCAACAAGCTAGGCTACTCAAATACATTTCCTAAAATAAACTTAAATAAAGTAAATAGTCCGCCTCCCCAAGCTCCTAAGCTTGGCTCTTGTCTCGTCTTTCTGCTCCGGCATTTCCTGCGTCATTAAATAGGGTAAAAGTAGGGCGTTAGACCACGCGCCCATAGGACTCCGAGTAGGGCTAGCACATGGATTAGTGATAACAAGCATACAGATAATAATATTGTGAAAACTGGTAGACAATCATATAATGAAACTATAAAGTGAATGCCATGCCATGGGTGTTTGTATTATGAATCCCACCCATCATCCCCACCATCATGATGTCATATCCACCTTGACGGAAAAACCTCGTCAAGATATATATCCAATCATAAAATATCCCCCTTGACGGCAAGGCCTCGTCAAGGTGTCCCCATGCCTATTCTCGGTCGCCCTGACAGAGCATGGACTCCGGTTATAGCCTATTAGGCTATCCCCATGCCTGTTCTCGGTCGCCCTGACGGAGCATGGACTCCGGTTCCTTTATTTTCCCGCCTATGCCATGCATGAGATGTATGCATTATGCTATGTAATATATATAATCCATAGTCATAATATAGAATTCATAACTTAGCATATAATTCATAATCTTGCATTATGCCATATAAGATACATAAACCATGATTTAAAACTCATCATAAAATAAACCATAAAATTCCCAAAATAAATCAACGAAACCATCACACAATCCATAGCTTACAAAAAGGTAGGAATCCTACCGAATACCGACTTGCGTCCTTTTTCGTTTTCGTCCGATAATCCGGCTACCGACACGCGTACCGTTCGCGATATCCAATACCTTATTACATACACATAATCAATCCATATTTTAACTATTTCTAAGCCCATTAATCATTTCCAATTCCATATGAAAAATCGGTCACTATTTAGGTTTTGTGGGTCCCATTTAATCCATTACATATTTTAATTACATGAGTCTAAAAATCAGCCTCCTATGCTTTATTTAACCGTACATAAACTTATTACTTAGTGCCCCTAAATCCATGGTCCTCTCCCATGGAGTTCTTGAGCTTGGCCATTAATTACGGTTTTGCCACTACCCCTTCTCCATGGTTAATCACTCATTCACCCTTGCCTACTAAGTTCATAATTGATCATAAACTTGGATCCCTAACTTAGGTCCATTAATGACCCATTGAACCATGTCACATGACCATTAAAATTAGCCATTTAATTAATCTAATCCCCATTAATTAATCACATACATACATCCTTCCTTAGCCCATAAAAATGACTTACAATTAAATCATCATTCTTAGCCACATTCTTGGGTCCATAATTGACCCATCACCCATATCACAAGACCACTTACAGCAGCCATTTAATTTAACCTAAAGTCCATTCATTTAAACATATACCTACACATTAGTCTTAGGCCAAAATGATCTACCATTGGGTTCATTAAAAATCAAACCCTTCTTAACCAAATCCCCATTTTCCTTGGTCTTTGGTTATATATTAGATTCATCATAAGTCCTTCCATTGAGAGAATCTAAACCATAAATTTGATTCATCATTCCTTAATCACATTTCCATCCCAACTATCAACATTAAGTTCACATTGTCCATCAACACCACCAACATTCCCCATTTATTTTTTTCCATAATACATAACCATTAAATCCACCATTTGATCACCATTACACCACCATAGGGTTCGGCCATTCACCATGGCCGAACCCATGGTTCATGATCCATTCACATTTACCATTTTTGATGTCCTTAACATCATTCATATTTCCCATTCATTTCTTCACTTAAACCCCTTTAAAAACATCACCACATTTTATCATTAGCAACTTAGAACCCTAAACATTCTCCATAACTTCCATCCTTAAAACCCTAATTAAATTCATCAACCATTTACCATGGGGTTCGGCCATACTACATGGCCGAACCCTATGGTCCATCAATCCATCAAAATCCATGCACATTTATGCTTAATTAACTTAATTACATACTATCCTTACTCCATTTTATTTTATTTTTTATTTCTTTCCTTAACCCTAATTTACCCATTTAGGGTTTTGTCCACTTTCCGTCCTTCAATTTGATGGATTTGAGATCCAAGGCCTATAATCATTTGGCCACCATCAAATTTACCAAAAATGGATCCCACATCTTAAATCCTAAAAACCCAAATCTCTTGTTCAGAAAATACTTACAATCTGTCGTCTCCTCCGACTTTCTTCGCTCCCGTCGGACTCCTTGACCTCCTTTCTTCTTCCTCTCCTTGTTTGATCGGCTAAGATGCTTGATCAATGGTGACAACCTCCAAGCTTAGGGTCGGCTAAGGTAGGGTTTGCTTGAGAGAGAGAGAGAGAAGAGGATGGAGATGAGAAAGGAGATCCCAAGCTTTGATCTTGGAGTGGTGGGCCTTTGCTTTGAATTTTTCTTCTCTTCTTAGCTTTTTTTTTTTTTTTCCTCCATGGTTTCTTTTCTTCTTTCTTCTCCTTAGGTGTAGGACGGTTTTGAGAGTGAAAGAGATGAAGTGAATGAAATGACGATGGAACTTGAGAGATGAGATGAAGTCATCTCTTTTTCTTTGATTGGTTAAGATACACTTTACATTAAATCTCCCAACCATCCATAAGATATTTTATATGCTTTATGGTGGTGGCTGGGATAAACCACCACCATGCCCAACGTTTTTGTGTCTTAAAATGAGGTGATTTGGCTTTTTCCAACTTTGACCCCTTTGACCACCCTTTTGGATAATTTAAACATTTAATTTATTAAATAATTACCTTAGGTTAAATAATTCCCACTTCACTAAATCCATTATTCCACCCATGGTTGATCAAGTCAACCATGGTGGCCGGCCCCACCAATCTCTGGGTCCACATGCCACCTCACTTGGTGAGGTGGAGGTGGGTCCCCATCGGCCACATCACCTTGGTCTAATTCCAATTAACTTAGGTGACTTAAACCCATTCCATACAGTCCCACTTATTGGATCACCATTGGGCCCATGGCCCAATTACATTTACCTCCTACCCATTTACCTTAGGGCTTATACTAACTTGATCCATTGGGTCCCAAGTGGGTATTGGGCCCAATTTGACCACTCTTGGCGCAATTGACCATCATTGATCCTTTAAATGAATTTAAATCCAATCCACAGTCCATTGGGCCATACTTGAGCCTTTGCCCACACCTTGATCCATTCACCATTTATTCCATCAAATTTCCAATTTCCACCATTAAAATAAATAATAACACATATATATTGATTTACAATTTCCGGGCCATTACAGGTTTAAACCCTTGATGCATTCGGCCATTCCATAGCCTAATCATGACATCCAAATCCATGATTTAAAAACCCTTTCAACTTGCATCTTAGGTCTAATTAAAACATCCAAAACAGTCCATCACTTTGCATGGTTTTAACTTACAAAAATCATCAACATAGCCATAATATTTCATGGGGTTCGGCCAACCAAAGTGGTTGAACCCTATGGTCCATGTTTGCTATCTTTTAAACATCAAAATACGTACTCCAAACCCTTGGTAGATTCGGCCATCCCATGGCCAAATCATGTTCCATTTATCCCGTTTTATTAAACATAATTCAATGGAAATACTTACCAAATTCCTTTGCTTTTCCTCTCTCCTTTTGACCTTGCTTCCTTCCTTCTTTCTTCCTTAGTCTCTAGCCGAAAAGGTGTTTGATCAATGGTGAAAACACCAATAGCTGGTTCGGCC
Source organism: Chimonanthus salicifolius (assembly GCA_013350335.1). Classification (NCBI taxonomy): domain Eukaryota; kingdom Viridiplantae; phylum Streptophyta; class Magnoliopsida; order Laurales; family Calycanthaceae; genus Chimonanthus; species Chimonanthus salicifolius. The sequence goes on from CM023533.1 coordinate 66,212,826, forward strand.
AAGGAGATGTGTTCTTGAGAGAGGGAGAGAGATAAGAATTCTTGAGATTTCCAAGAGTGATAATCGGCCAAAGGTGTGGTTAATCCCTTTTGTTAAACAGCCCATGAACCTCTCATTTGCCTCATAATTTCTTGCTCAAACCAAGGAGGCATTTTGTGCCAACCAAGGCATCCCTTGGCACCAACCAATGCACCCTTTGAGATGGAAAGACACCTCCATCTTTCATCATTAAAGCCGCCCCCAACCATGGTGACCCTTGGCTTGGCCAAGGCACCCCTTCACTTCCAACGTGTGGGACTTGCTTCCTTGGTGATGTTTGAGGTCAAGACAATCCTTCAAATTCCATTTGACTCACTTGAACTCAAGGTCCCTTTTATTTCCAACTCAACTCACCCAACTCACTACACTTAATGCATATCATTTAATGCACTTGAGTCAACTCATTACTTGATTTAATTCCAACTCACTTTAGTCCCAACTCAACCTGATTTAACTCATATTTGAGCTCACTTGAGGGTTCACACAGTCAACCATGGTCAACATGGTCAACCCGACCCATTGGGTCCCCATTTGGCTCATTGACCCAATTGACGCCATGACCCAATTATGGGTTGTTTTTACCATTTGCATGTGATTTTAATATGTCCATCAAGCCTACCCATTTATGCTCCATTTAGTTTCCAATCACTTCAGCTTAACCCCATTAAATTTGGGCTCACCCAATGGTCAAACAAGTCCATTATGACCCATTGGTCCCAATTGGGTCCTTTGATCCAATTAACCATATTGACCCAATTTGATGTTCATTACCCATTCATTATAAATTGGCCCTTAGAGTATGTTCATAGGGTCTTAATTTGAACAATGGGCCCCCACCATTTTCTCATTTACAATCACATTTATTAAATTCACCAATCTAGTGGCATTTTCGTAAATATTCATATTACTGAGAAATTGGGGTGTTACACTTACAGACGCCCCGATGGAGCGTGGACTCCGGTTACCTCTTGGTGGATAATGCACACCAAGGTCTTCCTCTTGATGGAAACTCCTCATCAAGGTATCCACTTGATGGAAAACTCCTCATCAAGGTATCACAACTCCGTAGTAAACTCCCATGCCATGCATGAGATGTAAATGCCAACATGCTATGTAATAATACAAATCATAGCATTTAAAATTCCATAATTGAAACATATTGTTTGATACCAAAACAACTTATCAAACATGAATTAAAATCATCATATATATATATATATATATATATATATATATATATATATATATATATATATATATATATATATATCCATGGTTTTCAATAAGGTAGGAATCCCACCAATGATCAACTAATATGTCCTTGCGTTTTCATTCGGAAACCGTTCACGATCGTACACCGCTTGTGAGGTCCCGTTACCTTATAACATATCAATAAATCAAAACCCATGTTCCATTTGATTTCCCACTATGTTTAAGTCCATACACATGCGTTAGTGGGGTTCGGCCATACAACATGGCCGAACCTCACTCACTTGGTTTGGGTCCCTTTTTTTTGTCTTTTGATCTTTTAAATTAATTCTAAGATCATTCCATTAGTTTTACAATAATGAAAGCTGTACATCCACAAAACGTTTTCCATGGGGTTCGGCCATACACCATGGCCGAACCCATGGTCCTTTCATTTTCACCATATTTACCTCTTTGCCATATAGCTAATCACTTCTTTTATTTATACATACCTAGGTCCATAATTGATCCATAAACATAGATCCATAGATGATTCATAACTCATAACATAAAATCCTAATAATTTCGTCCATTCCTTAATTTGATAATCCATTCATCTAAACATGATAGATCCATGAATGACATATTAAAATGGTTCATGGGGTTCGGCCATACACCATGGCCGAACCCGTGATGCTCATCTTCATCCTCCCTTTGCATCATTTACAACATGTAAACTTTATTTAAGATCACTAATCTATTTGCATGATCTTAATCCTTTACCACTCATTAACATTTACCAACATCCGTCCATCATTCTCATCTTTAAAACCCTTTAAACATCAACAATATACCTCCGTGGGGTTCGGCCATGGTGTATCGCGGAACCCATGGTGCAAGGTTCTTCACCATTATAACATTTTAGATCATGCTTTCTAGCATTTAAGACCTACTTAAAATTATCCATCATCTCCCATCATTATCATCCTTTAACACCTTTTAAAATCACTAACATACATCTATGATTTTTTATCCTTTAATTCCATTAAAAATCACTAATATCCTCCATGGGGTTTGGCCATACACCATGGCCGAACCCTATGGTTCATCATCTCCCTTTTTAACAAAAAATCATACATCTAAGATTGATCCTTTGATGGATTCGGCCATACATCATGGCCGAACCTCATCCAAATCCTTTTTAGCTCTCATGATCCATATACATAGAAATCTAGGGTTTGGCCATGCAAGGGCCAAACCATGATCTTGATCATATACCTTATCTTAGACATGCATGAGATCCTTTCCATATATCCATCACAATTAGGGTTCGGCCATGCAAGGCCAACCCTGATCCATGATCATAATCCTTATATGGTTCATGCGAGAGGTCCTTAGCCATAACAAGATTAGGGTTCGGCCATGCAATGGCCGAACCATGTCCCGTGACCATCTTTTCTTACTTTACAAAATCTTATCAAGTACTTACCGATTCCGCAACTCCTCCGGTTTTTTTCACTCCTTCTTACTCGTCCGTCCTTTTCCTTCCTTAGCCTCTTCTTCTTTCCTTCTTGATCCTTGGCCGAGAGTGATCTTGATTAAGATAAAATCTCTAGGAGTGGTTCGGCCAAGAAGTATAGGTTTGAGAGAGGGAGAAAGAGAGAAGATTTAAGATAAAAACTCTAAGTGTTCTCCCTTTGTCAATGAGAGTGGGATCGGCCAAGAGAGAGAGGGAGAGAGTGAAATGAACTCCAAGTCCTTTCTTGATCAATGAGGTCGGCCAAGGGTGGTGTCCTTTGATGATGTCCTTTGTAACTCCCATGACCCTTCACCTCCCTCCTTAATGTTCCATTTAGAGGTTTCATCTCATGAGATGAAACACTCCCACTGTATGACACTTGGGTTTCCATCTTGAGATGGAAACCCTCTATCTCTCCAATGTTTATGCCTTGTGTAACATCCAAAAACCTTTCACCTCCTCATTAATGATCCATTTGGAGTTTCATCCCATGAGATGAAACTCCCATGTCTCCAACATGTAGCCTGGATTTGGTATTGTGAGAAGCATCTCTCCACCTTCCCACTCTACTCACTTAAGATCAAAGTCCCATTAACTTCCATTAAAATCATCTCTTTTTTACTCAACTCACCTTTTTAATTCAACTCTAGTTAACTCACTTAAAATCAACTCAATTACTTGATTCCATTTCCAACTTAATTCAGCCCTAATTTAATTAAGCTTGAACTCACTTGGTGGTCAACCAAGTCAACCATGACCCATTGGATCCCAATTGGGCATTTGAACCAATTGACAATCTTGACCCAATTAAATAAATCTCACCCATTTATTTCAATTGAACCTTATCTTGGGTCTTAATTGGCAATTGACCCAACACTTTACCCATTTAAGGTTCATGATTTGAAAATCCGGGGTGTTACAATACAACCCTCTTTTGAAAATTTTCGTCCCGAAAATCGAACGAAGTAGGGTTTCAAGCAGATTACATCAAAATCACTCATATCAAACTATGAATTTCATTCTCGCAGAATTTACTCTGTCTCATGTTATCTATTTTTCTCGTGAGCCCATTTGCAATCTCATGTAGATCAATGTACTCTGTTTCACTTTACCTGCTACCAAGATATTTTCCATACGTACTCGCTCAATATGTTCATTATTCTACTTTTCTGTGTGAGGTTAGTGATGACCCTACCCCTTATTGAAAATTTGTTAGTGAGGTAGCCTGCCAATGTGAGCCTATGCTCAAGGCTTTCGCTGATCCCAGTTTAACTAGGTTTCTAGCTGCACTCTCCTGGAACTCCATCGGCTAACTACAGAGTCAGCTGATCGTCTAACTTGGCAGTCGCCCATAGATTTCCATTCGAGTTTCACTAGACTCTTATCTTTTCCACTAAGTACATCTCCAAAATTAAGCATATCATTGAATTTTTTTTTTTAGGGTGTCCAAGGCTATCCTTAGATGTTTTGCTTGCTCCTCCCGATGGTTGGAATAAATCGGGGTATCATTAATGAAAACGATTACAAACTTGTCCAAATAAGGACGAAAGATTTTGTTCATCAGATCCATGAATATAGCCCCCTAATGGGTATAATCCATTCATTGGCATAACTAATACCTTCGTAGGACTAATATATCTATCGTAGGGCTAACGGTCTAACATACGACCAATATGTCAACTTATGTGACCAAAATGTCCTTCATGCTACCAATACGTCTACCCTAATGCCAATATCCGGCATCAATCCAAACCACCATTGAAACTCTCATCCATGGGAAGATGATATCTATCCATAGATGCATCACATTTACCATGGGGCCACCGTATCTATCGTGGGATTGATATATCCACCAATTGTCGTCATCGTCTACCAATAGGGAATACTATAGTTAGTGCAGTGGGCATTTGTTGTACTACAGTGCTAGTAACAGATGAGAAGCCAATAGACCAAATATCGCATAAGCATATGAACTACAAATTACTGCCATACCTTGAATCATCGAATGATCCACTGTCTCTGGAGAAGAAGTCGAAGTATTTAGTTGTCCATATCCTGTCAAAATAGGTGTCCGTCCTGTCTGGTCATGTGCTCTAGATCCTTATGACTGAGCTGGTCGAGCCGTACGATGGAAAGAACCCCTGAAGTGAGGAGATCTATTGTTATGTGGACACTCTTTTTTGAAATGGTCCTACTGACCACACTGGAAACAGGAGTGAGGAGATCTATCATTCTGTGGACACTCTCTTTTGAAATGGCCCTGTTGACCACACTGGAAACAGGAGTGAGGAGATTTATCGTTCTGTGGACACTCTCTTTTGAAATGGCCCTGCTGACCACACTGGAAACAGGAGTGAGGAGATCTATCATTTTGTGGACTGTAACGCCCGCCCCTTTTCACAGAAATCAGAATCTATTTTTTTTTTTTTATGAAGAGTGACAAAGGGCGGGGACGTCAACGCGAGTTAAGTCTGAGTTTCTAAAGCTCGGCCCTTAACTGGCCAACCCTACGTGTGCGTGGAACTAAGTCCACGAAGAACGGTTCACACGTAGAAGTAAGCTTGCGGAATATTAAACTAAGTGCGGAATTATAATAGAGTCTATCCTACCAATTTTAGATAGCAGGGAAGATTACATCATTTAAAATTACTAAATTACCCCAAAATGATAATGTCCAAAATAAAATTCAGACCATAGCAAGAAATAGAAATTATTACAATCCGACGAGCTAAGCTATTCAAAATTACATTTCCAAAATAAATTAAATATAAACTATTTAGCCACCTCCCCAAGCTCCTATGCTTGGCTCCCGTCTCGTCCTTCGTTTCCGCCATCTCCTGTGTCATCAGCTAGGTAGAAGTAGGGCGTTAGACAATGCGCCCAGTAGGACTCCAAGTAGGGCTAACACATGGATTAGTGATAACAAAACATATAGATAATATTATATCAAAACCATGCAATTTGGTGCAATGTCATGCAATGGGTGTCCCATGTCATGAATCCCACCTATCAAGCTTATCATCATTGTACAATGTCCCTTTTTCAACCATACATAATGTCCCCCTTGATGGCAAAGCCTCCTCAAGGTATAACTACAAATACGAATATCTCCCTTGATGGAAGAACCATCATCAATGTATAATAATAAATACAACATCCCCCTTGATTGAAAAACCATAATGAAGGTATAATAATAAATACAACATCCCCCTTGATGAAAGAACCATCATCAAGGTATAATAATAAATACAACATCCCCCTTGATGGAAAAACCATCATCATGGTATAATAATAAATACAACATCCCCCCTTGATGGAAAAACCATCATCAAAGTATAATAAACACATAGTAACATTCTTGTTTGAATAACCTTATCAACATATCATAGAGCCCATAGTAACCTCCTTGATGAATCAAACACATCAAAATATCCCCATGTTTGTTTATCGGTCGCCCCGACGGAGCATGGACTCCGGTTTCATTTCATCCTTCCCATGCCATATCCCTCCCATGTCATGCATGAGATGTAGATGCCATATGCCATGTAATATATATGATAGCACAAACCATGGCATTTAAAATCCCATCAATAAAACATATAATTTGATTATCAAAAATAGATCAAGCAAAGAATCAATATACACATTATAGCTTTAAAGCCCATCTTAAAACAATCATATGCTTACCAAAATAAATCAAGGAAAAACCCATACATGACACATAATCCAGGACTTACAAAAAGGTAGGAATCCTACCGAATACCGACTAACGTTCCTTTACGTTTCTCCGTCCACAAACCTGGTCGCCGATCATGCACCGCTTGCGATGTCCGGTACCTTATTATACATTATCAATTAGACTCATGTTTTAATCATGTCCAAGTCCATTATCCAAGCCTTAGTGGGGTTCGGCCATACACCATGGCCGAACCCTACTAATTAGGTTTGTGGGTCCCATCTTAATCCATTGATTTTCTTAATTTTGCGAGTCTAAAAATCAGCACCCTAGGCTTTATCAATCACACATAAGTTATTTACTTAGAGCCCCTAAGTCCACGATCATCTTACATGGGGTTCGGCCATACACCATGGCCGAACCCATGGTTCTTGAATTTGGCCATTATTTACGATTTTGCCACTACCCTTCCATGTTTAATCATTCACTTAACCACGTACATTTTTGTTCATAATTGACCCATAACTTAGATCCATTAATGATCCATAACTTAGATCCGTTAATGACCCATCAACCATGTCATAAGATTATTAAAATCAACCATTTAATTAACCTAATCTCTATTCATTTAAACACATACATAACCCCATACTTAGCCCATCAATTGATCCATACACTTGGATCCCTTAATGGCTCCTTAGCCATGACATAACATCATCACAAATTAGCCACTTGATTACCCTAATCCCCATTCATTACTCACATGTATAATACCAAATTTAACCCATAAATTGACCCACAAATGGGTCATGGGTTCGGCCATACACCATGGTCGAACCATGATGTCTTTTTCCCCATTTTTACTTGGGTTTATATACACCATTTGGCCCCACCATAAGTCCTTCCTTGAGGTAGTTTCCATCATGCATTTAAATCACCAATCTTTGATCATCAATTTGGTACATTTTGGTCCATCAAAACTACCAACACAACCCCATTATTTTTCCATCTTTTACACTCATCATCATTACACATACATTACCATAGTGTTTAGAAGCATTTCCTCCATAAAATCTCTCCATGGTTTTATTTTTAACACATTATTTCCACCCCTTTAAAACCTTATGAACTATGCTTAAAAATCCATTCAACCCATCAACATTCTTAATCATCCTTCCCTCTTCTTACACCCTTTAAATTTACAAACACATCACCCTAGGGTTCGGCCATGGTGTATGGCCGAACCCATGGTTCATGTTTCATTCCCATCTACCATTTTTGAGGCCATTAGAATTCATTAGTACCTTCCATGATTTTCGTCACTAAGATCCCTTAAAAAAAAAACATTTGACCCTTTTAAGCCTCCAATTCATTAACACATTACTCCATATTTTCTATCCTTTTAAACCCATTTAAAACCACCATTACATCACCATAGGGTTTGGCCATACACCATGGCCGAACCCATGGTTCATGGTCCATTAGCCATTCATGCCTTTTGAGGCCATAAACACCATTCACATCTCCCATGGATTTCCTCATTTAAAATCACTACATTTAATCATCTAAACCCTAAAAATCATAATCATCTTTCCATGGCTTTCATTCTTTAAAACCCTAATAAATCACTTAATCACTTACCATGGGGTTCGGCCATACTACATGGCCGAACCCTATGGCCCATAATTTCTTCCAACATTACATACCTCCATGCTTAAGTAAATTTTAAATACATAAAATCCTTAATGCATCCTTCATTTTTTTGACCTAATTTACCCATTAGGGTTTGCCCATTCTTCCTTCTTTCATTGGATGGATTTGAGATCCAAGGCCCATGACAATTTGGCCACCAACCAATCCAAGAAATGGGTTCCATAATTACCTCTTAACCCTTAAAATGTAAAATTCTTGTTTAAGAATTACTTACAATCCGACGACTCCTCCGGCTTTTCTTTCTCCTCTTGATTTCCTTAGCCCTTTCTCTTCTTCTTCTCTTTGATTGGTCTGCCAAGATGAGCTTGATCAAATAAAAAAAAATCAAAGCTTGGGTCGGCTAAGATGGAGTGTGTTTGGGAGAGGAAAAGGAGGAGAAGATGGGAAGAACTAACCCAAGGTCTTGGTCTTGGAGTGATGGGCCAAAGCTTGCACTTCTCCTTTCTCTTTTCTTCTCTTCTTAGTTTTCTTCTTCTTTCCTTGGAGGTGAGGGACGGTTTTGAGGGAGAGTAAGAGAGGGAGAGAGAGTAAAATGAGAGTGGGATGGAGAGAATAAGATGAAAACTCATCTCATCCTTTTGGTTACTTAAGTTACACTCCATCATTAACTTTCCCACCAACCAAGCATGGGCTCCCATGCTTAGTGGGAGTGGTTGGGATAAATCCACCATTAGCCAACGGTTTTGTGTGTTTGAAATGGGTGGTTTGGTCTTCCCATTTTGACCATCTGACCCTCATTTGATTAACTTAATTAATTAAATTAATTAGATCATTAGGTTAATTAATTCCCATTTAATTTAATTCCATTTCCTTACATTCCCTCCATGCATCCACCCATGGTTGACCAATTCAACCATGGTGGCCGGCCCCACCAATCTTTGGTCCACACGCCACCTCACTTGGTGAGGTGGAGGTGGGTCCCAATCGATCATGTCACCTTGGTCAATTCATCACCAACTTAGGTGATTTAATTTTAATTAAATCCATTCCAACTAATTGGATCACCATTGGGCCCATGGCCCAATTACATTCACCCTTACCCATTTACCTTAGAGCTTACATTATCTTGACCCATTGGGTCCCAAATGGGTATTGGGCCCAATTTGACCATCCTTGGCCCAATTGACCATCATTGACCATTTAAATGATTTTAAATCCAATTCATGGTCCATTGGGCCATACTTGGGCCTTTGTCCATATTTTGATCCGTTCACCATTTATTCCATCAAATTTCCAATTTCCACCATTAAAATAAATAATAGCCACATATATATTGATTTACAAATTCCGGGCCATTACATGGACACTCTATTTTGAAATGGCCCTACTGACCACACTGGAAACAGGAACTTCCAGTGGAACCAGTAAAGGCTGAAGGTCTCCCAAATTAGGGTTTGAATCTTTTCTGAGGGCAAAAAGTATTTCCCCCACCCTGACCTTTTCGGTATTGTGTTTCATTAGGGGTTGTGTCTCCATTTCCGCTCAAGAGTTGCTGTAGAACGGAAGTGACTACCGCTTGTACTAGATTCCGTAGTTCAGGAGGTACTTCAGGAAGGTTTGCACTATCCTGACCCTCTTCGTTATGTTCTTCTTCCTTTTGTTGGTTCTGTTGTGTATGTTTTCCTTTTGGAGGCATTTTCCTAAGTCATTGAAACATCTTTTGACTTAGCTTCCTCGTAAAGTTTTGTGTTCTTCATAGTTTGGGGAAATTGCCAAATAAACACTCTTTGTATTTCTTTGTTTTTGGGGAAACTTCTAAAGTATCAAGTGCTTGTTTCTCAATTTGGGGATATCGGGGAAATATCTCCTAATTTCCTATTTTGATAAATCCAATTTATAGTGACTGTACTTCCCTTGCTATCATTCCTTTTTCGTCAAGTGTTCTCAGATTGAATGTTTCAATCTGAGTCTAACGAAGTAAATTAATCCGGCCCCCGTGCAGCGGACTCCGAAGAGTCGGTTAGTTGGGATTCTTATCCGTCTGTGAGATATGATACCGTCTTAAGCTTACTTCAAAAGATTCATCCTTCTCGTTTCGCTCTGATACCAAATGTAACGCCCAACCTTTTTTCACTTGCCGAAAATCAGAGTCTATTTTTTTTTTTAATAGAAGAGTGAGAGATAGCGGGACGCCATGACGGGAGCTAAGTCCGAGGTTCCAAAGCCCAACCTTTAACTAGCCAACCATACGTGTGAGTGGACCAAGTCCACTAAAATGGTTCACACGCAATAAGGTTATACATGCGGAATAAATCATAGATCAGGAAATACAATAGAATAACAATTCTATTTCATTTTAGATAGCAACGATGTCCATCACTTAATAATAATTATCTTGAGTTAAGATATACAAAATTAACATTCCAAACCATAGCAAATAATCTACGTTATTACAGTCCCAGATGCTAGCTACTCAAAATACATTGTCTATGAGTAACTTAAATAAAACGAAATTAAAACATCCAAGCTCCTAAGCTTGGCTTCGATCACGTTCTTCGTTCCGTCCATCCCTGTGTCATCAACTAAGGTAGAAGCATGGCGTTAGACAACGCGCCCAGTAGGTATTCCAAGTAGGGTCAAACACATGGTTTAGTATAAAAATCCAGATATAATACGTCATACCGTACTTGTAAAGCATCGTACCCAAAACAATGTATGATAATAGAGATCCAATCATACAGATAAAAACCAGAAACATTACATGATAATAGAGATCATAATCATGCTGATTCAATGCCATGCCATGGGTGTCATATGCCATGAGTCCCACCCATCATCCATATCACAAACACATGGTATCCTCTTGATGGAATCTTCTCATCAAGGTACCCTCACGAATGCCTTACGGACACCTTGACGGAGCGTGGACTCCGGTTACCTCTTGGTGGATAATGCACACAAAGGTCTTCCCCTTGATGGAAACTCCTCATCAAGGTATCCTCTTGATGGAAAACTCCTCATCAAGGCATCACAACTCCATAGTATCCCTCCCATGCCATACATGAGATGCAAATGCCAACATGCTATGTAATAATACAAATCATAGCATTTAAAATTCCATAATTGAAACATACTGTTTGATACCAAAATAACTTATCAAACATGAATTAAAATCATCACATAGACATATCCATGGTTTTCAATAAGGTAGGAATCCTACCAATGATCAACTAATATGTCCTTGCGTTTTCGTCCGAAACTGCTCACGATCGTACACCGCTTGTGAGGTCCCGTTACCTTATAATATATCAATAAATCAAAACCCATGTTCCATTTGATTTCCCACTATGTTTAATTCCAAAAACATGCCTTAGTGGGGTTCGGCCATACAACATGGCCGAACCTCACTCACTTGGTTTGGGTCCCTCTTTTTAGTCTTTTGATCTTTTAAATTAAGTCTAAGATCATTCCATTAGTTTTACATTAATAAAAGTTATACATCCATAAAACATTCTCCATGGGGTTCGGCCATACACCATGGCCGAACCCATGGTCCTTTCATTTTCACCATATTTACCTCTTTGCCATATAGCTAATCACTTCTTTTATTTATACATGCCTAGGTCCATAATTAATCCATAAACATATATCCATAGATGATTCATAACTCATAACATAAAACCCTAATAATTCCCTCAATTCCTTAACTTGATAATCCATTCATATAAACATGATAGATCCATGAATGACCCATTAAAATGGTTCATGGGGTTCGGCCATACACCATGGCCGAACCCATGATGTTCATCTTCATGCTCCCTTTGCATCATTTACAACGTGTAAACTTTATTTAAGATCACTAATCTACTTGCATGATTTTCATCCTTTACAACTCATTAACATTTACCAACATCCATCCATCATTCTCATCTTTAAAACCTATGATTTTTCATCCTTTAATTCCATTAAAAATCACTAATATCCTCCATGGGGTTCGGCCATACACCATGGCCGAACCCTATGGTTCATCATCTCCCTTTTTAACAAAAAATCATACATCTAAGATTGATCCTTTGATGGGGATCGGCCCTACATCATGGCCGAACCTCATCCAAATCCTTTTTAGCTCTCATGATCCATATACATAGAAATCTAGGGTTTGGCCATGCAAGGGCCAAACCATGATCTTGATCATATACCTTATCTTAGACATGCATGAGATCCTTTCCATATATCCATCACAATTAGGGTTCGGCCATGCAAGGCCAACGCATGATCCATGATCATAATCCTTATATGGTTCATGCGAGAGGTCCTTAGCCATAACAAGATTAAGGTTCGGTCATGCAATGGCCGAACCATGTCCCTTGACCATCTTTTCTTACTTTACAAAATCTTATCAAGTACTTACCGATTTCGCGACTCCTCCGGTTTCTTTCACTCCTTCTTGCTCCTCCGTTCTTTTCCTTCCTTAGCCTTTTCTTCCTTCCTTCTTATCCTTGGCCGAGAGTGATCTTGATTAAGATAAAATCTCTAGGAGTGGTTCGGCCATGAAGTATAGGTTTGAGAGAGGGAGAAAGAGAGAAGATTTAAGATAAAAACTATAAGTGTTCTCCCTTTGTCAATGAGAGTGGGATCGGCCAAGAGAGAGAGGGAGAGAGTGAAATGAAACTCCGAGTCCTTTCTTGATCAATGAGGGTCGGCCAAGGGTGGTGTCCTTTGGTGATGCTCTTTTGTGTAACGGCCTACCCTTTTCACTAAGCTTTCCGAAAATCAGAGTCTAATTTTTTTTTTTATAGAGAGTGAGATAAGGAGCGGGACATCACGACGCGAGCTAAGTCCGAAATTCTAAAGTCCGACCCTTAACTGGCCAACCCTATGTGTGCATAGACTAAGTCCATGAAAACGATTCACACATAACAATATAAACATGTGGATTAAAATCATAACTGCGGATTATATCATAAACTGCGAATTATAATAGAACCTAGATCTATTCCTTTTTAGATAGCAAAGTACTCCATCAATTATAAATGATTAACTTAACTTAAATAACCAAAGTAATCATTCACAAACCATAGCAAATATCTAAATTATTACATGCCCGAAGTCTAGCTACTCAAATTACATGTCCATAAGTAACACAAATAAAATATAATCCAATCACATATCCAAGCTCCTATGCTTGTCTCCGATCACGTTCGTCGTCCCTTTCCTTTCCTGTGTCATCACTAGGGTAGAAGTAGGGCATTAGAACAACGCGCCCAGTAGGTATTCCATTTAAGGTCTACACATGGTTAGTACAATCATATATAATAACATAATGTCTAAACCATATAAAACAATGCCATGTCATGATATCAAATGCAATGAGTCCCACCCATCACAAGTACATATATCCTCTTGATGGGATTCTCATCATCAAGGTACCCCCACATAGGTCTTTCGGACGCCCCAACGGAGTGTGGTCCCTCAGGTTTCTTCTTGATGGAAAATGTATATCAAGGTACCCCACATAGGTTTTTTGATCTCCTCGATGGAGTGTGGCCCCTCCGGTTATATATCCTTCACCCCATGCCATGCATGAGATGCTAATGAAACACATGTTATTTTATATTATAAACATAGCATTAAAACTCACATTTGAAACATATCTTTTACAACATTAATTCATCAAAATAAGATAAAAACCATCATACATAAACCATGTTTTCAAAAAGGTAGAATCCTACCAAAGACCACTATAGTGTCCTTGCTTCTTTATCCGGCAACCACTCACGATCGTGCACCGTTTGTGAGGTCCCGTCACCTTATTACACAACAATCAATCAAACCATGTTCTATTTGATTTCTATTTATGTCTAAGTCCATAAACCCAACTTTGTGGGGTTTGGCCATACACTATGGCCGAACCTCACCTCTTTGGTTTTAGTTCCCTCCTTTGAGTTCTTTGATCTTTTAAGTTCAATCATTCATCACCAAGTTAATCCTTTAAACTCTTAACATAAATCCATAAACCAACCTTAGTGGGGTTCGGCCATACAACATGGCCGAATCTCACTCACTTGAGTTTGGTCCCTCTTTGTAATCCTTTGATCCAAAATATTGCCATTTTTGAATCATAACACTAATCACTTGTACAATAATTATTAAACATTAGTAACCACTTAAGTCCACAAAAACTTTTCTCATGTGGTTCGGCCATACACCATGGCCAAACCCATGGTCTATCATTTCCTCCCATATTTACACATTTGCCATTATTCCCATCCCTTCATGCTTTGGTCCAAAATTGATCATTCATAAAAACCCTATGTCCACCAAATATACTTTAGTGGGGTTCGGCCGTACAACATGGCTGAACCTCACCATATTGGTTTTGGTCATTCCTTTGAGTCTTTTAATCCTTTAACTTAATCATCTAAATTTGGTAACCACCTAAGTCCATAAAAATAAAACACTCCTCATGGGGTTCGGCCATACACCATGGCCGAATCCATGATCTTTCATTTTAGCCTATAATTACAACATTGCCATTTATACAAATTCATAGCCATTAACATAATCCATGAACATAGATATATATAATTAAATCCATTATTTCTTTGTTCAATCCTCCATTCATTTAACATGCATAACAACTCTAAATGTTCCTTTAATATGTTCCATCAAATACTCTTCCATGGGGTTCGGCCATACAACATGGCCGAACCCTATGGTTCTTTATTTTCCTTAAAATTGTATCATAACCATATGGTTTGATCTTTTAATGATTCCCATTCATAACTCCATCCAAAACCCTTTAACTCCTTTTAAAATCACAAGCATGCTTCTATGATTTCTATCTTTCAAATCCATTAAAAATATATAACCCATGTCCTTCCATGGGGTTCGGCCATGGTGGTCCATCCTTTCCATTAAAACACAATATTCATCCCCTAATTTTTCTTCCATGGCCGAACTCTATGGTTCCTTTCTTTAAACAAAATTTATAAAAATACCTACCAGTTTCGCGACTCCTTCAGTTTTCCTTTACTCCGGCTTGTTCTTTCAATCCTTTCTTTCCTTAGCCTTTTCCTCCTTCTTGATCCTTTGGTCGAGTGTGAGAGCTTGAGAGAGAGAGAGACAAAATTCGGCCTTGAGTGAGAGGGAGAGTGTTCGGCCTTGTGTGCTAGCTTGAGATCAAAAACTTTTCTACGTCTTTTGTCTTGAGGAGTGGTCGGCCAAGAGAGGGTTTGAATTTGAAATGTGTAACCGTGTTTGAATTTGAAATGTGTAACCGTGTTTGAATTTGAAATGTGTATCCTTGTTTGAATTTGAAACAATAAACTACCTTCATTATTTCATCCATGAGATGAAACTCCAAGGCTCCAACGTGTGCCTTGTTTGAATTTCAAATGTATAACCGTCCACCCCATTTGCTTGAATTTGAAATGTGTATCCTTGTTTGAATTTGAAACAACAAACCACCTTCATTATCTCTCCATGTGGGAGTTTCATCCATGAGATGAAACTCCAAGGCTCGAACGTGTGCCTTGTTTGAATTTCAAATGTATAACCGTCCACCCCATTTGTTTGAATTTGAAATGTGTATCCTTGTTTGAATTTGAAATAACAAACCACCTTCATTATCTCTCCATGTGGGAGTTTCATCCATGAGATGAAACTCCAAGGCTCCAACATGTGCCTTGTATGAATTTCAATTGTATAACAGTCCACCCCATTTGTTTGAATTTGAAAAGTGTAACATAACCCCTCCATTTTCTCTCATATAATTTTAATTCAAATCTATTCAACTCACTTAACTCATCATCTTAAAATCAACTCATTTAATTCACTTGGATCAACTCAATTATTTGATTCTATTTCCAAATCAAATCAGCCCCAACCAAATTAGGCTTGGACTCACTTGGTGGTCAACCAAGTCAACCATGACTCATTAGGTCCCAATTCGGCATTTTGACCAAAATAACAACATTGACCCAATTAAATGCGCCTTACCCATTTACTTTTAATTGAACCTTATACCATAACCGTTGGGTCCTAAGTGGGCCATTGACCCAACACCTTGCCCATCTAAGGTTCATATCTGTTAATTCACAATTAAAATGGCAAATTCTGTAAATATTGATAACATGGAATTCCGAAGTGTTACCTTTTGTAACTCCCATGACCCTTCACCTCCCTCCTTAATCTTCCATTTGGAGGTTTCATCCCATGAGATGAAACACTCCCACTGTATGACCCTTGGGTTTCCATCTTGAGATGGAAACCGTCCATCTCTCCAACGTGTATGCCTTGTGTAACATCCAAAAACCTTTCACTTCCTCATTAATGATCCATTTGGAGTTTCATCCCATGAGATGAAACTCCCATGTCTCCAACGTGTAGCCTTGATTTGGTCTTGTGAGATGCATCTCTCCACCTTCCCACTCCACTCACTTAAGATTAAAGTCCCATTAACTTCCATTCAACTCATCTCTTTAACTCAACTCACCTCTTTAATTCAACTCTAGTTAACTCACTTAAAATCAACTCAATTACTTGATGCCATTTCCAACTTAATTCAGCCCTAATTTAATTAAGCGTGAACTCAGTTGGTGGTCAACCAAGCTAACCATAACCCATTGGGTCCCAATTGGGCATTTGACTCAATTGACAATCTTGACCCAATTAAATAAATCTCACCCATTTATTTCAATTGAACCTTATCCATAATCCGTTGCGTCTTAATTGGCAATTGACCCAACACCTTACCCATTTAAGGTCCATATCCATTAATTCACAAATTAAATGGGCAATTTTCATATATATTCCTGAATTGAAAATCCGGGGTGTTACAGTCAATATGACCGTTAAAACTCCTCTATAAATATGAGTATTAAGTGACCATTTTACCATCTTCCTTGAGCTTAAAAGAGTTAAACACTCTAAGGAACGATAGACACTCTTGAGAGAAATATGATAGACAACCAATCTACAGATTGTGTTTGCAAGTGAGAAAGAGAGGAGGAGAGAAATATCATAAACAACCAATCTTCGGATTGAGTTTGCAAGTGAGAAAGCTATAAACTAGGGAAGCTTTGGTTTAACCAAGTTTCATTGTCGCCCACAAGATTGTGATTGTTACACGATGACTGGAAAAAGGAGCTTCGACACAACTTGGGTGGGAACTTCAAGAAGCACACATCAGTGAGAAAGAGCTTTAAGGCAATTGCTTCTTGGTTTTTAATTTTCTTTTTAAAAATCTGTAACCTGAAGTGGACTAAAGGAAGTACCCTGGAACCACTATAAAAATACTCTAGAGCGTCGTCTCTAGCAAAGTGGTGGGTGTAATTCCCACTGACTTGAATGAGGCGGAATTTCTACTTTAATTGTGAGGGTGTAAGTCCCCACATAGTGAATTTGGGCATAGCTCAAGGCTGAGCGAGTCTTAACAATAGATGTAGATTGGCGAACCGAACCACTATATATCTTGTGTCCCTATACT
The DNA here is from genome assembly GCA_013350335.1 of Chimonanthus salicifolius. Classification (NCBI taxonomy): domain Eukaryota; kingdom Viridiplantae; phylum Streptophyta; class Magnoliopsida; order Laurales; family Calycanthaceae; genus Chimonanthus; species Chimonanthus salicifolius. The sequence goes on from CM023533.1 coordinate 66,230,391, forward strand.
TGTGGTGTAAGAACCAATTCCTTGTGTTGATTGTTTGAGCACATTTGCTAACATACACACACACACTTGATTGTTATTTCCGCTGCACTTAATTAATTAATCAAGTTAATTTCACAAAGGATCAATGAATTTGGGTTGACCTATTCACCCCCCATCTAGGATCAATTGTTGTGTTCTGGCACCCTTGTTAAAGGGACTTTCAATTGGTTTCAGAGAAAGGTGCTCGTTACAAGGACTTAACCATCCAAGTAGATCCATGCTGGAACACCATGGGAGACAGTCGTGTAATATCTAAACCTCCCTATTTCGATGGAAAAAACTATGCCTCGTGGAAGACCAAAATGAGAAGTTTCTTTATTTCCATTGATTCATCGGTTTGGGATATTGTAAAGATTGGATAGCAAAAACCCATGGAAGAGAAAACTGCAGCTTCCATCACAACCATAACACATAAACCTTTTGCCTCTTGGACCCCTGCTGCAAAAGTTGCTCAAACAGTAGATAGGAAAGCCATGAATGCTCTTAATTGTGCAGTTTTTAACAGTAAATACAGGCGGATCATGACCTATACAACTACGAAGGAAGCATGGGAAGTTCTTGAGAGAACCCATGAGGGCACCTCAATAGTTAGGAGGTCTAAACTTCAGATACTCCAAAATTAGTTTGACACTGTTAAGATGAATGAGGATGACGTTTTCATGGACTTTTATTTCAAGGTTAGAGATATTGTAAATCAAATGTACACTTTAGGGGAAGGGATACCCGAGGACAAGGTATGCACCAAATTTGTCCGGAATCTTGTAGAAAGATTCAAGCCCAAGGTTGTGGCCATGGAGAATAAAAGAGATGTGTCCTTGATGAACATTGATGATTTGGTTGATTCATTGCAAACTTATGAACTACACTTTGAACAATCAAAGGAAAAATTAATTGCCTTGAAATCTTCCTTAAAACAAAAGAAAACGAAAGAAAAAGAAGTTTTGGAAGATGATCTCTCAAGTGATGATATGGCAATGTTTGCTAAAAAGTTTTATAAAAACTTTGTTAAAAAAAACAACTTGAGGAAAATGGGTAAAGGTGAAACAAGTAAAAATTACCCAAAAAGGCAGGAGGAATTTAGAGGGGAAAGGGGGAGAGAGAGAGAGAGAGAGAGAGAGAGAGAGGATGTCAAGGAGCAGACTTGCTTCAATTGTGGAGGAAGATGACACTACATGAATATGTGTCCTTCGGATAAAATAAAAAAGGCTATGAATGTGGGTGTGACCCGTGTTAAAACTTCTGAATCAGAAAGTGATTCAGATGATGAGACTCAACGAAAGGTTGATGTATCAAAAGGTCTCATAGCTTCGATCATTGAGGATCATGAAAACTCCACAATTGAAACAGATGAAGATGAGAGTGAAGATGATAAAGATCTTCAAGCTTCCTACAATACCCTGTTTCTTGAGATCTAGAGGCTCACTAAAAAACTCAACAAGATTAAAAATGAAAACCTTAAACTCTCCAATCAAGTGGAAGAGTTGAAAGATAAAAAATCTCTTCTAATCTCTAAGCTTAATCTTTTAGATGTTGAAAACACTAAACTCAAAGAAGATGTTAAAATACTATCTTTAGAAGTAAAAGACTAAAAACTTCATAAGGAAAAATTCCAAGATAAGTTTACCCAAAGAGATAAAAGGCTTAAAAGAATCCTCAGTGCAGGAAGACAGCATGGTGATAGGTCTGTTCTGGGTTCCTCATTCACTAAAGAACCTATACATCATAAGGTGTCTAGTAAAACAAGTATCTCTCGCTCTTCAACGGGTAAGTACAATTTCTGTCACAAGGATGGGCATGTTAAAAGAAATTGCCATCATCTGAAGAGATACTTGGAAAGGAAAGCACAAAGGCACAATCAATTAAACCCTATGCTTAAAAGATATCCACCAACACCTAATACTAAAAGAAATCAAAGGAAGGTGGATACAAGGCATGGCTATTGGTTAAGACAGGTGAATCATGTCTTAAAAGAATTGATGAATCCTAAGTTTGGTCATCAAAGGTACGATCGTAGGGGTGTGTATGCAACACCAAATGCCACAATCATTGTACCTAGGAGATAGACCATTAATCGTGTTTTGTGGTGGTTTAAGATTCACTTTCATATCTTAGACCACTACAAATAAACTCACAAGAGACCATGTGAATTCACATAGCAGAGAATGGCTACGACTTTAGAAGAGGAACTGGCTACGTACAAGTCTAGAATGTACTCTTCCTGGCTGTGATACATATTCTACTTGGAAAGCCATACATTCCATTCAAAGTGTTTTTCAAAAATATAACTTTTGAATGGAATTGCTGTGTATGTGCATGATTGGATGAAAATTATGATTGGCAGATATGTGCATGAATATGTGTTTGCTATGCTTAGATTAAGATCTCCATCAAGTTGCACAAATCAAGGATGATTACTCTGCAATCTGAGCCTCTCGGTGTTGTCGACATGTCGGTGACAAGATTGTCGGAGTTATAGACATGTCGTTATTGTGCGAAATCAAGGAACTGTTAAAAAGGGGAAAAGTTGAAAAAATTGACATGTCGGTAGAACCGACATATCGGTGAGACAGAAAATTAAAATAAAAAAGGGTCACTTTCTGCGAAAGAGACAACACTTACGAATCTTTGTCTCCCCTCCCGGGAAGGTCTGTTGTCCCTCCTTCTCCTCCCGTTCTGATTTCTCGCCGAAAAATCATGGGGCTTTCGTCTCTCAAGCCTCTAGAAGCCTGAAAATCTTTATTCTTGTGATTATCATAGATCGAGTAAAGCTCAGGTTTCATCTCATCCCTCCTCGAGCAATTGATTAAGGACCTCCTCTAGGAAAAACCATGCCTACAAAGATAGTAGCTCAGTCACATCCCTAAATCACTCTCGAACGAGGAGAATTCATTCGTGCCAGTCGATGGGCCAAAAGTATCAAAAGGTCAGCTTCTCATTTCTGCCCTGGCTCGAGCTCTGAAAATCCCACTTATGTTCAAAAAGAACAGGAAACTCAAACAGATGTGGAACAAGAGCCCATTGTTGACAAAGGTGTCATCTTCGTCGAAATTCGATGTGAAGGAAAGGGAAAAGAAACAGAAGATGGGAATGGTCCTCGAACTGGTGACGACACCTAGTGAGGAGGACAGTTGTCAGTCTGAGGACCTTAGGGGAGATTCTGATGAGGAAAGGGAAAGAGAATATGAATACCTTCATCAAGTGAATGGCAATCTGAACAACAAGGTCTTCAGACTGGAAAGAAAGATTGACTACCTTGAGAGATCCCTGGATAGACTGAGGATTACAGTCCAGGATCTTGTTGCTGCTACCTCCTTCTCCGATCGAGTTCCAGGTACTTCATCTTCTCATCCTCCTACACCCCCTCTGTAACGTCCCGCCCTTTTCACCCTTCCGAAAACTAGAGCCTGAAAATTTCTTTTGAAAGAAACATAGAGTGAACGAGAGCGGGCGGCGTCACAACGCGAGCTAAGTCCGGACTATCCAAGTCCGACCCTTAACTGGCCACCCATGTGTGCAATGGACTAAACCCACGATAACAAACCATACATGGAACTATACAATGACTTGCGGAATAAAGTAAACTAACTGCAGAAATAACTTGAATAGATAGCAAGTACCAGTCTCAATTAATAATTAACATAAACCAACCATCCATCGATAATATCCTAAACAAACCATAGCAAGTAACTACAATATTACATGTCCAAAATAAAGTATTCAAATAACAGCAATTATAAATCCATTCCAGCATTCAAGCATTTACGCTTGGCTCCCCTCCTTATCATCAACCTTTTCTTTCCCCTTCCTTGTTCCTGCATTATCCTCTAAGGATAGAATTAGGGAGTTAGATTAACGCGCCCAGTAGGTTTTCCGATCAGGGCTACCACATGGTTAGCATATAAAACATGCATATATATCATAGTACATGATTATCAAAAACATATAAAACCATGCTATGTATGTATGCAAATGTAATGAGCCCCACCCCATCACACATACATAGCCATCACTTGACGGGACTCTCACCGTCAAGGTAAATCACAATACACTTTCATTTGGGACTCACACGATAAGGTAATCCACAGTAATCCTCGTTACCTGTGGAAAGACACTTTATCATCGAGTTGTTTCACAGTATTCTTTCATTGGGACTCACATGATAAGGTAATCCACAGTAATCCTCGTTACCTGTGGAAAGACACTTCATCATTGAGTTGTTTCACAGTGTTCTTTCATTGGGACTCTCAAGTCAAGGTAACCCATAATCATCACCCCATGCCATGCATGAGATGTCAATGTACATGTATGTCATTTGTAAATACATATCTCATCATTCAAAACCATATTTGAAACATAATATCAAATACAACATATCTCATAAAAACATGATAAAACCAAATCATAATTGTGGTTACAAGTAGGTAGGAAACCTACTGAAGATTCACTTCAGTGTTCGTTCTTTCTTTAGCGCCACCCGGTCACGACTTGCACGCCGTTCACTTCCGTTACCTTGTTCATATAACAATAAGTAAATCATACTATCCTTTATTCATTCACATCTAAGACCCAAAAACATCTTGTGGGGTTCGGCCATACCCATGGCCGAACATCACCAACTTAGAATTTAACCTCCTTTTTCGCTTGGTCAATTCTTAAATACTTTAACCCTTTAAACATGTCTTGGTAGGGTTCGGCCATACACCATGGCCGAACCATACCACCTTAATTTAATCCGTCCTTCATGTCCTTTTAACTTTATCTAACCATATTTACATTATCACCCGTATTTACAGCTTTGCCACTAGGCTAAGCTATATCAAAACCATTATCATTTTATGAGGTTCAGCCCTATACATGGCCGAGCCTTGTAATCCCTTTTATCCATCACCAAATGATTCTCCATTAGGATATTTTAAACCTTTTAAATCAACATGGAACCATTAAAAATTACTACTCATAAACTTAGACTATTTAACCCATGCAATGGTCCATGGGGTTCGGCCCTATACATGGCCAAACCCAATGGTTCCCTTGGCTCAATAATCTCCATGATTACTCATGGTTTTAACATGCTATCAACCATGATCAATACATGGTTCAGCCATCCAAAGGCTGACCCAAATCAGTAACCATAACCCCAAGTAAATCAAATAAAAACCATAAAGCAACCCATGGGATTCGGCCATTCACATGGCCGAACCTCATGGTTCTTTGGATACAATTCTTCTAATGATCTTACATAATTTATCATGCATCTTAGCCATAAAAACAGCAAACATATTTCTATTTAAAATCCCATAGAAACCCCATGATATTGCATGGTTTCTAACTCTCCAAATTCATAACAATCATCAAATTTCTTTCATGGGGTTCGGCCATTCAAGGTGGCCGAACCCTATGTCCATGACTTGGTCCTCTTTAGCATGTTTTAAGTGTCACTTATTCATATAAAAAAAATCAGTACAATGTTACCATGTTTTTACCCTTCAAAAACCATCCAAATAAGTTCATCAACTTGTCCAAGTGACCATCATACTTCATGGGATTCGGCCATCCAAGATGGCCGATCCTAATGGTCCATTTCATCAATTTTAATCCACTGTTTAAACCCATGATACCTTCAGTCCTTATGTCATTCAGATCCATGTTTTTAACCCTCTTTAAAAACATGCATTTGAATCTTAAAGAAACTCAAAAACATTCCACAAAAACTCCATGGTTTCCATGTTTCAAAACATCAAAACCAACCTATCTTTTACATGGGGTTCGGCCCTCCATGGTGGCCGAACCCAATGGTCATCTTTACCATTTTAAAACTTCTATAAATCAAGGTTAAAACCTTGGTGTATTCGGCCATAACCATGGCCCAATACACACCCCATTTGTTCCATGTTATTAAACCAAAATAACGCATAAATACTTGCCAAACTTGCTTTGCCTAAGATCCTTGCTTCCTCCCTTTTATTTATTCCTTTCTTCCTTAATTCTTTGCTGGTTTAAGCTTGAATAACTGGTACCAAAACCTCTGCTGTTCCAGCCAAGAAAAACAAATTGGAGAGAGGGAGAGAGAGATGGGAAAATCTTGGATTTGCAATGACAAAAATCAGCCCAAATGGATGGTCTACCCTTTTTATTCTTCAACCACAAAATCCATTTATTCCTTCATAACTTCTTGACAAAAACAATGGAACATTAAGGCACCCCTTGGTACCAATGGTCACCACTCTTGGCCTCAACCGTTGCAACCTTTGGCAGCCCCATGTAATCTCATCACCTTCACATCATTTCCATTTAATGTTTTGCATGGAAATCACCATAACAAGTCCCCAACGTGTGGGACTTGTTTTGGTTTGTTTGAGATCAAAACACCTCCTCATATTCCACTTAACTCACTGAATTTACAGCCCATTTGATTTCCATTTTGACTCACTCAACTCACATGTCCAACTCACCTCATTAATTGGCAATCATTTAATGCATTTGAGTCAACTCATTCTTAATTCAAATTAAATAAAATCAGTTCCACTTAACCTGATTTAACTCACCATTGAACTCATTTGTGGGCCCACACAGTTGTCTGTGGTCAACAAAGTCAATCCGACCCATTGGGTCCCCCTTTAGCTCCTTGACCCGTTTTTGACTCCATGACCCAATTATGGGTATTTTGGTCATTTGTACTTGGTTTTCACATGTGCATCAGGCCTACCCATTTTTACTCCACTTAATTTCCAATCAAATCAGCTTAACCCCATTTAATTTAAGCTCACACAATGGTCAAATAATCCATTAAGATCCGTTGGGTCCCATTTGGGCCCTTTGACCCGTTTAGCCATTTTTTAACCCAATTGATGCACATTACCCATCCAATCAAATTTGACATTTATAATGTGTTCATAGGATCTTAATTTGATCAAGGGGCCCCACCTTTTCCTTATTTAACATTACGAACATTTAATTTAACAAACCAGGGGCATTTTCATAATTATTCCAATCATTGAGAATTCTTTGACCCAATTAACCATTTTGACCCAATTTGATGTACATTACCCATCCATTATAATTTGAACCTTATAATATGTTCATAGGATCTTAGTTTGAGCAATGGGCCCCACTATTTCCTTATTCAACATCACAACCATTAAATTTACCAATCCAGGGGCATTTTCGTAATTATCCACATCATTGAGAAATCGGGGTGTTACACCCTCAGGATGGCTCTGCTTAGGAAAATTTTTAGAAAAACTATACTTTTGTTATTTTATCTAACCACCCATAGTATCCCCCTTAGGCAAAACCATATGTACTCAATGCACATTTTGTCAAATGCAATGATATGGTTTGGTTTAGTATGATATGTGTATTGTTGTATATGTATGCCATTTATCTCTTGTGTATGATACACTAACATGCAGGTTTAAATGAGTTGGTTTTGTATTGGCATGTTAGGGAGATAAGGGTTTAAGCTATGCTGCTACACATATCCTTGGAGTATGGGGGAGCACAAAATATGTGCTGATTAGATGTTGTCACTGGTCATGACAACTTGTGGAAGAAGGAGAATGCAAGCTTGAAAGCTTGAAGCAACAGCAACTTCGGAGCAAAGAAGAAAAATCTAAGAAAAATTGCTTAGTGACTAGAGGAGGACACTCGAAAAAGCTAGGGACATTACCTTAACCCTTGAGGCAATATGCTGGAAATCTGCTCACGCAAAGGCATACAAACCTTGTTGCACAAAAAGTGTGCACTGGACCATGGGGGAGAACCATGAGTTGGAACAAAACTAAGTCAAGCACCAATGCAAGAAGCATGGGAGAGTGCTTAATCTTGGTGCATGCCTAGTAAGTCTTTGTCAATTGAATGACAAAATGGGGGAGAAAGTAGTAAAAGCTTGGAGCTGGGAAGCTCAAGGAGATTGGAGGAATCCTAGCAATTCATTTGTGTATGGGGAAGAAAATCATATTTAGTCCATGGATGTTTTATGGTTTGGACTAACCTATCTAATGATTGTCTAGTGTGGCTTGCTTTTTGTGCTTAAACAGGAAAATAAGAATGAAGCAAGCTGAACAAGAATATGAAGACCATAGTTTTGTTAATCCATTTGAATATACATGTAATTGATGTAATGTTTTGTATTCAAATGTGTTGTAATAAAGGGTGGGCATGTAATTGGGTTAGCTTCTATGTTTTGTCATGTAATTGACAAAGAGGGGGGATTGTTAGTGTCACGGCTTGAATGAGTCCCTGATTCTTAATTACATGACTGTAGCACCCCGCCCTTTTTCACTATGCCGAAGATCAGAGTCTATTTTTTTTTTTTTTTTGAATAAAAAAGTGAAAGAGAGCGGGACGTCACGACGAGAGCTAAATCCAAGCTTCCAAAGCCCGACCCTTAACTGGCCAACCATACGTGTGCATGGACCAAGTCCACTAACATGGTATACACATACTCAAGTTAACATGCGGAATAATCATAGATGCGGAAATATAATAGAATAACAATTCTATTTCATTTTAGATCGCAAAGTTGTCCAACACTTACCAATAATTATGTTAAGTTAACATATCCAAGGTTAACATTCCAAACCATAGCAAATATTCTAAGTTATTACATTCCCGATTGTTAGTTACTCAAATCACATGCTCCATGAATAACTTAAACAAAATGAAACTTAACCATCCAAGCTTAGAAGCTTGGATCCGATCAGGTCCATCGTTCTGTCCATTCCCTGTGTCATCAACTAGGGTAGAAGTAGGGCGTTAGACAACGTGCCCAGTAGGTATTCCAATTAGGGTTAACACATGGGTTAGTACCAAAAATCCATATATAATATATCATACCATTACTTATAAGGTATCGTATCCAAAACAGTGTATGATAATAGAGATCCAATCATACAGATAAAAACCAGAAACAGTGCATGATAATAGAGATCATAATCATGCTGATACAATGCCATGCCATGTGTGCCATATGCCATGAGTCCCACCCATCAGCCATAACACAATCACAAAACATACTTTTGATGGAAAGTTCCTCATCATGGTATCCCCACAGTTGTCTTACGGACGCCCCGGCAGAGTGTGGCCTCCGGTTACCTCTTGATGGGATAATGCACATCAAGGTACCCCTCACGACTTACGGACGCCCCAACGGAGCGTGGGTCTCCGGTTACCTCTTGATGGATAATGCACATCAAGGTATCCCCACAGTTGTCTTACGGACGCCCCAACGGAGTGTGGCCTCCGGTTTGTAATAGCCTGGAATTTTTAAATCAATGAATATGTGGTTATTATTTGTTTTAATGATGGAAATTGGGAAATTTAATGGAATAGATGGTAAATGGATCAAAACTTGGACAAAGGCCCAAGTATGGCCCAATGGACCATGGATTGGATTAAATTCATTTAAGTGGTCAATGATAGTCAAATTGGGCCCAATACCCATTTGGGACCCAATGGGTCAAGATAATTTAAGCTTTAAGGTAAATAGGTAGGAGGTGAATGTAATTGGGCCATGGGCCCAATGGTGATCCAATTAGTTAGGAATGGATTTAATTAAATTTAAATCATCTAAGTTGGTGATGGAGAGATCAAGGTGACATGGCCGATTGGGACCCACCTCCACCTCACCAAGTGAGGTGGCGTGTGGACCAAGGATTGGTGGGGCGGCGGCCACCATGGTTGAATTGGTCAACCATGGGTGGATACATGGAGGGAAATTAAGAAAGTGGAATTAGGTTAAGTGGGAATTAATTAACCTAAGTTAATTAGCTAATTAATTAAATGATTAAACTATCCAAAAGGTGGTCAAATGGTCAAAGATGGGAGACCACACCACCTCATTCCAAAAGCCCAAAAACGTTGGCTAGTGGAGGTTTTATCCCAACCACCACCATTAAAGCATAAAAAATATCCCATGCTTGGTTGGTGGGAGGAGTTAATGGTGGAGTGTAAGTTACACAACGAAATGAGATGAACCTTATCTCATTTCTCCATCTCTTTCCATCTAACTCTTTCACTCTCTCCCTCTCTTGCTCTCTCATTGCCGTCCCACACCAAGGAGAAGAAAATAAGAAATCTAAGAAGAGAAGAAGAGAAGAAAGAGCTAAGCTTGGGCCCTCCACCTCAAGACCAAAGCTTGAGACATCCTCTCCCCATCTCTCTCTCTCTCAAATCTACTCCAACTTAGCCGACCCAAGCTTTGATGTTTTTGTAATGGCCCGAAATTTTTAAATCAATAAATATGTGAATATTATTTATTTTAATGATGAAAGTTGGGAAAGTTGGTGGAATAAAGGGTAAATGGACCAAAATTTGGACAAAAACCCAAGTATGGCCCAATAGACTATGGATTGAATTTAAATTCATTTAAGGGGTCAATAATGGCCAATTGGGCCAAGGATGGTCAAATTGGGCCCAATACCCATTTGGGACCCAATGGGTCAAGATAATGTAAACTCTAAGATAAATGGGTAAGGATGAATGTAATTGGGCCATGGGCCCAATGGTGATCCAATTAGTTGGAATGGGTTGAATTAAATTTAAATAACCTAAGTTAATGTGAATTAAGCCAAGGTGATGTGGCCAATTGGGACCCACCTCCACCTCACCAAATGAGGTGGCATGTGGACCAAGGATTGGTGGGGCTGGCCACTATGGTTGAATTGGTCAACCATGGGTGGATGTATGAAGGCAATTTAAATAAATGGAATGTTGTAAAGAGGTTTTAAAGGAGAGAATCATAGGAGATGGAAGATAATTTTAATGACCTCAAAAAGAATGATTTTAGGGTTTTAAATGAATGAATGTGAGAGAGTTTTAAAGGGATTTAAATGAGGAAAAATAAATGGGGAATGCTTTTGAACCCTATGGTGATGTATGTGTAATGATGATGAGTGTAAAATTATGGAAATTGATGGAGAGTGATTGGTGAATTTAGAGGTATTTGGATCATAGTGATGATGAGGGAAACTTCACTTTGATTATTAAAATGATTAGTTTGCCTATTAGGTGTATGTGTAAATGCCTAAATGAATTATCATTATGATCATACATGACATGTGATCAATGAAATTGAATGAAATAGGTGTGGGGTGATGATGGATGAATAGTTTTTAGTATGTGGTTAATGAGATTTATAATTATTATATTGTGGATGAGATTATATGGTAGAACTTGTGTTTGATGTATGGTTTGAATCTAAATGAACGGCTCATGTACTTTGTTGAGAAAATGGTGCTCATATTAGATGAATATGTATTGATGAGGAATAGAGGGTGTGTACCTACCATACCAAGGGTGGAAAGAGTTGTTGGTGAGGACTTATCCCCTTTCTTTGGTTAAACTTGCTAACTTGGTTGAGTTTTCAAATGTTTGAAGCTTGAAATTAAAATGGATGATTGTTGTAGAAGGTGGAAAAATGTTTTATATGTTAGATATGGTGTAGTGATGATAGCCATGAAAATGGCATATGGTGCTCATAATAAATACCATCCTACAACTTTATCTCGTAGGAAGATTATGTAATGAAAATGTGAAGAAACTTGAGGTGGAATTGCATTTCATGTTGAGACCTTGGAAATGTATGTATACTAAACATTGGAGTGTAATAGGGTGTTGTATAGCCATGCAAATTGTGGTGAATTGAGAAATGCATGTAATATCAAGGTAATGCTTATATGAAGGGTGATATACATGTGAATGAGGTGTGGAGTATGTTATGGGAGTGTGAGGGCTCAACCCTTGTTGCTCTAAGATTGTGATTAGGGAATGGATGAATATTCTTTGTTGGAATATTTTACCTTGTACTAAATTGCTAAACCATTGTATGAAAAGTGTGGGTATGATTGTATCTATGTTGAAATTGGTATGTTTGGAAAAGAGGTAGTGGCAAAATCATAATTAATGGCCAAAATGAAGAACTCCATGGGAGAGGACCATGTACTTAGGGGCACTAAATAATAAGTTTATGTATGGTTAAATAAAGCCTAGGAGGCTGATTTTTAGACTCATGTAATTAAAATATGTAATGGATTAAATGGGACCCACAGAACCTAAATAGTGACCGATTTTTCATATGGACTTGGAAATGATTAATGGGCTTAGAAATAGTTAAAAACATGGACTAATTGTTAATATGTAATAAGTACTGGACATCGCAAATGGTGCGCAATCGGCGACCGGGTCTATAGGACGGAAACGAAAAGAAAGGACGCGAGTCGGTATTCGGTAGGATTCCTACCTTTTTGTAAGCCATGAATTGAGTGATGGTTTCTTTGAATTAGTTTGGAAATTATATGGTTTGTTTTAAGATGGGTTTTGGATTTAGTATCATGTGATGTTTTCCTCTAATTTATTTTGGTAATCATGTGGTTGTTTTTAAGATGGGTTTTGGATTTTTGGTATTATGTGATGGGTTTCTTTTGATTTATTTTGATAGTCATGGCATTGTTTTTAAGATGGGTTTTATGACTATGAGTTACATATATCACATGGCATATGGCATCTACATCTCATGCATGGCATGGGAGGGATATGACAGGGGAAGGATGGAATGAAACCGGAGTCCATGCTCCGTCGGGGTGACCGAGAAGCAGCCATGGGGATGGCCTGATAGGCTATAACCGGAGACCATACTCCGTCGGGGCGACTGAGAACCAAACATGGGGATATCTTGATGTGATTCATCCATCAAGGGGGGTATCATAAGGTACAACCAGAATTCATGCTCCGTCGGGGCGACCGAGAAATAAGCATGGGAACACCTTGAGGAGGCCTTGCCGTCAAGGGGGATGATTTGTGATTGTTTATATCTGGACGAGGTTTTGCCATCCAGGGGGATGATTTGGGATTTGTTTATATCTTGACGAGGTTTTACCGTCGAGGGGGATATGACAGCATGATAGTACGGATGATGGGTGGGATTCATAACACAGACACCCATGGCATAGCATTCATTTGATGGTTTTTTGTTATAATATTATCTATATGTTTTGTTATCACTAATCCATGTGTTAGCCCTACTTGGAGTCCTACTGGGCGCGTTGTCTAACGCCCTACTTCTACCCTAGCTGATGACGCAGGAAATGCCGGAGCAGAAGGACGAGACGGGAGCCAAGCTTAGGAGCTTGGGGACGTGGACTAATTATTGTGTTTAAGTTTATTTTGGGAAATGTGTATTTGTATAGTTTAGTTTGTCGGAAATGTAATATTTTAGACGTATTGCTATGATTTGGATTTTATTGTAGACATATGATGTTATGGCATTTTAGTAATTAAACAATGAAATCTTCCCTGCTATCTAGAAAAATTGGTAGGATGGTATCTAATTGCCATTCCGCATTTAATGTATTATTCCTCGAGCTTACTTCTACGGGTGAACCATTCTCCGTGGACTCCGTTCCATGCACCCGTAGGGTTGGCCAGTTAAGGGCCGGGCTTTAGAAGCTCGGACTTAACTCACGTCGTGACGTCCGCGCCTTTTGTCACTTCTTATAAAAAAAAAATAGACTCTGATTTTCGGTGAAAAGGGGCGGGCGTTACAGTTTTTCATTTGATCAAACACATCTTGGCCGACCAACAAAGGAGAAGAAGAAGAAAGAAGGCCAAGGAATCCAAGAGGAGAAAGAAAAGTCGGAGGAGCTGTCGGATTGTAAGTATTCCTAAACAAGAATTTACAATTTTTTTTTAGGGTTAAGAAGAGACCATGGAATCCATTTTTTTCTTGGATGTAATAGTGGCCAAACTATCATGGGCCTTGGATCTCAAATCCATCCAAGGAAAGGATGAGGAATGGACAAACCCTAATGGGTAAATTAGGTTAAGAAAATAAAGGATGCATTAAGGACATTATGTATTAAAAATTTATTTAAGCATGGGTGTATGTGATTTTTGGAAGTGAGGATTTTTGAAAGAATCAAAGGCCATAGGGTTCGGCCATGTAGTATGGCCGAACCCCATGCTAGGTAATTAAGGAATTTTAATGGGGTTTTTAGGTTTAAGATCATGGAAGGGTGATGTGTGATTTTTAGGGTTTAATGATTAAATGTGGTAATTTTTAAAAGGGATTGTAAATGAGGAAATTTATGGGAGATGTGAATGATCTTTGTGGCCTTAAAAGGCATGAATGAATGATGGACCATGAACCTTATGGTGATGGTGTTAGAATTTTAATGGGTTTAGAGAATGGAGGCTATGTTAAGTGGTTAATGATTTTTAAAGTTTTAAATGAATGAATGATTAAGAATGTTGATGGTTTGAATGGATTTTTAAGCATAGTTTATAAGGTTTTAAAGGGGTGGAAATAATGTTTTAAAAATAAAACCATGGAGAGATTTTATGGAGGGAATGCTTTTGAACCCTATGGTGATGTATGTGTATTGGATGGGGGTAAAAGATGGAAAAACAATGGGGGAATGTTGATAGTTGTAATGGACTCCAATGTAGTTGAGGAGGATGGTTTAAAAGTGTGATTTAAACCCTTCATGGAAGGACTTATGGTGGACCTAAATATTGTGATTAGGTCCAAAAAAAATGGGAGGAGACATCATGGGTTCGGCCATGGTGTAGGGCCGAACCCATGACCCAATTTATGAGCCATGTGATGGGCTAAGTATGGGGTTATGTATGTGTCTTAATTAATGAGGTTTAAGTTAAGAAAAAGGGTTGTTTTTAATGGTTTTGTGGCATGATTAAATGAGGCACTAAGGGATCTAAGTTTGTGATTAGTTGTGGACTTAATTATGCATGGATGAATGAGTGATTAGTCATGGAAAAGTGGTAGTGGCAAAACCGTAAATATTGGCCAAAATGAAGAACCATGGCCGAACCCCATGGGGGATGATCATGGACCCGAATGTGTTTAAAGATGACCTTATGTATGGTTAAACGAAGCCTAGGGGGCTGGTTTTTAGACTCATGGGATTTAAATATTTGATAGATTAAATGGGACCCACAGAACTGCATAGTGAGGTTCGGCCACGGTATATGGCCGAACCCCACTAAGGCTTGGATAATGGACTTAAATATGATAAAACATGGACTGATTATTAATATTTAATAAGGTATCGGGCGTCGCAAGCGGTGCGCGTATCGGTGACAGGATTATCGGACGGAAATGAAAAAGGACGTTGGTCGGTATTCAGTAGGATTCCTACCTTTTTGTAAACCGTGGATTACGTGTTATATGATTGGTTTTATGATGGGTTTTAAGATTATGATTTATATATATTATATGGCATATGGCATATTACATTTACAATTATTTAAATACTATATAGCATATCGCAATTACATCTCATGCATGGCATGGGCGGGAAAAATAAAGGAACCTGAGTCCATGCTCCGTCGGGGCGACCAAGAAGCAAACATGGGGATAACTTGATCTGCTATAGCCGGAGTCCATGCTCCGCCGGGGCGACCGAGAAGCAAACATGGGGACAACTTCATATGCTATAACGGGAGTCCATGCTCCGTCGGGGCGACCGAGAAGCAAACATGGGGATATCTTGATCTGTTGAGATATAACCGGAGTCCATGCTCCGTCGGGGCGACCGAGAAGCAAATATAGGGATATCATGATGGTATGGATGATGGATGAGACTCATGACATAGACACCCATGGCATAGCATTCATTTTATGGTTTTCATTATATTATTATCTGTATGCTTGTTATCACTAATCCATGTGTTAGCCCTACTCAGAGTCCTACTGGGCGCGTTGTCTAATGCCCTACTTTTACCCTATCTGATGAAGCAGGAGATGACAGGAACGAAGGTCGAGACGGGAGCCAAGCGTAGGAGTTGGGGAAGCGGGCTACTTAGTTTATTTAAATTTATTTTGGAATATGTAATTGAGTAGCTTAGCTCGTCGGACTGTATAATTTATATTTCTTACTATGGTTTGGTCTTTACTTTGCACATTATCACTTTGAGGTATAATTATGAATTTAGGAGTATTTTAGTAATTTAAGCGCCGCACTTCCTTGCTATCTAAAATTGGCAGGATAGTCTCTATTATAATGTTCCGCATTAAGTTATATTCCGCGAGCTTACGTCTACGTGTGAACCATTCTCGTGGACTTCGTTCCACGCGCACGTAGGGTTGGACATTTAAGGGCCTGGCTTTAGAAGATCGGACTTAACTCACGTCGTGACATCCCGCGCCCTTTGTCACTCTTCATTTCAAAAAAAAAAAGAAAATAGACTCTGATTTCGGTGAAAAGGGGCGGGCATTACACGGTTACCTTTTGATGGGATAATGCACATCAAGGTACCCCTCACGACTTATGGACGCCCCGGCGGAGCGTGGGTCTCCGGTTACCTCTTAATGGATAATGCACATAAAGTACCCCCACAATTGCCTTACAGACGCCCCGATGGAGTGTGGTCTCCGGTTACTTATCCCCATGCCATGCGTGAGATGCAAATGTCCACATGCTATGCAATTATACAAATCATAGCATTTAAAGTCCCATACTTGAAAACATATCACTTATACAAAATAACTTATCAAAATAGGAATTAAAAATCATCATACATATCCCATGGTATCAATGAGGTAGAATCCAACCAATGACCAATATAGTGTCCATGCGTTTTCGTCCGGAAACCGCTCACGATCGTACACCCCTTGTGAGGGACCCACTCCTCAACGGCAAGCCTACGGGACCAAGTCTCCGTATTTCATATCTAGGTTCCCACGGTCTTACGGCTACTTTAAGCCATACTCATGAAATCTATATACTTATCTCATCAATATCATGTGAGGGACGCACCCATACCACATCTCAATCATCAATATCACGTGAGGGAAGTACCCATACCACGTCTCAATATAATCAAGTGACTTCGTCACATACATCTCAATGCCAAAGTCCTCTTAAACTCTTAAGTTTGCATACTTTAGTAAAAAATCATTCAAACTTCCATCACAATACAAGGGTTGGTAGGGTTAGAACAAACCCTTCAAAACGTACCCGCAACCCTTACAACATCTCCCCTTTCACTGATATTCTCTTACCTTTCCTTAGTCTAACCTTCCGTAAAAGAGTCTGCATCATCACCAAAATCGAAGAAATTGTCAGGGCATGTCGTCGATGTGTGCCTCAACACTCCACAAGTCAGACAGGGTATTATTCCGAGTCCCCCAATGTAAGGACAGTTAGTCCTCTCCTTCCCGTGCCCGTGAAGTCCACAAATAGGGCAAATAACCTCAGGGGGGTAGGGGCAAAAAGTACAGTTGTGCCCTTCCTGGTTGCACAACTCACACATATACCCAGGCGCTATCTCCCCAACGGATTCTCCTATCATTGGGATATCTCCCATATGCTCTTCTGGAAAAGGGGCTAGATTCACTTCGACATCCTCCGGGAATCCTACTTGTACGTCTACGTTAACTTCCACAGCGTGGTCTGGCCTACTGGAGTTGTTGGAAAAAGAAATCAGATCTATAGGATAGCTAGGGGTTCCCCTGTCCCCCAACTCTGCATACTTTATGTTGCTCGACATATCTGTATCACAACAACAAAAGCATATCAATGACAATCGCAGTTCTAATCAAACTAGTCTTTGTTTTGGGGAATTTTCCCTATGCATCACATAATGTCTCTTTTTTGGGGAACTTCCCTATGTATCACATAATATCTCCTGTTGGGGAACTTCCCGTTTCGCTTTGATACCAACTGTAACGCCCCACCTTTTTTCACTATGTCGAAGACCAGAGTCTTTTTATTTTTTTAATAAAAGAGTGAGAGAGAGCAGGACGTCACGACGCGAGATAAGTCCAAGCTTCCAAAGCCCGACCCTTAACTGGCCAACCATACGTGTGCTTGGACCAAGTCCACTAACATGGTTCACACGTACTCAAGTTAACATGCGGAATAATCATAGATGCAGAAATATAATAGAATAACAATTCTATTCCATTTTAGATAGCAAAGTAGTCCAACACTTACCAATAATTATCTTAAGTTAACATATCCAAGGTTAACATTCCAAACCATAGCAAATATTCTAAGTTATTACATTCCCGACTGTTAGTTACTCAAATCACATGGTCCATGAGTAACTTAAACAAAATGAAACTTAATCATCCAAGCTCCTAAGCTTGGCTCCAATGACGTCCATCGTTCCGTCCATTCACTGTGTCACCAACTAGGGTAGAAGTAGGGCGTTAGATAACGCGCCCAGTATGTATTCCAATTAGGGTTAACACATGGGTTAGTACCAAAAATCCAGATATAATATATCATACCATACTTATAAAGCATCGTATTAGATCTAATCATACAGATAAAAACCAGAAACAGTACATGATAATAGAGATCATAAGCATGCTGATACAATGCCATGCCATGTGTGCCATATGCCATGAGTCCCACCCATCAGCCATAACACAATCACAAAACATAATCTTGATGGAAAGCTCCTCATCAAGGTATCCCCACAGTTGTCTTACGGACGTCCCGACGGAGTGTGGCCTCCGGTTACCTCTTGATGGGATAATGCACATCAAGGTACCCCTCACGACTTACGGACACCCCGACGGAGCGTGGGTCTCCGGTTACCTCTTGATGGATAATGCACATCAAGGTACCCCCACAGTTGCCTTACAGACGCCCCGACGGAGTGTGGTCTCCGGTTACTTCTCATCCCTCCCATGCCATGCATGAGATGCAAATGTCCCCATGCTATGCAATTATACAAATCATAGCATTTAAAATCCCATACTTGAAAACATATCACTTATACAAAATAACTCATCAAAATAGGAATTAAAACCCGTCATATATATCCCATGGTATCAATGAGGTAGAATCCTACCAATGACCACTATAATGTCCATGTGTTTTCGTCCGGAAACTGCTCACGATCGTACACCCCTTGTGAGGTCCCGTTGCCTTATAACATGCCAATCAATGAATCCCATGTTCCATTTGATTTACAAATATGTCCAAGTGCATAAACACCACTTTGTGGGGTTAGGCCATACATCATGGCCGAACCTCACTCACTAGGTTTTAGTCCCTCCTTTGATTTATTAATCAATCACCACTAAGTTAATCATTTAAACACTTAGTCCACAAAATACACATTAGTGGGGTTCGGCCATACAACATGGCCGAACCTCACTCCCTTGGTTTTGTGCCCTTCTTTTTTAATCCTTTGATCTTTTAAATTAAGTCCAAGGTCATGCCATCTTTGTTTCATTAATCTAATCACTTATAGATTAATCATTTAGCATTAATAACCACTTAAGTCCACAAAAACATTCCTCATGGGGTTCGGCCATACACCATGGCCGAACCCATGATCTTTCATTTTTACCCATATTTGCTTCATTGCCATTATTTCCATCACCTTATGTTTAGATCCAAAAACATAGGTTCATGACTAGACATCTCATGCACAAACAATCCATCAACATAAAAAAACCCATAATCAAATCCTTCCATCTCCTAACATAATCATTCATCTAAACATGATAGATCCATGAATGAACCGTTAAAATGGTTCATGGGGTTCGGCCATGCAACATGGCCAAACCCATGGTGTCCCATTTTAATCCTCTCTTTAAATCATTTACTACCTTGAGTCCATAAATCTAGTCCCTCCATGGGGGGGTTTAATCATACACTTAGGTTTCTCATTTTAAAACATCATCTTCCATATTTAAAAACCTATTAAGATGTCCACATTTCTCCATCATCTTCCTGGTCTAGATATATGTAAGTCCAACAATATCTCTCCATGGGGTTCGGCCATACACATGGCCAAACCCATGGTCCATGGTTCTTCACCATTATAACCTTTGAGACCATTAAAAAATCAATAGCATTCCTCCTTACTTCCATGACTTAAATACATGTAACCAATTCAATATTTCTCCATGGGGTTCGGCCATACAGCATGGCCGAACCCATCGTCCATGGTTCTCCACCCTTTTACATCATTTAGACCCATTCACCACCATTAACATTTACCATCATCCCTCCATCATTCTCATCTTTAAAACCCTTTAAACATCAACAATATACCTCCATGCAAAACCTTTTAAAATC
Organism: Chimonanthus salicifolius; assembly: GCA_013350335.1. Lineage (NCBI taxonomy): Eukaryota > Viridiplantae > Streptophyta > Magnoliopsida > Laurales > Calycanthaceae > Chimonanthus > Chimonanthus salicifolius. The sequence continues at coordinate 66,250,490 of CM023533.1, forward strand.
ATTAATAACCTTCCATGGGGTTCGGCCATACACCATGGCCGAACCCTATGGTTCATCATTTTTATTTAAAAATCATGCATCCAAGAGTATAATCCTTTGATGAGGTTCGGCCATACACCATGGCCGAGCCTCATCAATCCTCTTTTTGTCCTTGATGGTTCTTATACATACAATTTAGGGTTTGGCCATGCAAGGCCCAACCATGATCCTTGGTCATTCACCATTCCATACATGGTTCATGCATAAAGTCCTTAGCCATAAGAATTCATGGCCGAACCATGTCCTTGACCATCTTACTTAATAAAATTTCATGGAGTACTCACCGATTCCGCGACTCCTCCGGTTTCTTTCACTCCTTCTTATTCCATTTCATTTTCTTCCTTAGCCTTTTCTTCCTCCTTGATCCTTGGCCGAGTGTGAACTTGAGAGGTGTTGAGATGAAAAACCAAAGAGAGGGTTCGGCCAAGAGAGTGTAGGCTTGAGAGAGAAAGGGAAACTTGGGATAGAAAATACTCCAAGTCCTTTGTCTAGAGAGTGGTCGACCTTGAGTGAGAGCATGAGAGTGAGATGAAGCAAAGAATCCTCTTTGTTTGTTCAATATAATTCAGCCAAGGGTGGTGTCCTTTGGTTGATGCTCTTTTGTAACTCCGATGACTCTTCACCTCCCCATTGATACCTACTTTGGGGGCTTCATCACATGAGATGAAACTCCCAACCATATGCCCCTTGGGCTTCCATGTTCCAACGTGTATTCATGGGTATGTGTTGTGTAACATCAAAACCCTCCAACTTCCTTATCTTGATCAATGCGGGTCGGCCAAAGGTGGTCTCCTTTGGTGATGCCCTTTTGTAACTCCCATGCCCTTTCACCTCCCTCCTTAATGATCCTTTTGGAGTTTCATCCAATTAAATGAAACTCCCACTTCCAACGTGTACACCTTGATTGTGCCTTTTGGGTTTCCTCCTTTGAGATGGAAACCCTCCATCTTCCCACTCCACTCATTTGAATTCAACTCAACTTAAATGAACTTATTTTCCAACTCAAGCACTTGAACTCACATTAATAAATTCTCAACTCATGTGAATTCACTTTCCAACGCAAGTATTATTTATCCCACTTGAGCTCATTCATTAACTCAACTATATTGAACTCACCCATGGTTGACCAAGTCAACATGGCTTAGCCGACTATGAACCATGTAGTATTTAGGGTGCTACTTAGCCATTTCATTTACATGCCACCTCACTTGATGAGGTGGATCTCATGTCTTGTATCTTAATTGGTTATTAGACCCAATTATCAAACCTTACCCATTTACTTCTAACTAGCTCATATATGATCCATTGGGTCCCAATGGACTTTTGACCCAATTGACAACCTTGACCCAATTAAATAAATCTTACCCATTTATTTCAATTGAACCTTATTCATAATCTGTTGGGTCTTAATTGACCAATTGACCCAACTCCTTACCCATCTAAGGTCCATCTCCATTAATTTACAAATTAAATGTACAATTTCCATATATATATATATATATATATATATATATCCATAGCTTGAAAATCCCGGGTGTTACAATGACTCGGGTAGAAGCGCTTGCCAAGAAGCTGGAAGGCTCAAGATGATCGAAGAAGAAGATCATGCTCCACCAAGCTCAAAGCTCGTTGTCATGGCAATCACATGAACATGTATAAGGCCATAGATGACACTAGGTGGAACCCACCCCAAAGAGAGGACCACTAGGCTTAGTTGCATATATTGGTAATAAACATAACATGCCTAAAGAGGAAGCTGAACAGTAAAATGGAAGTGAACTTGGAAACATGAATTATTTTCATTGTCAGCACGACCATTCTATCTCACCGACCTCTCAGTGTAGTTAGGAACGACCCATCGTGGTCAAAGACTGGTCGATCAGATTGGTATGCACCAACCCCTCGGTGATGCAAATGAAAGACCCCTCGTGGCCAACCATTCATCGGTATAAAACTTATAAGTTTTGTACTGAAAAGTTATAATGACTCTCGATAAAATAGACATATCGGCAATCAAAGACCGATTGAGAGATATAGGACCGACCCCTCGGCAAAGGTGACAGGTCGTTATGGATAACAAGTTTCCAAAATGGAAACTACTATCAAGCACGCTTTGCACCAGAACAAGCGTATCGTATGGACTGACCTCTCGATACCATAAGTGTCGACCTATCGGCGACAGCGACAGCTCGGCGGGGAAGTAATAATGTCGTTGAGGGTGAATTTAATGAGCAATGGTCAGGTGGTTGAACGGTAATAAATATGAACACCGGCCCATCGGTGCCACTGACCTGTCGGTCCTGGATAGTCAATATGACCGTTAAAAATCCTCTATAAATATGAGTATTGTGTGATCATTTTACCATCTTCGTTGAGATTAAAAGAGTTAAACACTCTAAGGAACGATCAACACTCTTAAGAGAAAGATCATAAACTACCAATCTTCAGATTGTGTTTGCAAGTGAGAAAGAAAGGAGGAGAGAAAGATCAAAAACAACCAATCTTCGGATTGAGTTTGCAAGTGAGAAAGCTATAAACTAGGAAAGCTTTGGTTTAGCCAAGCTTCCTTGTCACCCACAAGATTGTGGTTGTTATACAACTGGAAGAAGGAGTGTCGACACAACTTGGGTGGGATTTTCAAGAGGCACACATCGGCGATAATTTTCTTTTTAAAAATCTGTAACCCGAAGTGGATTAAAGGGAGGTACCCTGGAACCACTAAAAAACTCTAGAGCGTCGTCTCTAGCACAGTGGTGGGTGGAATTCCCAAACAATTGAGTGAGGTGAAATTCTTATTCTAATTGTGAGGGTGTATGTCCCCACATAGTCAATTTGGTGATAACTCAAGCTTGAGCAAGTCCTAACAATGAATGTAGGTTGGCGAACCGAACCACTATATATCTTGTGTCCTTGTTCTTGTGGTGTTAGTGTAACGCCCCACCCTTTTTCACTCACTTCTTCCCGAAAATTCAGAGTCTATTTTTTTTTTCATAACAGAGTAGAGTGATAACGAGCGGGACGTCACGACGCGAGCTAAGTCCGAACTTCCAAAGTCCGACCTTTAACTGGCCAACCCTATCTGTGCATGGACTAAGTCCATGAAAACGGTTCACACATAACAATATCAACTTGCGGAATAAAAATCATAATTGTGGAATCATAACATGCGGAATAATAATAGAACCAAGTTTATTCCATTCAGATAGCAAAGTACGTCAAGTCTTTAATCATAATTGAAACGTCATAATCATCCAAATAAACATCCGACCATCTAAGTTATTACATTTTGAAATCTAGATACTCAAAATACAAGTCCATGAGTAACTTTATTAAAAACATATAAAAAATAAATCATCCAAGCTCCTATGCCTGGCCCTCCTTGCGTTCATCGTTCCCCTGATTTCTTGTATCATCAACTAGGGTAGAAGTAAAACGTTAGAACAACGCGCTCAGTAGGTATTCCAGTTACGGCTAACGCATGGTTAGTACAAAACATATATAATAACATATAGTCCAAAAGCCAGATAAAACGATGCCATCCAATGATGACAAATGCAATGAGTCCCACCCATCACATGTACATAAAAGTACCCACCACATAGGTCTTTCGGACGACCCGACGGAGTGTGGACCCTTCTATTTCTTCCTGATGGAAAAGCACATCAAGGTACCCCACATAGGTTTTTCGGAAGCCCCGACGGAGTGTGGACCCTCCGGTTACAAATCCTTCACCCCATGCCATGCATGAGATGCCAATGAAACACATACTATTTTATAACATAAACATAGCATTAAAATCATATTTTGAAACATATCCAACGCATGCTATTTATACAGATAAACATAGCATTTAAAATTCAATTTGAAACATATCCTTTGTAGCATAATTTCATCAGAAATAAGAACACAATGTACATAAACCCATGGTTTCAAAGAGGTGGAATCCTACCAAAGACCGCTAACGTGTCCTTACGTCTTTCGTCTTGTAACTGCTCATGATCGTAAACACCTTGTGAGTTTCCGTTACCTTATAATATAATAACCAATCAAAAACCAAGTCCCACTTGATTTATAATAATTTAAGTCCATAAACAAATCCCCATGGGTTCGGCCACACACCATGGCCGAACCCATGGTCCATTAATTCACTTATTTACAATAATGCCATTATAAGTAACCATAGTCACTTACCTTCCTTATTTTCATTTAATTACCAAAATGCCATCCACGGCTATCATTCCATAATCCAATCCTTTCAATCATTAAAAGTTGCCTAAGTTCATGTTTGATCCACAAACCATCTCATGGGGTTCGGCCATACATCATGGCCGAACCCATGATCTTTCAATTTAGGCGATATTTACAACTTTGCCACTACCTTAGGTTTATGTCTCTCCATTAATCCAATCACTATATTAAATCCATAAAATCCATTCAACTTGATTCATGAGGTTCGGCCACACACAATGGCCGAACCCTATGATATCTTAATTCCATTTAATGACTTATAATCTTAGGTCCAACAACCTAAGTCTATACTTACATCCTCCCTTAATTTAAAATACAAAAACATAAACCCATAAATTTGGTTCATGGGGTTCGGCCATGTGCATGGCCGAACCCATGATGTCTAAGTTTCCATTTTCACTAATGATCCATAATTAAAAAGTTTCCCAATTTATCATCCATCCTTCCATAATTAGAAGGTTTCCAAATTAATCTCCACCTTCCATAATTAGAAGGTTTCCAAATTAATCTCCACCTTACATAATTAGAAGGTTTCCAAATTAATAGTTCCCTAATTAGAAAGTTCCTAATTAAAACTTTCTAATTTAGTCTCCACCTTCCAAAAATAGAAACTTTCCCATTTTAATCTCCTCCTTCTATTTTTAGAAACTTTCTTAATAAACAACCTTCCATAAATAAACCCTAGTGGGGTTCGGCCATACACCATGGCCGAACCTCACCCATAGAGACAAATCCATCCTTTTTCATTCCCCTTCTAAATTAGTAACCATCTCCATGGGGTTCAGCCATACACCATGGCCGAACCCTATGGTTCATGATCTTGACCATTTAATCCCTTCAAAAATTACATACCAATAACATCAACCTCTTATTAAAATTAACCAATGACCTTCCATTTTAATCAATTACAATGCATAATTATAATTGGTGGGGTTCGGCCATACACCATGGCTGAACCTCACCCCTTGTTTTCTATTCTTTTGATCCAACATCCTAACCATAATAAAATCATGGTTCGGCCATGCAATGGCCGACCCACATCCCTAACCATATCTCCATTTAAAAATTCTCTGTAAGCATAAATCCATGATCTTCATGCTTGAAACCTCATAAACTTATTAACAACTTCCATGGTTTCATTATTAATAATCCAATAGAATAAACCATATCTTTCCCTTAAAATCATCAAACCATCTCCCAATCTTCGTCCATGGGGTTCGGCCAAACACCATGGCCAAACCCTATGGTTCTTTTATTTCAAACAAATTTATCAAATAAAATACTAACTGATTCCGATTGATTCTTGCTCTTCCAATCCTTCTCCTTTGTTCTTAATTTTTCCAAACCAAGAACACCTCTTGCTGGCTGCCTTCTCCTTCTCCTTGTTCTTGCCGTGGATGAGAACTTGAGAGAGGGAGAGAGAGAAAGAAAATTTGGAGACAGATGTGCAATCTGTGCGCCATTGTCCTTCTCTCCTTTTATTATCTTCACTTGGTTCCATCTTTGGAAGGTGCTTAAGATAATACTCACCTCAATGACGTGTGCCCTTGTGTTTAATTTGCCATTGTCGTGTGCTCTTCTTTTAGAAGGTGCTATGCGCGTAACACTAATCATAGCCTAAGCAATCTTTTAATTTAGACACTTCCCTAATGCCTTGGGCCCCTTGTTGCCTCTTTTAAATGATCTTATGCGCCCAACATATATATGGCAATCCCTATACACGGCCAATGAAATCCTCATTTGATTTTTAGACATCTCCTTGAATATTCAAATCCAATATTCGGCCATGCAAAATCTTTTGTTTAATTTTGGGCATAATGCATTACTAAATTAATTCAACCCATTTAATTTAATTGGAACCTTTTCCAAAACCATTGGTCCTAATTGGGCCAATGACCCAACTCTTTGCCCAATTTAAGATCCATACTAATATTCACAAATTAAATGGATAATTTTCATACAAAATAATAAATTGAAAATCCGGGGTGTTACAGTTAAAGCCAATTCTTTGTGTTGATTATTTGAACACATCTGTTAACACACACACTCTTGATAGTTATTTCTGCTGCACTTAATTAATTAATCATGTAAAATTTAGAAAGGACCAATGAATTTGTATTAACCTATTCCCCCCCCCAACCCACACGGGCCAATCAGGGCCAATCAGGTTGTTCTAGAACCCTGTAAAGGGTACTCTCATTATCTATTCAGATCACGTTGCACTCAAGTATCTTCTTTCTAAGAAAGATGCTAAGTCCTGCTTGATCCAATGGATACTTTTGCTTCAAGAATTTGACATTTAAATCCGGGACAAGAAAGGTTCCGAAAATGTGGTAGCAGACAATTGTCTAGATTGGTATTTGATTTCATTGAAGACAACTGTCCTATCACTGAGTCATTCCTTGATGAGCAACTCATGTCCCTTTCCTAAGTACCACAGTTTGCGAATATTGTCAACTATCTTATAACTAGTCAAATGCCTCCTCATTTGTAACAACCCGGATTTTCATTACTTATAACTATAATGGATTGGTCCATTTGAATTGCAAATTAATTGAATTTAAGATTAAATAGTTGAAATAGACCTTAGATGGGTAAAGAATTGAGTCAATTACCCAATTAAGACCCAATGAATCATGGGTAAGCTTGATTTTAAATGAATTGGGTAAGTCTAATTAAATGGATCAATTATCCACTTGAGATCCAACGGGTCATAGTGAACTTAATTTTAAGGTAATTGGGTAAGGTCAAAGTAAAAGAGTCAGCTACCCAATTAAGACTCAATACATCAAATCCACATCATCAAGTGAGATGGCAGTATGTGATGTGCCATTGCCATGTGGCATGCGTGGAAGCCAACTAGACAAGGTGCCACATCATCAAGTGACATGGCCAAGGTGGGACCCGAATGCCATGTGGTGCATGGTCTGCCATGTCATGGTCGACTTGGTCAACCATGAATGAGTGAGCTCAATTGAGTTAAGATTAAATTACTTGAGTGAGTTGGGAAGATGAAAGGTTTTCATCTCATAGGGTATGAAACCCAAGGAACTCGATGGAAGTCAAAGGGTCTCCTTAGTTTTAACCAAGAGTCTCCTTGGTTAAGCCAAGGGACACATGGGTTGGATAAAACATAATGAGAGTAGATGAAGATATGAGGTTGTTACTTAAAAGATACCAGCTAAGGGGCACTCCACACCCCTTGGCCGATCACTCCATCTCTTGCACACAAGAGTTTCTTCTTCTGTTCTCTCTCTCTCTCCCACCTACACCTCGGTGCTGGGAGAATCAGTGCAGAACAAAGGAAGAAGAAGGATTAAGGAAGGAAAGGACAGACCCAAAAAAAAAAAAGGAGACGGGAAAGAAGGTATGTAGAAAGCTTAAATAACATAGGTTGATTCAAAGGAAATCATAGGATTGGCCATGGTGTGGCCGAACCTATGGGTTCCATATTTTTTGGAATGGATGGCCAAGTTTTGTTAAGGCCATGGAATTAAAAATCCATTCAAGGAATGATTATGGGATTGAAACAAACGATCAAAGGATTGAATTCAAAAACCATGTTATAATAGTACAAGGGTTGGATAGATTATGGAAAAGACCCTAGCCTTGGCTAGAGGGTAGAGTGAACTCACTAAGAGTTATATGAATGATAATATCTATGTTTAAAAGTGATAAGGAATGGATTTCATGAGGAAGGGCCTAGCCATACATACAAATAGAGAAGACTGACAAACAGTTAGTCGACTGAATCTGGGATTCAGTCGACTGAACTGTTACTTGCCTAAGCAGACAAGGGTTATCTGGGAGTTTTAGCCGACTGAATCTTATGATTCAGTCGACTGAACATGGACTGGATTAAAATATATGGGATCTATTGGTATTTCAGCTGACTGAATCTATGATTCAGTCGACTGAAAATAGACATACCAAACAAGTAAAGTGATCTGGTGTGTTTCAGCCGACTGAATCTATGATTCAACCGATTAAAGGTATGCTTATCGAACACGCAAAGAGGTGGATGATAATTCAGCCGACTGAATCTTTGACTCAGTCGACTGAATGTATACTGGCCGAAGACACAAATGATCTGATCCAAAGTCAGCAGACTGAATCTGTGATTCAGTCGACTGAAAGGACATTGACCAAGAATACAGAAGAGTTTGACCAAAAGTCAGCCGACTAAATCCATGATTCAACCGACTGAAGGGTTACGGGTCAAATACATATAGTATTTAGTTGGGTTTCAGCCAATTAAATATTGTATTAAGTTGACTGAAAGTCTGCGGGTAAGGTAGAGAATCGTAACTGGGCATGATTTAGTCGACTGAATATGTGATTCAGTCGACTGAATTGAAAAGTTTAATTTTGGTTAAATTTCCAGACATCTCTGCTTATCCAGTGGGATGTAAAGGGTGATGAAAATTAAATGAATAATCAAATTGATATATATATATATATATATATATATATATATATATATATATATATATATATATATGGTTGAATGTGATAAGGTAACGAGGTTATTCGTTTTCACGCGAGTGTTAGTGTTGTTCTTGAGGAACAAGAAAAGGATAGCAATCGGACGTTGGTAGGATTTCTACCTTTTTGAGACACTATAGATTATGTATGATACTGGTTTTTATTCCAATATGATGTTTATTTTGGTTAATCAAATGGTATAAGTTTTATGAACTGGTTTTCAATGATAACATGTGATTTGAAATGAAATGGCATACTTGCATACATTATCTCATGCATGTCATGGGAGGGAATACATGGGACAACAAGCCAACTCCGGACATGACTTGGGGCTTGAGACTAGCTTGTAAGAAGCTGTGTGAACTATTGATATTTTGGCCTTGTCCAGGATTGCTAGGAATGGGTACGACGTAGTCTGGGCCAAAGGACTCCTGGGTAAACAGTCCCGAAATCCTGTGCAGAGGGAGGAGTCCACACTCCATCAATAATTCGAATTAACATATGTGGGGAGGTATAACAGTGACCTGGTGGTGGTGTCACAAAACATTGCGGACGTAATTGGCCAAGGGAACACCTTGATATGATAATTTATCAAGGAAACTATCTATATGTGATGTGGTTGGATATGGAATTGGGTGAGTGATCATTTGGCATTGACACCCATGGTATGATGCATAAGTAAGCATGATTATGTTTTGGATATCATGCATTGTACTTACTGCTTATGAGATATTTTTACAAATATGATGAGATGTTTCTATCTTAATTTTATATTGATCCTATGTGTACCATAACCCTACTTGGAATTCCTACTAGACATGTTGACTGATACCCTACTTCTACCCTATAGATGATGGAACAGGGAATGACATATGAGTAAGATACCATTCATATGCATGCCAATCACATTGGACAGATTTATCATTATATTACTTATGTTGATTTTGAATGATGTAGTGGGATGACTGATATTTTGGATTGTAATAACTTAGATTTATTTTGCTATGTTTTAGTGATAGTTAAGTTCCAGTTATTTATATGGTGATTGGCTTCCTTGCTTAATATTTACATGCATATGAATGGTATCTTACTCATATAATAATTCCCCAAGTATTCTTAGAGCGTGTGAAATGTTTTAGTGGACTTAGTCCATGCACACGTAAAGGTGGCCAGTTAAGGGTCGAGTTTTGGAAACTCGGACTTAACTCATGTCGTGACGTTTCCACTCTCTCACTCTATTTTATAAAAAAAATATATACTCTGATTTGTGGTGAGTGAAAAAGGGCGGGGTGTTACATCATTGGACTAAACAAGATAGAGTTAAGTTTCTAGCACAAGTCAAAAGTTTCATCTAGGATGATACATATCTATTTAACCATTGTGCGAACTGTTAGTGCCTCGTCTTGGCCAAGACCCTATGTTTGTCAATTCCATGTCTAGGAAAGAAAAACTTGCCTGAAGCTTGAAGACCCAAGATGAACAAGAGTAAAGATCATGCTCCATCGGATTGAAGCTCATTGTTATGGCAATCGCAAAGCAGGTATTATGGCCATAAATGACTTTAGGTGGTACCCACACCTTAAAAAGGATTATCCCTAGGCTTAGTGGAATAAATGGTTAAATCATAAAAAGTCTAAAGAATAAAGTTGACAGTGAATTGGAACCCAACTTGTAAATATGTATTTGGTTTTACTGTTGATGAGCACAAGAAAATGATTGTTTTACCCTTGATATTTAGATTAGTTAGTTCTTGAAATTTGCATATATTATATAATTAATGGGATTTTTGAATTTTGCAGGAAAAATAAAGATTTTAAAGAAAAGAAATTAAAATGGAAAAGAATTGATAAAAACTGTGCTTAATGCAAAAGGGCCCTTCAAACTTATCATTGGAGTCTAGCCTCAATAGCTTTGGGCCTTCAAAACTCACAAGTCCAAGCCCATTTGCTGCCCATTGAAAGAGTCCACAGTCACAAACAACAGAGTAAGATGAAGAACATAGGACAACAGTGGTAGAAGCCGTTGTAGTCGGAAACAAAGAAGTAGTCAGTATTGCAACCGATTGTGCAGTCAACAATAAGTAAAAAAGCTGGATAGCCAGAGTGCAAAGGAATAATCTGAAGAAGCTTTGCAAAAGCAAGCCATTCTTCTAAGTGGGTGAAAAGCAAAACACTCAAAGAAAATAAAGAAGCAAGCAAGAGGACCGCTATCTGCTAAGAAGCCGACCCATGTCTTTCTCTCTGCATCATTTGGCTAAATCAGCTACCTCCTTAGATCCTCTTCTTATGATACAGTCGGTCAGCAGCTCCTCTTTCTTTTAACAACAGAAGCAGTACCTCCTTTCTTTTCCTTCCTATTCTCGTTGGATTTTGCCAAAGCTTGGGCGTGTGAGACATGGGTCGGCTCCTCAGCAGATAGCGGTCTTGCTTGTTTTTTTATTTTCTTTCAGTGTTTTGCTTTTCACTCACTTAGAAGAATGGCTTGCTTTTGCAAAGCTTCTTCAGATTATTCCTCTGCACTCTAGCTGTCCAGCTTTTTCACGTATTGTTGACTGCACAATCGGTTGCAATACAGACTATGTCTTTGTTTCCGACTGCCACCGCTTCTACCACTGCTGTCCTTTGTTGTTCATCTTACTTTGTTGTTTGTGACTGTGGACTCTTTTCAATGGGCAGCAAATGGGCTTGGACTCATGAGGTTTGAAGGCCCAAAGCTATTGAGGCTGGACTCCAATGATAAGTTTGAAGGACCCTTTTGCATTAAGCACATTTTCTATCAATTCTCTTCCATTTTAATTTCTTTTCTTTAAAATCTCCATTTTTCCTACACAATTCAAAAATCCCATTAATTATATAATATATACAAAATTCAAGAGCTAACTAATCTAAATATCAAGGGTAAAACAATCACTTTCTTGTGCTCATCAAATACCCCCAAACTTAAATTTTGTTAGTCCTCGAGCAAAACAAGAAATTAAAAATTAAAAATTAAAATTCTAAACTAATCCTAATATACAACTAATCTACACCACTTTCGCTGGCACTCTCGATTGCATTTAGCATATGCAACAAGCCTTTAAACCCCTAGCTCACTACCAGTGGACGAGTTATAGTCTCGTGGGGGCTTCTAGTGATGATACCCACAAACATCAAATTTCAGCAAAAATATATTAACAAAAATTTAAACATCATACAACTCCAAAATTATTTTACAAAATTTATACTTGGAGTGTAGTGTGTGATAGCCAAATATTATCATAGCCTTATTTTTCAAAATACGCACAAGTTTTGCAACCTCCAGTTGAAAATGCGCTTCGGCTCCAAATCTCACCAGATATATCTCTCAGAAAAGACTTTCGCTCAGAGATTGGGGTAAATTCTCTCAAAAGTATATGTGAGCGGAATTTATGTTAATAGAGCAAATATCTCAGATATTTATCATCAAAGAACAAATAATATCAAAGAAAACACAGATCTCATGAATGGATGTCATTTTCCTGATAATGTTGAAATAATAACCATTATTCTTCTTCATCTATTCTCCACTTTAAATACCATATTAACTAAGGATCAATAGGAGTTCCTGTAGGATGAAACGTGGGACTTGGTCATATCAAAGAAGGATAAAAAGACTCTAAAATTAAATACTTTGAACAGAAAAAGTTAGAGGTCTTCAAAATTTTAAAATGGGATATTCTTCCTCTATTTTTCTTTAAGCGCTTCCAAAACATCATTTTTTTGTCTTTTTATTTTTTTTCATCCTTCTTTTGATGTATAGATGTTCCCCTTCTCAAATTTTTTTTTCTTCATCAATTTTTTTTTGATATTTTTTTTTATTCAAATGTCATATTTTTCTCAGAGTATCATCCCAATAACAATCATCCCTAACCCTTCTTGGGTCCTTAGAATAGGTCACAGATTTTTCAATGTAGGCTCAAACTCCACAACCGAAGTTGGGTATGGATAACATGGCTAATCAACAAAAATAGGCTAAATTTACATTCAAGGCTCAAAAGTGGGAACAACATGATAATATATGACCAAAAATAGGTAGGCTTCAAAGGCTCAAACGGTCCAAAACTAATGGCCTATATCACTTCCTAAGCTTCATATGAATATTAACACAGCTTCAAATAAATTTAGAAAAATATCTGGTGTAATAATCCAAAATTAATGTTGCAGTCAATATTTTGACCAAAATGAAAGAATAATGAGATCTTACGAAAATAATAATTATTCGCACATCAAAGAAAATAAGACTTTACTTATAACCCTCAGAAAAATAGAATGGCTCAAAAGTTCACTAGGTCACAAGTCTCCACTTGTATTCCTCAAGTGATCACTTAACTCATAAATACTTTTCTTTTTTAGGCTAATATTAATATGAATGTGTAAAAATATTTCCAAGCATAAATTTCATAAAATTCAATTGGAAAAGCATGATATAAAAAAAAATTAATCCACATATTAATGCTAAAAAATCAAAGATTTTTTCAAAAAAAATTCATTTTTTTTCTTTTTTAACTCAAAACACACAAAAATAACACAGTGTAACCCCTCAATATCCCCAAACTTAAATTGGACATTGTCCTCAATGTTCCCTAATCTACATGTGCACCTGTAAATTAGAGAAAATAGTAGAAAAAGAACAACTTGAGTTGAGAAATACCTGAGATGGCTCACTGTATGCAAAACCTGCAAAAACAAAGACACAAAAACACAAACGCAACAACAATGACTCTAGACTGACTCTCACACAAGACGGACAGACTCAAACGAATTAAAAAAAAATCTAGACTAGACTAACTCAACAAAATTATAATCTACAGATACACTGACACACCGACAGACTGACTCGGACTCAAATGACAGACATACAAATCAACCTTGGTCCAATACAGGTGGCTTTTCAATACTGACGGAGAGAGACTCAAATTTTTCCTTCCATTTACTGGTCTCCAAAAGTGGAGTGATTTCCAGCAGAGCATTCACTTCGTTGACCCATTTTTCATTGAAATTAGTGTCAAAATTTGACAAGCATTCTTCAAATGGGTCATCACATGTAAAGTTCAGAAAGGACTCATGGATTGTACTCTCAATCACGTTTACCTCACACAAGTCATTTGTATCTGGAGGTTTGTGGCCACAATTAAACACATTGAGCTCTAAAGTCATGTTATCAAAAGACAATTTGAGCACTCCATTCCTGCAATTAATGATTGCATTGGAGATAGCCAAGAAGGGTCGACCCAAAATTACTGGAATCTGTCCAGTGGTGTTCATCACAGGTTGTGTATCAATGACTATAAAGTCCACTGGAAAATAAAACTTGTCAACCTTGATTAGAACATCTTCTATTACACCTCTTGGAATTTTGACTGACCTATTGGCCAATTGAAGTGTAACACATGTGGGTTTCAGTTCTCCTAGCCCCAATTGCTCGTACACAGCGTACGACAATAAATTAACACTCGCTCCTAAATCAAGTAAGGCCCGATCGATCGAATGGTCACCAATGACACAAGATATAGTAGGACTTCCAGGATCCTTGTACTTGACAGGAATTTTCTGTTAATAATAGCGCTCACATGTTCAGCCAAAAATGCTTTCTTTGGAACATTCATCTTCCTCTTTATCATACAGAGATCTTTCAAGAATTTTGCATAAGAAGGCATTTGTTTAATAGCGTCGAGGGGAGGAATGTTTTATGCGGACTTGTTTGAACACCTCTAACACATCGCTATTCGGTGTATCTTTCTTAATTGGAATCAATCTCTGTGGGTAAGGAGCTTTTGGGACAAAATCAGTCGTGACTGACTATTTTTGTTCCTTCTCAGGCGGGCAATCAATGCCCTTTGATGGCTCAGATTGATCATGGACTTTGGTTATCCTGCTGTCTTTCTTCTGGGATCCTAACCTGATTATCAACTGTTTTCCCTGACCTATGAGTGATGATAGATTTAACATCTCAATGATGCACTTCTAACTGACCCTTAGGATTGGGAATGGGTTGACTAGGGAATTTGCCATTTTCCCTTTCTCCGATAGCACTTGCAAGTTGTCCAATCTGTGTTTCAAGCTTCAGTATAGCTTGGGAATTTGATTGTAATGCTTGCTGAGTGGATTGCATGAATTGTTGCAGTGTATCCTTCAGAGATGGTTTATGATGTTGTGGACCAAGTTGATAGGACTGACTCTGGGGTGGATGGAATGGTTGAATAGGTGCTTGAAACTGATGAGGTCCCTGATTCATGGGCTGGTTCTGAATCCATGAGAAATTAGGGTGATTCCACCAATTCGGGTTATAGGTCGCAGAGAATGGATTCCCCTGCTGCTTCCCAAAATTATTTAGTGCGTTAGCCTGTTTGGTTAGGCACTCTGGATTTGTGTTTAGGGAAGGACAGGTATGTGTTGTATGTCCTGGGTTAGTACACAAGTCACACACCTCAGACTGCACTCCCATTGACGGACTCACTCCTCTGAGTCATTGCTAAGACCTCTACTTTTTTAGTCAGATTTGCAATTGCGACCTTAACCTCAAAATCATTATTGACTTCGTACAAACCTTCCCTTTCGAAGGTTTGTCCTGAACTCTTCTTTTTAAAGAAATTCCATCTCTGAGAATTCTCAGCCAAGTTTTCCAAGAAATTCCATCCCTCGTTTTGACTTTGTTCCATAAAGGACTCATTTTTCATTAGACTCGACTAAAGTATGGCTAGATGTGGTTAAGCCATCATAGAAAAATTGAATGAGTCTCCATGTTTCAAAACTATGATGGGGACATTTACTCAATAAATCCTTGAATCTTTCCCATGACTCTGAGAATTGTTCACCCCCTTTCTGAATAAAATTTGAAATTTCTGTTTTGAGGGCGTTCATTTTAGATATCGGGAAAAATTTATTCAAGAATTTATTTACCAACTGATCCCACATGTTGATGGAATTTGCGGGGAGGGAGTTCAGCCATGATTTCTTTTTTTCTTTGACAGAAAAAGGAAAGAGGCAAAGTTTAATAGATTCATCAGTGACATTTTGAAGTTTGATAGTGGCGCAAATTTCTAAAAATTCCTTAACGTGTAAGTAGGGATCCTCACGATCAAGGCCATGGAAAGCGGGAAGGAGATGTAAGAGGCCTGGTTTTAGCTCATAGGTGGCATTGGTGGCTGGGATGACTATGCTGGAGGGTGTGTGGATACGACCGATGACAAATAATCTCGAAGAGTTTTCTCCTTGTCTCAAGCCATTTTGGGTGATGGTGGTGGTGATGACGGTGGACTGTCTATATCTATGATTGAGCCTGACTAAGCCCCGAACGCAACAATCGGTGGTATGATAGACAATGTAACTCGAACCAAGTGATTGGTGCAGTCACGAGACCTATGATATATACTCAAACACGAACAAACACGCTCAAGGAAATCCACACAAAATATGCCCTAAAACTATACTGACACACAGATCCTAGACTCTAGACTGCTCCTAATCTCCTTTCTAGAAAATTTAAGTCTCCGATGAGAGTTTAACCACAAGCACAGCCAGGTAAGTTTCCAGGTAAGTGGAGGAGCACAATGGCAATCGACTTAAGCTTCCACTTATCCTTTTGGCTATTTACACCTTGGTGACAAAACTAGCCTAGACACCGTGCTTGAAGCAAAACCATTCACCGGTGAAGTAAAAATAACTGAATCAAAGATGGTCCTAATGAGCATGAACAACCCTAAACAATGGTTCTAGATTGATTTTAATTGGGTTATGCATGAACCAATTTTACTAATCTTTCTGAATTTTTCTATTTTGTGAATGCAAGCCTAAATTACCAATGCAAGATTTAAGCAAATATGAAGACAATAAGCAAACAATTTAATTTAATGCATGAACTAGCAACCTAAATACATGAACAAATTAAAAATGCAATTTTTTTTTATGCAAAATAAATTGAAGACAACCTACTAAAATCTATATGAATGCATTAAAAATTGAAAATTTAAAGAAAGTGGTTTAGACACTTACCTTGGCCTGTAGTCGCTTTTGTAATTTTTTATTTTTTTTAAAGCGTGTAATTCAAAATCCTGCAAAAATCAACAAACAAAACCTAGGTGAAAACACCAAATTTGTAACACCCCAGAATTCCATGTTATCAATATTTATGGAATTTGCCATTTTAATTGTGAATAAATGGATATGAACCTTAGATGGGTAAGGTGTTGGGTCAATGGCCCAATTAGGACCCAATGGTTATGTAATAAGGTCCAATTTAAATTAAATGGGGCTGAATTAAAATGGTAATGTAATATATCTATATTTAATTTGGGACGGTCTAGATGAGGTTGAGACACACGCATACACCACAGCTAAGGCTAGATTTTCTCTTCGAAAATCAAGGAGTTTAGTTGACCAAGGATTGTCCTAAAATGGGCAAATACGCCTAGATGAGTTAGATTAGGCAATGACATCCGATTGCTAAAATCCAAATAAAGATAGGTTGCCTTGCCGTGTAGGAGATATGCGCAATCCATGATGATGCGCTAAAAGGAGTTCTTTTCTTTTGTTAAGAGTGATATTAGGCAATTGCTAAATTACAAGGGGCGCTCGGCACCTTCTAAGATAGGACCGAGTGGAGGTTTTATAAAGGAGAAGCAAGAGGGGCGAACGGCATACAAAGAAAGAGAAGGCTTGACGCTAAGTGCTCTGTCAATAAGGGTTCTCGGCAGTTTTCAGAGAAGGAGGATGCAACCAGCTGTGTGAAAGATCAACTATAAAGAGAAATACATATGAAAGAGGCTAAGGAAGAAAAATGATCGGAAGAACAAGTCGGAGCGAAGGAAAACCAGAGGAGTCTCGGAACCGGTAAGTATTTTGATAATTTTGTTTAAAGAAAGGAACCATAGGGTTCGGCCATGGTGTATGGCCGAACCCCATGGAAGAAAATTGGGGGATAAATATAGTAATTTAAGGGAAGATGATGAACCATAGGGTTCGACCATGTTGTATGGCCGAACCCCATGGAAGGACATTGGTTGTGTTTAATGGATTTTAAAAGAATTTAAATGGATATATGTATGAGAACCACCAAAGGACTTAATCTTGGTGGTATGATATTTTTAAGAAAAATAAGGAACCATAAGGTTCGGCCATGGTGTATGGCCGAACCCCATGGAAAGAAATTAAGGACTTTAAAGGGATCAAAATGATGCAAAAGATGGAGAACCATGGACCTTGGGTTCGGCCAAGGTGAATGGCCGAACCCCATGAGGTCTTTTATGGACTTAAGTTGTTAAGGAATTTATATGGGTCTAATGATTTTTAAATAGAAGATTATGAACCATAGGGTTCGGCCATACACCATGGAAGATGGTTATTAAATTAGAAAGGTTTTAATGATGGACTTTTGGATCAAAAAGGAAGGAACCTTGATTTATGGATTCAAGGATGGTAATTGATATAATTGGAATTTAGACATCATGAGTTCAGCCATGTGTATGGCTGAACCCCATGAAGCAATCTTATAGATATTATGTCTATGTATATCTTAAATGAATGGTTCACCAAACCAAGGGATGAAGGGAATGATTAGGGTTTTATTTTATGAATTATGAATCAATCATGAATTTATGTAATGGATCAATTTTGGACCTAAATATGAGGTGATGGAAACAATGGCAAGGATGTAAAACAGTGTGAAAATGATAGAGCATGGGTTCGGCCATGGTGTGTGGCCGAACCCCATGGGGAATGATTTATGGTTTTAATGTATGAAGGGTTAGAATAATGGAATAATAGCCATGGATGGCAATATGGTAATTAAGTAGAAACAATGGACCATGGGTTCGGCCATTGTGTATGGCCGAACCCCATGAGGAATGATTTGGTGGACTTAGGTTGTGACCAAGAATAGATTATTATTGTATAAGTGATTAAATGATTACCTTAGTGGTGTTTGATTAATAGATCAAAGGACTATAAGAAAGGCACCAAAATAAGGAAGTGAGGTTCGGCCATGTTGTATGGCCGAACCCCACAAGGTTTTATTTTATGGACTTAGACATTATTGTAAATCAAATGGGACATGGTTTTAATTAATTGATATATTATAAGGTAACAGGACCTCACAAGGTGTGTACGATCGTGAGCGGTTACCGGCCGAAAGCGCAAGGACACGTTAGTGGTCTTTGGTAGGATTCCACCTCTTTGAAACCATGGGTTTATGTACAATGTTTTTATCTTATTTTGATGAATTTATGTTGTAAAAGATATGTTCCAAATGTGAGTTTTAATGCTATGTTTATAAGATAAATAACATGTGTTTCATTAGCATCTCATGTATGGCATCGGATGAAGGACATGTAACCGGAGGGTCCACACTCTGTCTGGGCATCTGAAAAATCTATGTGGGATACCTTGATGTGCATTTCCATCAAGAAGAAGCCGGAGGGGCCACACTCCGTCGGGGCGTCCGAAAGACCTATGTGGGGGTACTTATATGTACTTGTGATGGGTGGGACTTATTGCATTTGACATCATGACATGGCATGGTTTTTATGGTTTTTGACATTATGGTATTATTATATATGTTTTGTACTAACCATATGTTAGCCCTAAATGGAATACCTACTGGGCGCGTTGTTCTAACGCCCTACTTCTACCCTAGTGGATGATACAAGAAACGAGGGAAACGATGAACACGAAAAGGGGCCAAGCATAGGATCTTGGATGCTTTTAGTTTATATTTTGATTAAGTTACTTATGGACTTGTAACTTGAGTAACTAGACTTCGGGCATGAAATAATTTAGATAATTTGCTATGGTTGGATGCTTATTTGGATAATTATGTTATGATTAATTATGATTAAAGACTTGACGTACTTTGCTATCTAAAATGGAATAGAATTAGGTTCTATTATAATTCCGCAGTTATGATTTTAATCTGCATGTTTATATTGTTATGTGTGAACCGTTTTCATGGACTTAGTCCATGCACACATAGGATTGGCCAGTTAAGGGTCGGACTTTAGAAGTTCGGACTTAGCTCGCGTCGTGACGTCCCGCTCTTGCTCAATCTGTTATTTAAAAAAAAAATATATAGACTCTGATTTACGGGAAGCGAGTGAAAAAGGGCGGGGCGTTACAAAATCACATAAAAATATGCATGAAACCTAGATCTAGATGCAAAATTCCTAAATCTACAACTAGTGGAAAGATTAAACTAATTGAATTTTTTAATTTTATTTTTTCGTTTCAATCTCAAGTCTACGGCAACGGCGCCAAAAACTTGTTAACTAGGTTAAGGTTAAAATATTAGGCTTTTTAATTTGTTTTCCCGTTTCAATCTCAAGTCCCCAAAAACGGCGCCAAAAACTTGTTGTGCAAATTTTAAATTTATAATTACTCGCAAGTGCATGAATCAAATTGGAGTATAGAGATATGCAAGTGCGAGGTCGAACCCACAAGGACTTGATTTAGAATGAATGGGAAAACAAATTAAAAAACCTAATATTTTAACCTTAACCTAGTTAACAATTTTTTTAGGAGAATGATTAAATTAAAATTGAAAAATTAATTAAAACATCTAAAAACAGAGATTAAATCAAGTGAGAAAAATTACTAAGGCATCGGATTCCACCACCATTAAATCCATAATATTCCAATTATTTATTTATTAATTCCTAGTTTTAAAGATTTAAACATTTAAGCATATTAATATGGTGTTCAAAATTTAGATTTTCCTTCGCTTTTAAATATGTAATTTCTAAGCATT
The DNA here is from genome assembly GCA_013350335.1 of Chimonanthus salicifolius. Classification (NCBI taxonomy): domain Eukaryota; kingdom Viridiplantae; phylum Streptophyta; class Magnoliopsida; order Laurales; family Calycanthaceae; genus Chimonanthus; species Chimonanthus salicifolius. The sequence goes on from CM023533.1 coordinate 66,271,016, forward strand.
CAATGTATCATATTTTAATTTAAAAGACAATGGATCAAAGTATTAATCTAAGCATCCAATGTATTTAAATTAAAATAAAAGAAAACAATGAATCAAAGGGTTTTACTTTTATTCAATTAAAAATCAAGCACTTAATTAATTAGATATTAGTATTAATAACAAAAAATACATGGCATTGATGGTAAAAATAATTAACATCTATTAATTTGATGTTGTCAAAAGCATAATAATCAAACACACATAATTGGAATTAAATAAATAAATAAAATAAAATTATTTCATTAATGGGGTTTCATCTTCAACCTCAGTACAAGAAATTAGCCAAACATTATGAAAGAATTAAAATAAAAGAAATAGAAAAATAAAACCCGAGCCATGCCTTAGATCCCGAGCCAATGTCGTAATTTCCTTGCTCTGCCTCGACCTTATTCTCTGTCCGGTTCCCCTCTTCTCAATAGGTTGGGTGGATATTTATAAGAGGAGAGAGGAAATAAAATAAGCAAGAAGGACCCACTCAATCAGCCGATCCTATAGATACTAGTCGACTCCCTTATTTTCTTCTATTTTCTATCAACCTGTCGTATCCTCCTCTGTATTACAAGGTAACTTCTATTTTTTTCCACTTGTTTTTCTTCATACGGACACAATAGTCTACCATCTTTCTCTCTGCATCATTCGGCTAAATCAGCCATGTAACGCCCCGCCCTCTCCGAGAAATCAGAGTCTAATTTTTTTTTATAATAACACTGGAAGTGAGAGGGCGGCGTCACGATGCGAGCTAAGTCCGGACTACCTAAGTCCGACCCTTAACTGGCCACCCATGTGTGCATGGACTAAACCCATGATAAATAATCCACACATGGAACTAAGTAAAACTCGCGAAATAGACATAACTGATTGCGGAATAAGTCAAATATGCGGAATTATAATCAATACTCAGACTGCTCCAATAACAGATAGCAAAGTACAAGTCAAGTTTGCTTTAACATATAACCTCATTAGACTATTCTCAAACTTAGCATTTATCCACAATAACTTAATTCATATATCCAACATCAAGACTATAATTCAAACCATAGCAAAGATACTAGCCATTACATGTCCATAAACGAAATCCATATAACAGTAAATTATAAAAATCATTCCAACATCAAGCTCTTAAGCTTGGCTCTCCTCCTGGTCATCAACCTTCTCTTTCCCCTTCCTTGTTCCTGCATTATCCTCTAGGATAGAATTAGGGCGTTAAATCAACGCGCCCAGTAGGATTTCCGATTAAGGCTACCACAGGGTTAGTGTATAAAACATGCATATATCATAGTATATATGGTCATCAAAAACAGATAAATCAATGTTATGTATGCAAATGTAATGAGCCCCTCCCCATCACACATATACATAGCCATCACTTGACGGGACTCTCACCGTCAAGGTAAATCACAATACACTTTCATTTGGGACTCACACGATAAGGTAATCCACAGTAATCCTCATTTTCTGTGGAAAGACACTTCATCATTGAGTTGTTTCACAGTGTTCTTTCATTGGGACTCACATGATAAGGTAATCCACAGTAATCCTCATTTTCTGTGGAAAGACATTTCATCATTGAGTTGTTTCACAGTGTTCTTTCATTGGGACTCTCAAGTCAAGGTAACCCATAATCATCACCCCATGCCATGCATGAGATGTCAATGCATTGTATATCATTTGTAAATACATAACTCATCATTCAAAAACCACATTTGAAAACATAATATCAAATACAACATATCTCATAATAACATGATAAAACCAAATCATAATTGTGGTTACAAGTAGGTAGGAAACCTACTGAAGATTGGCTTCGATGATTGTTCTTTTTCACTGGATTATGACTCGCACGTCGCTAAAGAGATCCATCACCTTAATCACATAAACTATGAATCAATTTCAATCCCAAGCATTTATCTTTGATGGGGTTCGGCCATACAACATGGCCGAACCTCATTATCTAAATTTGATCCCTAATTCATCTCTTGGTCACTAACCTTAGTCACCAAACTGCCATTGGTTCCAGTACTCAATTATATCACATTTTAACCTTTAAAACTACCGATCAATTCCATGAAATGGATCCACACAAAGCCCATAGTTATGGTCCATGGGGTTTGGCCCTACACATGGCCGAACCCTATGGCTTTCCCATTTAAACTTCCATGTCCTAATCTTAGCCATAGGACCCCATAGTTCAACCATGAAATGGCCAACCCATGACTTGTCCAATTGTTCACATAAAAATCCTTTGTCAACCATTCAAGATGTTCCATGATCTTTACATTTGAAACCTTATGATTCAATAAAACAGTCCACATAAAATATCCACATAAATTGGTCCATGAGGTTCGGCCATACACATGGCCGAACCCAATGGTTCTCTTGATTCAATTGGTCCATCGTCTATCCATGATTTGGATCAACAACTTAACCACAACATTAACATGGTTCAGCCATATATTAGCCGACCAAAAACAGCAAACCTATTTCCATTTTAAATCCCATAAGCACCCATAAAATGACCCATGGGGTTCGGCCATGTGGTCCTTTTGATGCAATTCTTCCAAAGATCTTACATAATTTATCATGCATCTTAGCCATAAAAATAGCAAGGTTTAACCACCCATTGCCGATCCCATATAGTTAATTAATTCCATTTTACAATCCTTTTACACATCTATACACTTGGTATGGTTTTTATCCCCAAAAACCATACCATTCACCAATGATTTCCATGGGGTTCGGCCATCCCAAGTGGCCAAACTCCATGCTCTAAATTTCCATCCTTTTCAACCTCATCATCTTACTTTAGATCATTGATAAATTCATCATAACATGACCTAATTAAAACATGTAAATACTTCCACCACCGGTATGGTTTTGCATGGTTTTCACTTTATAAAAACTCAATCCAAATAACCATAACATTTCATGGGGTTCGGCCAGCCAAGGTGGCCGAACCCAATGATCCCTTTCATCATGTTATACCCAAGGTTTAGACCCATGATACCTTCAGCCCTTCATGACATCCAAATCCATGTTTTAAACCTCTTTAAAGCATGCATTTTAAATCTAATAGAAACATCTATAACAGTCCCACAAATTGCATGGTTTTTATGTTTCAAAAACCATCAAAATGAACCAATTATTTCCATGGGGTTCGGCCATGCCCAGTGGCCGAACCCAATGATCAAGTTTCCATCTTAATTATGAACTTCCATCTAAGGTCTAATCCTTGATGCATTCGGCCAAATGATAGCCCAATCACACCCTTTTCACAACTTATTTAACTACACAACTTTTAAGAAAGTCTCACCAATTTTCCTTTGCCTTCTTCCCTCTTGTTTCCTTTCTTGTTCCTTAATCCTTTGCTGGTTTATGCTTGATCAATTGGTGCAAACACCACTGCTGGTTCAGCCAAGAAAAGAGTTTGGAGAGAGGGAGAGAGAGATGAGGATTCCTTGGGATTTCTTGTGTGAAAAACGGCCAAATTATGTGGTCTATGCCTTTTGTAATTCAGCCACAACATCCATTCATTTCCCTCATTAAACCTTGATAAAATCGATGGGATAAAGGCACCCCTTGGTGCCATCCAAGGCACCCCTTGGTGCCAAACGTTGCATCCATTAACTTCAGCCCATGCATCTCATGAGATGAGATGCATGCCGCCCAAGCTTGGTGTCCCTTGGCTTTGGCCAAGACACCCCTTCATCTAACGGCTAGGATTTGTCTATCTAAGAGTTGTGTGAGATTAGAACTCCTTTCCACTTCCTCTTGACTCACTTGACTCATGATCTTTTTATTCCAACTCAATACATTTAATGCACCATATTTGAATCAACTCTATTCTTAATTAAAACTCACTCCAAATCAGTACAACTCGAGCTGCACTAGCTCATACTTGAGTTCAATTGAGGGCCCACAGGGTCATCCGTGGTCAACCTGGTCAACCCGACCCATTGGGTCCCCAATTAATCCTTTGACCCGTTTTGACAACATGACCCATTAATGGGCTGATTTTGCCATTTTTAAATAGTTTTCACTTGTGCATCAAGCCTACCCATTTTTGCTTCACTTGATTTCCAATCAATGCAGCTTAGCCCCATTTAAATTGAGCTCACCCAATGGTCTAATAAATCGATTTGACCGATTGGGTCCAATTGGGTCCTTTGACCCAATTACCCATATTGACCCAATTTGATGTTCATTACCCTTTCATGATAAATTGGCCATTATAATATGTTCATATGATCTTAATTTGAACAATGGGCCCCACCACTTCCTCATTTGCAATCACATTTATTAAATTTACCAATCGAGTGGCATTTTCGTAAATATTCATCTTATTGAGAACTTTTTACCCAATTAACCATTTTGACCCAATTTGATGTACATTACCCATCCATTATGATTTGACCCTTATAATGTATTCATAGGATCTTAGTTTGAGCAATGGGCTCCACTATTTTCTCATTTAACATCATAATTATTAAATTCACCAATCTAGGGGCATTTTCGTAATTATCCATTTCATTTAGAAATTGGGGTGTTACAAGCCACCTCCTTCAATCCTTTTCTTATGATACAATCGGTCAGCAACTCCTCTTTTTTTTAACAACAGAAGCAGCACCTCATTTCTTTTCCTTCCTATTCTCGTTGGAATTTGCCAAAGCTTGGGTGTGTGAGACAGGGTTGGCTCCTCAGCAGATAGCGATACTCTTGCTTGCTTCTTTATTTTCTTTCAGTGTTTTGCTTTTCATCCACTTAGAAGAATGGCTTGCTTTTGCAAAGCTTCTTAAAATTATTCCTCTGCACTCTGGCTGTCCAACTTTTTCATGTATTGTTGACTGCACAATCGGTTGCAATATTGACTACTTCTTTGTTTCTGATTGCCACCGCTTCTACCACTCCTGTCCTCTGTTCATCTTACTCTGTTGTTTGTGACTATGGACTCTTTCAATGGGCAGCAAAAGGGCTTGGACTTATGAGTTTTGAAGGCCCAAAGCTATTGAGGCTGGACTCCAATGATAGGTTTGAAGGGCCCTTTTGCATTAAGCACATTTTCTATCAATTCTCTTCCATTTTAATTTCTTTTCTTTAAAATCTCCATTTTTCCAGCAAACTTAAAAAATCCCATTAATTATATAATATATACAAAATTCAAGAGCTAACTAATCTAAATATCAAGGGTAAAACAATCATTTTCTTGTGCTCATCAACTGTCAGATCGACTAGTCTTCGCTATATAAACATGGTAACAGTTTTAGTCACCGACCCCTCGGTGTGACCGACCTGTTGGTACATTACCGTTACTTCAACTGGTTGCCTTCACTATATAAACCAACCTTTATGCAACAAGTTGGTATCCTTCAGACGAATCAGTTGGACCCTCATATTTACCAGTGAGCTTAAACAAGGGCCAACAGAAGGATCACACTCTCTCTCGTGCTTGTACTAGGGGAATCAAATACAACCAATCAAACGGATTGAGTTGTGAGAGAGAGAAAGGATGATGAAAACTCATAAATAACCAATCTGATGATTGAGTTTGAAAGTGAGGAGGACAAAACCATAAATTAGGAAACCTTTGGTAGAACCAGTTTCCTTGTCACCCTGGACAGTGATTGCTAAACGACGGTTAAGGGGCGGAGCGTAGGTATACATGGGCAGGATCTTGAAGAAGCACACATCATGAGAGAGCTTCAAAGGCAAGTTCTTCTTGGTTTAATTTTGTTTTAAAACCTCTGTTCCAAAGTTGATTAAGGGGAGGTACCCCATAACCACTATAAAAAATTCTGCAACGGTGTCTCCAACACAAAGGTGGGTGGAACGCCCGGCGAAATTGATTGGTGGAATTCCTATTCGACAGTGGTGGGTGAAATTCCCAGCCGATTGAGTGAGGTGGAATTCCTACTCTATTTGTGAGGGTATAAGTCGCCACTTAGTGGATTTTGGAGATAGCTCAAGGTTGAGTGAGTCCTAACAGTGGATTTAGGTTGGCTAACCGAACCACTTTAAATGGCCTTGTAGTGTTTGATCTATGTCTGTTTGTATTTAGCATTTAAGTATTCTTCTTAACATGCATCACTTTGCATATTGATTATCTCATTATACACATTGCGTACAAACATCGATAGTCAACGTTTATGAAAAGGGTCATAATCTTAGTGTGATCGCTTAATAAAATTATCACACTAAACAAATCTCTTGATAAACATTCCGCTGCACTTTAAATCAAGAAATTTGTAAACACCATTAAAAATGGGATTGACCTATTCACCCTCCTCTAGGGTCAATCACGATGTTCTAGCACATTGAAAATGGGAACTTTCAATTGGCATTAAAGCCTGGTGCTCTTGAGAAAGTATTTAACTATCTGAGTTGATCTGTGCTAGAACAATGGCTATAAGAGAAAGCCATGATATTTCCAAGACTCTGTTTTAGATGAAAAATGGATTGAAGAACTATAAATGTTTTCATCATAAAACATAGTTGGACATAGGTTAATAGAAAGTGGTATGTGCCTATGGAAGAGGTATTTGGTAAACCATCTGTAATGCCCGCCCTTTTTCACTAGCCACAAATCAGAGTATAATTTTTTCTTTTTTCTAAATGAGTGAGAGAGAGCGGGTCGTCACGACGCACGTTAAGTCCAAGTTTCCAAAACCCGACCCTTACCTGGCCACCTTTAGTGTGCGTGAACTAAATCCACTAAAACATTTCACATGCTTTTCTGAATACTTGCGAAATTATTTCTATGAATAAGATATTATTCATATACATGTCATTATAAGGCAAGAAAAACCAATCACCATATACTTAACTGAAACTTAAATATCATCAAACCATAACAAAGTAATTCTAAGTTATTACAGTCCAAAATATTAGTCCTCCCAATACATCATAGACATCAAAGACAAGTAAATTAAACTTCATTCATTCCAAGCTCCTTCGCTTGGCTCCCTTCATGTCTCATGTCCTTTTCCTTGTCATTCACTGTTCCATCATCTATAGGGTAGAAGTAGGGCATCAGTCAACATGCACAGTAAGTATTCCAAGTAGGGTTATGGTACACATAGGATTAAGACAAAACAAGATAGATATATCATATCATATTTGTAAAGCATCTCATAAGTAGTAAAAACAATGCATGATGCCCATGTAACACCCCGCCCTTCTCGCATCGAAATCAATTCCTATTTTTCTTTCTTTAATAAAATATTAGAGTCTGAGCAAGAGAGGAATGCCATGACGCGAGCTAAGTTTGAACTTCCAAAGTCCGACCCTTAACTAGCCAACCTATGTGCGCACGGACCAAGTCCAGGAAAATGGTTTGCACAAAGCAATACGATACACATGCGGAATAAATCATCATTGCGGAATCATGATAAAACTCATATCCAAATCATCTGATAGCAAAATACTTAGTCAATTCATCAAATCATATTATCCAACTAATTATCCAAATAATATCCAAGCATAGCAAAATATCTAAGTTATTACAATCTGAAAACCAGATACTCTAATTACAAGTCCACGAGTATCTTTATTCAAAAACTTATAAAATAAATCATCCAAGCTCCTACGCCTGGCCTTCCTTGCGTTCCCCGTTTTCCTCATTTCCTGCATCATTTGCTATAGGGTAGAAATAGGGCGTTAGAACAACGCGCCCAGTAGGTATTCCAGTTAGGGCTAACACATGGGTTAATACCAAAAATCCAGATATAACATATAGCAGAAATCAGGGGTAATAAATCATAATATACGCATAAAACATGATATCCAAAACAGGGTACGATAATAGAGATCCAATCATACCGATAAAACCCAAAACCTTGCATGATAATAAAATCATAATCATGTTGATTCATGCTATGCCATGCTATCATATGCAATGAGTCCCACCCATCGTAAACACATGGTATCCACCTGATGTGAATTCTCCTCATCAAGGTATGCCCCACAGATGCCTTACTGACGTCCCGACGGAGTGTGGGCTCCGGTTACACAGTATCCTCTTGATGGAACTCTCCTCGTCAAGATAATCCTCCTGGTGGGATTCTCATCACCAAGGCAGGCCCCACAATTGCCTTACGGACTTTCCGAGGGAGTGTGGGCTCCGATTACCTGTCATCCCTCCCATGCCATGCATGAGATGAAATGCCAACATGCTATGCAATAAAACCATTCATAGCATTTAAAATCACATATTTGAAACATATAATTTTGCATCATAAAACATCGTAAAATAAGTTAAGAACAATGTACAAAGCCCATGGTTTCAAAGAGGTGGAATCCTACCAAAGACTGTTACGTGTCTTTGCGTCTTTCGTCCAAGAATTGATCACCGATCGCGCACCGCTTACGAGATCCCGTTACCTTATAATATAACAATTTATCATAACCAAATCCCACTTGATTTTCACAATTTCAAGTCCATAAACAAAACCCCATGGGGTTCGGCCATACACCATGGCCGAAACCCATGATCTACCATTTTTGTCCATAATTACAATAATGCCATTAAGCCTAACCATAGCCTTCTTTCTTGCTTAGATTTCAAATAATCCATTCATACTTCCAAAGCACATAATCCCATAAAATAATTCATGGGGTTTGGCCATACACCATGGCCGAACAAAATGTTCCATATTTTTCACATAATTGCAAAAATGCCATCCATGGCTATTATTCCATAATCCCATCTTTTCCATCATTAAAACAGTTGTCTAAGTTAATGTCTAATCCACAAATCATCATAGGTCCATAAAATAAGCTTCATGGGGTTCGGCCATACACCATAGCCGGACCCATGATCCTCCAATTCAACCTTTATTTACAACCTTGCCACTCCTTAAAATTAACCAATAATCCCATCCTTGGATCATTAAACATAAACCATAATTTGATTCATGGCCAAACCCATGATGCCTAAATTTCCTTAAACAATCTCTACCCTTCCATAATTGGAAGGTTTCCATAATTAAACTCCAACTTTCCATAAATGGAGGGTTTCCATAATTAAATTCCAACTTTCCATAAATGGAGGGTTTCCATAATTAGCAACTACCTTCCATAATTGGAAACTTTCTAAGATTAGAAAACTCCTTTCCAAAATTGGAGTGCTTTCCAATTTAGCCACCCCTTCCATACATGGAAGCTTTCTACTTTTAGGAACTCCTTCCATAAATGGAAGCCTTCTAAGTTTAGCAACCCCTTTCCTTAATTAGATAGTTTCCTATTTAATCTTCTTTCCAAATCCATCCACCATTCCAAAATTACCCCATGGGGTTCGGCCATACACCATGGCCGAATCCTATGGTTCATGATCTTGGCCATTGGTTTAGATCCAATTAAAATCCATCACCAATCCACAAAAATGTTTGGTGGGGTTCGACCATATACTATGGCCGAACCTCACCCCTTCTTTTTTATTATTTTAGATCCAACAACTTGGCCAATACCTTCCATAAATAACAAGGTTTCCAAAAATAACTCTAGTGGGGTTCGGCCATACACCATGGCCGAACCTCACCCTTGGAGATCTAAGTCCATCCTTTTACATTTACTTTCCAATTTGGTAATTCAACTCCATGGGGTTCGGCCATACACCATGGATGAAACCTATGGTCCTAGATCCTCTCTTTTTAAATCCCATAGTACTCAATTAATAATCATGGATCTTCCATTTAATCCATTCAAATTTACATATCATTTACACCAAACAATCTCCATGGTTTTCGTTCTTAAAAACCAACAATTAATTCAAAACTTTCCATGGGGTTCGGCCATGCACTATGGCCGAACCCTATGGTTCTTTCTTTTCCATCTAACCCATCAAATCATCTCCAATCTTTCTCCATGGGGTTCGGCCAACCACCATGGCCGAACCCTATGGTTCTTTTGTTTCATAAAATAAAATTATTTAAACAATTAGATACTAACCTCTTTTCAATTCCTTGCTCTTCTAATCTTTCTCCCTTCTTCTTAATTTTTCTCCAAACAAGAACTCCTTCTTGTTGCTGCCGTTTCTTCTCTTGCTCTTGCCGTGTGAGAGAGAACTTGGGAGAGAGAGAGAGATGTAAAATTCGGCTAAGGGGGTTGTAAACCGTTCACCCCTTGCTACCTTTCCTCTTTATAATCTTCCTTGATCCCATAATTAAAAGGTGTTTAAGATAGGCAACCCCTAAGGCCGTGCCCCCCTTGCTATAAATGGCCATGCCGACCTCCCTTGTTTATTTAAGAACCTTCCCTTAATCCTAACTCTATTTAAATTAGATAGTTTCCTTGGCTACCAATCCATGCGCATAATATAGATATAAATATCCAAAATTCGACCTGTGCTTAATCTTTTAATTATTTCATAGATATCTCATCCTTTTTTTAAATATTCTAGCATATCATTGTGGATTTAAAATCCCACATATCTCTCATGCGCATAATCTATGGATTTCACATTCAAATTTCGGCCAAGCACTATCCCATTTAATTTTTGATAAAACCAATGCCATAATTTAATTGGGTCCTAATTGGGTCATGGCCAATTCCTTATCCATATAAGATCCAATTCTAAAATTCACAATTTAAAATGGACAATTTTCATATAAACTAATAATCTGAAAATCCAGGGTATTACAACCCATATCATAATTACGCTTACTTATGTGTCATGCCATGGGTGTTAGTGCCAAATGATCTCTCACCCAATTCCATATCCAATCACATCATATATAAATAGTTTCCTTGATAAATCGCCATATCAAGGTATTCCCTTGGTCAATTACGTCCGCAATGTTTTGTGACGGCACCACCAGGCCACTGTATACCTACCCAGATATTTTAATCGGAATTAACGATGGATGTGGACTCCTCCCTCTGCGCAGGGTTTCGAGACTGTCTACCAAGGAGCTCTTTTGCCCAAACTACACCGTACCCATTTCTAACAATCTCAGACAAGGCCAAAATATCAATAGTTCACATAACTTCATATAATCTAGTCTCTAGCCCAAAACATGTCCGAACCGCTCATAACTTGGCTTGCTGGTCACATGTATTCCCTCCCATGCCATGCATGAGGTAATGAATGCAAAATTGTCATTTCATATCAAATTACATAATATCATTGAAAATCAGTTCATAAAACATATACCATTTGTTAAACCAAAGTAAACATCATATTTGGAATAAAGACCAGTGTCATATATATAATTCAAAGTGTCTCAATAAGGTAAAAATCCTACAATGTCAGTATACTATCATTGCTATCTTGTGAGGATAATGTTTATGATCGCGTGAAACAAATCACAACCCCTTTTCGAATGTCTTTGCCTTAACAAATTCAATCACATATATTAATTTGATTTTCCATTTAAATTTCATCACTCCTTACATCCTACCAGATAAACAGAGGCATCTGGAAAATACCCAAAAATTAAGCTTTTCAATTCAGTCGATTGAATCACACCGAGATACTATTTGCTCTTTTACCCGCAAACTTTCAGTCAACTGAATCATAGATACAGTCCGCTGAAAGGACAACTATGTACTGTATAAACTTGACCCGTAACCTTTCAGTCGACTAACTTTGGGTCAAATCCTCTGTGTTCCTGGTCAATACACTTTCGATTGAATCTCAGATTCAGTCGGCTGACTTTGGATCAGATCATTTGTGTGTTCGGCCAGTATACATTCAGTCGGCTGAATTATCAACAACCCGATTACGTGTTAATAAGTATACCTTCAGTCGACTGAATCATAAGATTCAGTAGGCTGAAATACCAATAGACCCCATATACTCTTAGGCAGTCCATGTTTAGTCGACTGAATCACGGTTGAAACTCCCAGATTACCCTTGTTTGCTCGGCCAGCAAGAGTTCGGTCGGCTGAATCCCAGGATTCAGTCGACTGACTTTTTGTCAGTCCTTATGTTTGCATATCTTGTACGGCCCTTCTCCATGAAATTCATTCTTATCATTATTTAAACTTGGATTTCATCTTCCATACTTCATTTAGTAACTTTACTCTGTCCTCTAGCCAAGGCTAGGGTCTTTTCCATCATTCATTCAATTCATAGCATGGCCAAACCTATGGTTTCCTTTGAATCATTCCTATGTTATTAAGCTAAAAACATACCTTATTTCCGTCTCCTTCTTTTCTTTTTAATCTATATTTTCTTACTTAATCCTTCTTCTTCCTTTGCTCTTCACAGATTTTCCAAGTACAGAGGTGTAGGTGGGGGAGAGAGACGAGAGGAGAGGAGAAAAAAATCCTTGCTCAAGGTGTGGAGGAGTCGGCCAAAGGATGTGAGAAGTCCCTTTGGTTGGTGTTTTTGTAACAGCCTTAGACTCTTCATTCCTTCTCATAATGGTTTCTCTAACCAATGAGTCCCTCGGGTTAACCAAAGAGACTCTTGGCTTAACCAAGAAAACTCTTGGCCTTCCAACATGTCCCCTCAAGATGGAAACTCTTTACCTTCTTCAACTCAACGAACAACTTAATTCCATTTGAACTCACTTATGGTTGACCAAGTCAACAATGACATGGCAGGCCATGTATGTTGCGACTTGGTCACCACATGGCATTTGGGTCCCACCTTGGCCATGTCACTCGATGATGTGTCCTCCTTGTTTACGAGGCTTCCATGTGATGACATGCATGCCACATGGCAATGCCACATCAGTCACATGCCACCTCACTTGATGAGGTGGATTTTAACACATTAAATACCTTAATTATCCAATTCAAATGATTTAATTAAACTTACCCAATTACTTTAAAATTAAGCTCATCTAGGATCCATTGGGGATTAATTGGGTAATTGACCCATTTACTTCAAACTTAACCAATTACTTTAAATTCAACCTCATCCATGACCCGTTGGATCTTAATTGGATAATTGACCCATTTCCTTGCCCATCTAATGTCCATTTCAACCATTTAATCTCAAATTCATTTAATTTGTAATTCAAATGGACCAATCCAATATATTAATCTAAGGAAAATCTGGGGTGTTACACCTTCAACTTCCATGACCACTCAGCCCAAAGGCCAAAACTGCTTGGACTTGTGATGAATTAGCTATGCATATAAACCAAACATATGTAGCAATAATGAGTGTTGTTTCATGATATGCTATCAAAATATTTAAAAGGCATAGAACAACAAAAGTGGCTGAAAGAATCCACTGAAAAATCGCCTCTTCTAGCCCAATGGATAACATCACCTATCAATAAATATGTGAGCTGAAAATATAGGTGATTGAGTAATTTCATCCCTTGAATAAGTCCAAGCTATATCCTCTAATAGAAGAAGAGGACCGAGGAAGGAACTTGAAGAAGGTAGTTGTTGATGTGTTTTAAATTTGTAAATCTCGCAAGTGCACGAACCATTCATAGTGAGGTCGAATCCAATGGAAAATCTCAAAGTATATGAATTTAAATTTATGTCCTCTAAAAAAAGAATTGTCGTTAAGAAATTGAATCATTATATGAGTTATGTATCTAACTTGGAAAATCATCAAATAAAATGTGTGATTTCTTATTCTTACATGGTGAATTAAACTTTAACCATAATCATGATTAGGATTTCTAATTACAAAATTATTTAAAACAACTTCCTAACTTTAATTGAATGAATTTTTGAGAGAGAGTGATTAAAGAAAAATAAAAGAATTAAAGAATGAATCATGAATTAAAGAATTAAAAGATTAGATTATACAAAATTTAGGTTTAAACAAATATTACACAACAAACATGAGATTCAACATAATTAAAAGATAGAAAATTAAATTTCATGAAAATAAATGACTGAAATTAAATGTGCAGTAATATAAAGGTTGGTTGTTTGGAATAGACCATTCATCACCCAAGATGTGTAAGCAATGTAAAGGCCTAGATTTGAAATTCACGTAAAGATCTAAAATGCAATTCATATTTACTAATAAAATAAGATCCACAACTTTTTAATTGAATTAATCAAACTTAGTAATCATGATTCAAGTCTTACAATCAAGATCCTAACTATTGTATAAGCTCATGTTCAATCAAATAAATAAAAGTTGTAATCTTGAAATTAAAAGTAAAATAACCATCGAAGAATTTTAGAAATTGGTTTTTCCAGGGCTCTAAATGAAAGCTTCACTTTATTAAATGGAAGAATTAAAGTATAAGGCTTTGGAAGAAATTACATAGAAGAAATAAAATTACAATGGAGAAATTAATTGCTTACTTAGAAATCGTGTGGTACTCTGTCTTCTAGTCTTTTCTCCAACCTTTAGTCATATTGAATTCCAGGTCATATTCGAATTTTACCCTTGGGGTAATGTGGTATTTATAGGTTTTCAAAAGAGATGGATGGGTTGGATTAAATCAAGTTTTAAGTTGGGAAGTCAAAGGACTGGATTGGATCTAAATGGGAATGGATGGTGGGGATTTAAGCTTGGATTTTAGGGTTGCACAAGGAGAGTCACACGAATTTGGTGTGGCTTTCATTGGTGGCTATGTAACGCCTGCCCCTTTTCACCGAAAAATCAGAGTCTATTTTTTTTTTAATAAGAAGTGACAAAGGGCACGGACGTCACGACGCGAGTTAAGTCCGAGCTTCTAAAGCCCGGCCCTTAACTGGCCAACCCTGCGGGTGCGTGGAACGGAGTCCACGGAGAATGGTTCACCCGTAGAAGTAAGCTTGAGGAATAATACATTAAATGCGGAATGATAATAGATACTACCCTACCAATTTTTCTAGATAGCAGGGAAGATTTCATCATTTAATTACTAAAATGCTATAACAACATATGTCTACAATAAAATCCAAATCATAGTAATAAGTCTAAAATATTACATTTCCGACAAGCTAAACTATATAAATACACATTTCCCAAAATAAACTTAAACAAAATAATTAGTCCGCCTTCCCGAACTCCTAAGCTTGGCTCCCGTCTCGTCCTTCTGCTCCAGCATTTCCTGCGTCATCAGCTAGGGTAGAAGTAGGGCGTTAGACCACGCGCCCAGTAGGACTCCGAGTAGGGCTAGCACATGGATTAGCAATAACAGCATACAGATAATAACACAATGAAAACTAGTAAACCATCATATAATGAAAATATAAAGTGAATGTCATGCCATGGGTGTCTATGTTATGAATCCCACCCATCATCCCTACCATCATGATGTCATATCCCCCTTGACGGCAAGACCTCGTCAAGGTGTCCCCATGCCTGTTCTCGGTCGCCCCGACGGAGCATGGACTCAGGTTATAGCTTATCAGGCTATCCCCATGCCTGTTCTCGGTCGCCCCGACGGAGCATGGACTCCGGTTATAGCCTATCAGGCTATCCCCATGCCTGTTCTCGGTCGCCCCAACGGAGCATGGACTCCGGTTATAGCCTATCAGGCTATCCCCATGCCTGTTCTCGGTCGGCCCGACGGAGCATGGACTCCGGTTTGTTTATTTTTTTCCGCCCATGCCATGCATGAGATGTAATGCATTATGCTATGTAATATTTATAACTCATAACCTTAACATATCATACATAGCCTTAACTTATAATGCATAACCTTAAACATAATTCATAGCCATATTCCATATAATACTTAATCATAGCCATAAGAATCCATCTTAAACATATCATAATCTTAAAACCCATCATACAACCAATCAATATAATTACTAAAAATAAACCAATAAACCAATCACATAGCATCTAATCCATGGCTTACAAATAGGTAGGAATCCTACCCAATACCGACTCGCGTCCTTTTTACGGTTTCGTCCGATAATCCGGCTACCGACACGCGTACCGCTCGCGATATCCAATACCTTATTACATACACAAAATTAGTCCATATTTTTAACCTTTTAAATCCATTAATCACATACGTAAGGTTAACATAATTGCAGTTATGTCCATGATCATTTCTCATGGAGTTCTTGAATTTGGCCATTATTTACAATTTTGCCACTACTCCTTTACATGATTAATAACACATTTTTATTTCTCCATTCTTAGACCCATGATAGATCCAAAATCTTGGATCCATCAATGATTCATCACCATGTCACAAGATCACTAAAATTCCACCATCTAATTAGCCTAATCCTTATTAATTTAAACACCCATATAGTCCCATACTTAACCCATCAATTGTCTCATAAAATTGGGTCATGGGTTCAAAATACCCCATTCCTCAAATCTTCCCATGGGGTTACTTCATGCATTTAACCCACATTAAGTCCATTATCCATTCATGCCCTTTGAAGGTCATAAACATCATTCACATTTCAATCTAACCCATCACAAGGCTCACCAATGGGCCATGGGTTCGGCCATACACCATGGCTGAACCCATGGTGTCCTTTTCCCATTTTCTTCCTTGGTCAACATATATCACTTAATTCCATCACAAGTCCCTCCATGTGGGGATTTTATCATACATTTTAAATCACCCCTTTGATCAACATCAGGTCTCTTTTTGGTTCATCTACATTACCAACACTCCCATTTATTTTCCATTATTCATAACCATTATCACACCATCATAAAACCCTCATCTTTAACTACATTGGAATCCATTACCAATATCAACACTAGGTTCATTTTGGTACAACAAAACCACCAACATTCATCACCATAGGGTTCCACAACATTCCATCCATAAAATCTTTCCATAGTTTTTGTTTTTGAAACCCCATTTACAATGCTTAAGGTCCATTTAAAAGTTGTTAATCTTCTCCATCATTTTTCTTATAAACACCCCTTTAAACTTAACCACATTTAATCAATAAGCCCTTAAAACCCTAAGCCATTCTCCATACTTCCATTCTTATAAAACCCTAATTAAATCCATTAATCATTTACCATGGGATTCGGCCATACCACATGGCCGAACCCTATGGTCCATTAATTCATTCAATTTACACACTTCCATGCTTAATTAACACCTAATTATACAATGTCCTTCATTCCTTAAAACTCTAAAAAATTCACACATTAATTACATAACCCTTAATCCATTTATATTTTTTTTTTCTTTCTTTAACCCTAATTTATCCATTAGAGTTTCCTCCACTTTCCATCTTTCAAATTGATGGATTTAAAATCCATGGCATAAAATCATTTGACCACCATTAAATTTACAAAATGAATCCCAAATCTTAAACCCTAAAAATCCAAAATTTCTTGTTTAAGAAATACTCACAATCCATCGTCTCCTCCGACTTCCGCCACTCTCGTCGGGTTCCTTAGCCTCCTTTCTCCTTCCTCTTGATCTTTGGTAGGCCAAGATGCTTGATCAATGGTGAAACCCTCCTAACTTAGGATTAGCCAAGGTAGGGTTTGCTTGAGAGAGGGAGAGGAGAAGATGATGGGAGGGAAGACAATAAACCTTGATCTTAGAGTAATGAACTAAGAATTTGCATTTCTTTCTTTTCTCCTTCTCTTCTTTTCTCCTTAATTTTTTCTTCTTCTCTTCTCTTCCTAGTGGGGAACGGCCATGAGAGAGTGAAAGAGAGGAAAGAGTGAAATGAGGATGAAAAGAGAGGGAGAAAAGAAAAGAGAAGACTTATCCCCATTTGCTTACCTAATTTCCACTTTACATTAACTATCCCAACTACCCCACATGATATTTCTCATGCTTTATGGCCCAAGCACACTAGGCAACGTTTTTGACATGTTTTGCAATGGTTGGTTTTGGTCTCCTCTCTTTGACCACCTTTTTGGATAAGCCTACTTAATTATTTAATTAAATCATTACTTAGGTTAATTTAATTCCCATTTAATTTAATTCCATTAAATTCCTTCCATGAAATCCACCCATGGTTGACCAAGTCAACCATGGTGGCCGGCCCCACCAATTCTTGGTCCACACGCCACCTCACTTGGTGAGGTGGAGGTGGGTCCCATTGGACCATGTCACCTTGGTCAACTTGATTTAGACCCATTCAATTCATTCTAATTGGATCACCATTGGGCCCATGGCCCAATTACATTTCCCTCTTACCCATTTACCTTAGGGCTTACATCAATTTGATCCATTGGGTTCCAAATGGGTATTGGGTCCAATTTGACCATCCTTGGCCCAATTGACCATCTTTGACCCTTTAAGTAAACTTAAATCCAATCCATAGTCCATTGGGCCCTACTTGGGCCTTTGCCGAAATTTTGGTCCATTTACCATTTATTCCATCAATTTTCCCAATTTCCATCATTAAAATAAATAATATTCACATATTCATTGATTTACACATTCCGGGCTACTACAGGCTAAGTCAAGGTGGAGGGAAGATAGGTGATTAGGAAAGAAAATAGGATTTGGATTGGCATCGGGAAATTCAAATTTTCTATGTAGTTTTATGGTTTGTGTAACGCCTCGTCCCGCTACGGACACGTCATCTTCGAAAAATCTTGAAAGTCGCTAGGGACGAATATCAGTTAATTTTTTTTTTTTTAAACGGGGTGACCACCTCCCGCTCAACAACCCACAAGTCCATAATGCTAAGAAAACATAACGAACAACCATAGACTAAGCAAATGTGATTATACAGTCATCCAAACAACATGTAATGATAAGTCCATGCAAATTAGAGTCTCTCAATTTTAGAACATAAGTATAAAAATATACAACTAACTACCGATGCTCCTCCCCATGTCCAATATCTCAAGGGACCCACCTGGTCCCCTCCGCGATCGAGGTACTTGAAAGGTAAGGGGTGAGCTATCCAACCCAGTGAAGGGATAAAACATATAACGTGTCAGCAATATAGCATGTGTCACATGTATGAAATGTAGTGAAATAGTAATAGAAAGAATGTCTATGTACATGAGTGTTCAAACATACCACTAACCAATGGTCCCACTAACTAGTCTGAGACATCAC
This sequence comes from Chimonanthus salicifolius, assembly GCA_013350335.1. Taxonomy (NCBI): domain Eukaryota; kingdom Viridiplantae; phylum Streptophyta; class Magnoliopsida; order Laurales; family Calycanthaceae; genus Chimonanthus; species Chimonanthus salicifolius. The sequence goes on from CM023533.1 coordinate 66,289,921, forward strand.
CTCCATAACTCATAATAGTCCTCCAACAACTCCGGTGTCCCTACCAATATAAACGGGGGACCATACAAATATACAACCTTTTCAATCGCCGGAATGCTACGGGGAGACCACATCTCCTATGGGGGTCCTAATTGTGGAGCATAACGGAGAAGCCAATCTCAATGGGGCAGGCACTTCAACGGTCGAAACGCAACAGGGAAACCCGTATCTCCTATGGGGGTCTCGACCGCCGGAGCATAACGGGGAAGTCTTCCCAATACCCAAACCATCAGCATCGTGAATATATACATATGTAAGCAACTCCTCCATCTCAACACCCAACGGTACGTTGTCTTTTTTGGATTACCTCCCATGCATGTACATGATCTCAAATCATATCTAACAATACAATCATGTTTTGATATAATTAATCAAGACCAACGACACATGCATCGTGCGTAACAAGAGTATGTAACAAGTTATCTAAACACATATCTCCATGTTCATCATGATCATGTTCACATGTTGTAAATAAACACACAACATTTTATCAATCAACTTTCAACATTATACGTAACATCCAACGCACTTCGTATTTCCACCATAAATTCAGATACACGTTATGATTGAACATTATGTCCAACATCCAACACATATTTTACTCATTGTAAGTTCATTCCCATGTAATAACTAAACAAACATGTTACCAGTAAGTGTCCAAGCTCGAATAATCACTCATCCGATTACAATACTTTATTAATCGTATATAGTTGACATGAGTGCACCCGAATGGGTCCCTTGCCACATGTTCATTTGAACAGTTCCCTTACAAAGTGGCTTAATACACGAAATGCTTCATTCAAGTCACTACATGTCCAAGATTAAAGGTTAAGTAGATGCAGAAGCATGCTAAAATAGTGATAAGTCCCCACACAGCGTGTGGAGTCGAAATCCTAAGCGAGCAAGCGACTTGATGGGATGAAGTGAACTCAATCTGTTAAAACCAAGAAGATCAAATAAGTAAATAAGGTAAAAAGGGCTAAAATTAGAAAGGACTGAAAATGGGCCTAAAAAAATTGTCCTCGGCCTGAAACGGGCCGAACTTGGTCTGGGCCTGACTGAGCCAAGTCCAAGACTGGGTTACCTTAGGAGCTCGAACTGAGTCCGTTCGGGCACTTGGCAGAGCTGACTCAGTTGCTTAGCTGAGTTGAAAGAAATGGGGAAGAGAGGGAGTGAAATTCAGGGAAAACCGGAGAAAATAAAAGGAAATCCACGGAAAATCAAGGAAAACTCACAGAAAATCAGAGAAAACCAGAGAGAGAAAGGGAGGGGAAAGGAGGTTAAGGAGGAGAGCAGATCGAAGAGGAGAAAAGGGAAATTGAGAAGAGATGGGTACTCGGAGTCGATAGGGGTGGCGGGAAGGAGCGGAAATCGACAATCTTGAGGGGCGAGCATCCAAGCTTCAGGTGGTTGAAAGGCAGCGTGGCTCGAGCGGACAGAGAAAGGGAGAAGAGAAGAAGATGGAAGAGAGTAAGAGGACAGGCAGTATAAGGACATGAGAGAAAGAAAGCAAGGCAAAGGGGTGCGGCGGCGGTTGGGTATTAGATTTAGGGTTTCAAAGGCTTGGAAGAGGGAAGAGATGAGAGAGAGAGGGTAAGGGGGGGGGGGGGGGGGGCGGCACTGTAGCTGGAATACTATAGTGCTACAGGAAAGGAAAAAAATATAAAGGGGGAGGGCCCCTTTAGGGTTTTGAGTTTTTTTTTTTTACCATTTATCTCAAGCTATAATATTTTTAAGGTGAAACCTCGAATGCGTGAAATTCAATTTCAAAATCAACATTAAGTTTCAAAAAAAATTAAATAAAAACTAGAACGAAAATCAGATGTCGAGCATCGAGCGAGAAAAACATGTGAGTTTTAAACATTTTTCATGATAGAGTACATTGAAATTATAAAATTACCTAAAATCCCTTCGAGTTCCCGAACTCGAAATCAATCAAATTGGGCCCACCACGGAGCCCACGCCACCCACAATGCTACCAAAGCACCAAAAACGACTCGAGGATCCACAAAACTCTCTAAGACTCCAAAATATCGGGTCGGGTCATTACAGTTTGTGCAATGAGATGATGAATGAATGGATGAGATTAAGAGATGAGATGAATGAATTGATGGATGATAGGAAGATAAAATGGAGGGTTGAGTAGGTGTGAAATTCGAATGAAGGGATTGAGTAGTGCAAAAATCGTGTATGACATGGATGATGAGGATGATGAGGTGTGTTGGGATCTTAGGGATGTATCTAAATGGTTTTGGTCTAAGTGCATTGAGAGGTTTTAGGTTGCAAAAATCATGGGATGATGATGTGTAAAATGCACATGGAGGCTAGCTTGAACTACAAGTTGTTCATTGCTTAGGGTTTATGAATGGAGGACTTAGATTAAATGGGTTTTGATCTCATGGCTCTAAGGTATTTTTGGGTGAAATAATTATAGGAATGGATACATGGTTTTTCCTTGCCTTATAATGACAAGTATATGAATAGTATCTTATTCATATAAATAATTCCGTAAGTATTCAGAAAAGCGTGTGAAATGTTTTAGTGGATTTAATCCACGCACATGTAATGGTGGCCAGTTAAGGGTCGGGTTTTAGAAACTCGGACTTGACTCGCGTCGTGACGACCAACTCTCTCTCACTCGTTTATAAAAAAATATATATATATACTTTGATTTTGTGAAGGTGAGAAAGGGCGGGGCGTTACAGTTGGTATCAGAGCGAAATCGGAAGGTTTAAACTCTCAAAGTAAGATTAATACGGTAACATGTCTCACTGACAGATAAGAATCCTAACTGACTGACTCTCTGGAGTCTGCTGCACGGGTGCTAGATTAATTTACTTTGATGAGAATCAGACTATAAGCATTCAATCTAAGAACAACAATTGATGAGAAAAACAACAGCAAGGGAAGGACAATCACTATAAATTGTAGATTTATCAAACATAGCGAAATAAGTAGTTCCTCCCCCGAACAAGAAACATCATGTGATACTTAGAAAATCTCCCCAAAACAAGAAATACAAGATGTCACTTAGGTAATTTTCCCAAGAAAGGAACACAAATGATATATAGGAGAACTAAACAGAACTTTCCCTTCCCTATGATTATTTGAACAATTATAACATCAAAGTATGTGAACACGAGTTCTTGTTAGCAAACTAAGTCAACCAATGTTTCTATGACTTAGGAAAATGCCTCCAAGAAGAAGACATACCCGATAGAACCCACATCAGGAAGAGGGACAGGGCAGTGTAAACATTCCTGAGGTGCCTCCCGAGCTACAGAGCCTACTACAGGCAATGGTCACCTCCGTTCTACAACAACACTAGAACGGCAATGGAGGCACAACCTCCAATGAATCTCAGGACCGAAACATGGTTAGAGATTTCCAGCAACAACATCCCCCTTATTTCAAAGGGAAGGAGGGACCTGCAGGAGCGTAGAACTTGATTGAGAATATTATACAGATCTTGAAGCTGCTCAAGATCACCGATGACCAGGACAGAATACTGTTGGCTACCTCACAACTGGTAGATGATACCGACAAATGGTGGAAGGTCATTGAACATCAACAAGTGCATATTCCAACGAAGGATGGATAGAACAAAGATAACTTGGGATCTAGACCATTACTTTCCAGAAGATGAGAAAGAGCAGCAGACACAAGCATTCATAGCCTTGGTCCAAGGCACCATGACCGTCGCAGAATATTATCAGGAATTCCTTCGTCTATCATGTTATGCTCTGTACATGGTGGACACTAAATATAATAAGGCCCAGAAGTTTGAGCGAGGCTTGCGACCATACATCAGAGCCAAAGTTACTATTTTCAAATCAACTACTTTGGAAGAAGTGGTCAGTCGAGCCGGTATAGTAGAACAAGAGCTAATGGAGACAGTTAGATTTATGAACAATAGACGAAACGAAAGCGGGGGAGATACTTTCCGCCCTCACAAGAAATTCATACCCAACTTTGGGAGACCCTCAGCCTCTACTGGTTCTACTAGTGGTTTTCATCCTAGTCAGCCCTCCACATCGGGACCAGTCTCTTAGGCTCTTCGAGGTGTTATCACCTGTTATCAATGTGGCCAGCAGGGCCATATGAAGAAGGAGTGTCCGCAGAACAATAGACCTTCTTACTCTAAGGGTTCTTTGCATCCTCTAGCCTGGCCAGCTCAGTCGTAAGCATCCAGGGCACATAACCAGTCAGGACGAGCACCCATTCCGACAGGATCTGGACAGCTATATACTTTAGTTCCTCCTCTAGAGACAGTAGATCACTTAGTGATTCAAGGTATGGCAGTAGTTGGTAGTTCTTATGCTATTGCATTATTTGATTTAGGAGCATCCCACTCCTTTATATCTGCTACTGGTATCTTAGTACAACAACTATCCACTGTGCTTACCATTGTATCCCCTGTTGGAGACACATCACTGGGTATAATCTGCACCTCTGTAGATACTGAACTTGTTGAGTTCAGATTTAAATTCAACTACAGGCTACTCGAGATTACAGAATACGATATCATACTTGGCATGGGCTGGTTGTCTACCTTTCAAGCCGGCATTGACTGTCACCTTCACAGAGTGATATTCTGGTCACCAGAGGGAAAACGGTTTATAGTGCATGCCAACAGACAGGGCATTCCTGTGACCAGGAGATTACATGAAGAAATGAACCATATCGTATTAAACAACATCAGAACAGACAAGGCTTCGATGAAAGAACTACATGTTGTAGTGAAAGCCTACACAGGGGTATTTCCAACCGAACTCCCTGGCTTGCCTCCAAAAAGGGAGATTTTCTTCGAGATTAAACTCTATCCTGGCATTACTCCTGTATCATTGCCTCATTATCGGATGGCCCCAGCAGAAATGTCTAAGTTGAAGAAACAAATTGATGAGTTGCTTAGACTAGGATGCATCCAGCATAGCACCTCATCCTGGGGAGCACCGATATTATTCGTTAAGAAGAAGGATGGTACTCTTTGGATGTGTGTGGATTACAGGAAGTTGAATCAGCTGACTGTCATGAACAAGTATCCTCTGCCCAGGATTGATGATTTGTTCAATCAACTGAGAGGCTCCAGCCATTTCTCCAAGATTGATCTTATGTTAGGCTATCATCAAATCCATGTCAAGGATGAGGACATTGAAAAGATGGCTTTCAGAACTCGGTACGGGTTGTATGAATATGTCTTCATGCCTTTTGGACTCACAAATGCACCAGCTGTGTTCATGGATCTGACGAACAGAATATTCCGTCCTTATCTGGACAAGTTTGTGATTGCTTTTATTGACGATATTTTGATTTATTCCACCAGTCAGGAAGAGCATGCTGAGCATCTGAGGATAGTTCTGGACACAATGAAGAAGAATTAGTTATATGCAAAAGCAAGCAAGTGAGAGTTTTGGCTATCCGAGGTCAACTTTTTGGGACACGCCATATCAGCAGAAGGAATAGCCGTGGACCCAGCTAAAGTAGCAGCAGTTAGAGACTGGAAAGCTCCGAAGAATGTGACCGAAATCCTCAGCTTTCTGGGACTAGCTGGCTACTATCGGAAGTTTATTATGGACTTCTCCAAGATTGAGGCTCCACTCACCCGACTAACTCAGAAAAGGAGTCAAATTTGAATGGTCAGACGTGTGCAACCGAAGGTTTGAGGACCTAAAATAGAAGCTTACGACTGCTCCAATCCTGATTTTGCCAGAGAGAGGCAAGGGATATGAAGTATACTGTGATGCTTCATGTGACACCCCAGATTTTCAAACTATGGATATATATGGAAATTATCCATTTAATTTGTAAATTAATGGAGATGGACCTTAGAGAGGTAAGGAGTTGGGTCGATTGGTCAATTAAGACCCAACGGATTATGAATAAGGTTCAATTGGAATAAATGGGTAAGATTTATTTAATTGGGTCAAGGTTGTCAATTGGATCAAAAGTCCAATTGGGATCCAATGGATCATATATGAGCTAGTTAGAAGTAAATGGGTAAGGTTTGATAATTGGGTCTAATAACCAATTATGATACAAGACATGAGATCTACCTCATCAAGTGAGGTGGCATGTAAATGAAATGGCTAAGTGGGACCCTAAATACTATATGGTTCATAGTCAGCTAAGCCATGGTTGACTTGGTCAACCATGGGTGAGTTCAATAGAGTTGAGTTATTGAATGTGCTGAAGTGGGATAAATAATACTTGAGTTGGAAAGTGAATTCATATGAGTTGAGAATTTATTAATGTGAGTTCAAGTACTTGAGTTGGAAAATGAGTTCATTTAAGTTGAGTTGAATGGGAAGTCAATGGGACTTTCATTTTAATGAGTGGAGTTGGAAGATGGAGAGTCCCATCTCAATGGACACCATCATTATGAGGAAGGTGAAGGGTTGTGGTGGTTACACAAGCCTACACAAGGCATACACGTTGGAGATGGGAGTTTCATCTCATGGGATGAAACTCCAAATAGGTCATTGATGAGGGAGGTGAAGGGTTGTCGTGGTTACACAAGCATATACAAGGCATACACGTTGGAATGGTGGGAGTTTCATCTTATTGGATGAAACTCCAAAAGGATCTTTAATGAGGGAGGTGAAGAGACATGGTGGTTACAAAGGGGTATCACCAAAGGGCACCACCCTTGGCCGACCCTCATGGATCAAGACAAGGAATTGGAGGGTTCTGAGGTTACACAACACATGTCCATGTGTACACGTTGGAACATGGATGGAAACCCAAGGGTCTCCATCTCATGATGGAAACCCAAGGGTCATATGGTGGGGAGTTTCATCTCATGGGATGCAGCCCCCAAAATAAGTATCAATGAGGAGGTGAAAGGGCATGGGAGTTACCATAGGGCAGCAACCAAAGGACACCATCCTTGGCTGAATTATATTGGACAAACAAAGAGGATTCTTGGCTCCATCTCACTCTCAAGCTTTCACACAAGGCTGACCCCCTCTCGTTGACAAAAGACAAAGGACTTAGAGTATTTTCTATCCCAAGTTTCCCTCTCTCTCTCAAACCTACACTCTCTTGGCCGAACCCTCTCTTTGGGTTTTCATTTCAAGACCTCTCAAGCTCACTCTCGGCCAAGGATCAAGAAGGAATAAGAGGCTAAGGAGGGAGAAGATTGGAGGAGCAAGAAGGAGTGAAAGAAACCGGAGGAGTCGCGGAATTGGTAAGTACATAATAAGATTTTATAAGCATGGAAAAAATGGTCAAGGACATGCTTCGGCCATGGCATGGCCGAACCCTAATCTTGTGATAGTTAAAGGACCTTATGCATGAACCATGTATGGAATGGTGAATGATCAAGGATCATGGTTTGCCCCTTGCATGGCCAAACCTTAAGTTTATGTACGAGAATCATCAAGGACAAAAAGGGGATTCATGAGGTTCGGCCATGGTGTATGGCCGAACCCCAATCAAAGGATTAAATCTTGGATGCATGATTTTTAAATGCAATTGATGAACCATAGGGTTCAGCCATGTTCGGCCATGGTGTATGGCCGAACCCCATCAAAGGATTAAATCTTGGATGCATGATTTTTAAATGGAATTGATGAACCATAAGGTTCGGCCATGTTGTATGGCCGAACCCCATGGAAGAACATCATTGGTTTAAATGGTGTTAAAGGTGGTTAACCCCATGGAAGGTTATTAATGATTTTAAAAGGTTTTACATGGAGGAATATTGATGATGTTTAAAGGGTTTTAAAGATGAGAATAATTGATGGATGTTGGTAAGTGTTAATGGTGGTAAATGGGTCTAAATGATGTTAAAGGATGGAGAACCATGGACCATGGGTTCGGCCATATTGTATGGCCGAACCCCATGGAGAAATATTGAATTCGTTACATGTAATTAGATCATGGAAGTAAGGAGGAATGTAATTGATTTTTGAATGGTCTCAAAGGTTATAATGGTGAAGAACCATGGACCATGGGTATGGCCGAACCCCATGGAGAGATATTGTTGGACTTAGGTATTTTTGGACCATGGAAATGATGGGGAAATATTGGTAACATTAATGGGATTTTAAATATGGTAGAGAATGGTTTAAAATGATGAACCTAAGTGTATGGTTAAATCCCTATGGAGGGACTTGTTTATGAACCTAAGATTGTGAATGATTTAAAGGGGAAGATGGAAACAAAGGACCATGGGTTCGGCCATGTGTATGGCCGAACCCCATGAACCATTTTACTAGGTCATGTGTAGATTTATACATGATTAAATGAATGAATGAATAAACTAAGAAGTGGAAGATTCTGTAACGCCTGTCCCTTTTCACCGAAAATCAGAGTTTTTTTTTTTCATAAAAGTGACAAAGGGCACGGACGTCACGACGCGAGTTAAGTTCCGATCTTCTAAAGCCCGGCCCTTAACTGGCCAACCCTACGCATGCGTGGAACATAAATCCACGAGTATGGTTCACGCGTAGAAGGTAAGCTCACGGAACATAAAAACAAATGCGAATGATCATAGAACTATCCTACCAGTTTTCAGATAGCAGGGAAGAAATATCCATTTAATTACTAAAATGCCACTGGACTGCACCGTCCAAAATAAAATATACAACGTAGCAAGCCATCTAAATTATTACATTTCCGACAAGTTAAATTATACAATTACACATTCCCCAACATAACTTAAACAAAAATAATTTGTCCGCCTCCCCAAGCTCCTAAGCTTGGCTTCCGTCTCGCCCTTCCGGTCCGTCATCTCGTGCATCATCAGCTAGGGTAGAAGTAGGACGTTAGAACAACGCGCCCAGTAGGACTCCGAGTAGGGCTAGCACATGGATTAGTAATAACAGCATGCAGATAATATTATAGAAAAACCAGGCACTTTGGGCAATGTCATGCAATGGGTGTTCTATGTCATGAATCCCACCCATCAATCTCATCCTCATCCTACAATGTCCCTTTTTCAACCATCCATAGTGTCCCAAATAAAATCCATACCATCATCCTGCTGTGACCCTCTTGATGGAAAAGCCTTATCAAGATGCGGTCCACACTAGGCATCCCCCCTTGATGGAAAAACCACCATCAAGGTATACCAATACATACAACATCCCCCTTGATGGAAAACCATCATCAAGGTATCATAATTACAAGAGTCCCCCCTTGATGGCAAAGCCTCATCAAGGTATAATAATACATATGTGAAATGTCCCCATGCTGTTTATCGGTCGCCTCGACGGAGCATGGACTCCGGTTTCATTTCATCCTTCCCCTGTCATATGCCTCCCATGCCATGCATGAGATGTAGATGCCATATGCCATGTAATATATGAAATTCAATAGTAATAAAATCCATCTTAAAACAATTACAAGATTACCAACTAAATCAAAGGGAAACCATCCCACAATATTTAATCCAAAACCCATCATAAGCATTCCACAATTTCCAAAATAATTTAGAGTAAAACATCACATGATACATAATCCAAAACTTATCTTAAAGACAACCACATGATTTCCAAAATAGACTAAAGAAAACATCACCCAAATCCATGGCTTACAAAAAGGTAGGAATCCTACCGAATACCGACCAGCGTCCTTTTACGTTTTCCGTTCGATAAACCCGGTCGCCGATCGCGCACCGCCTGCGATGTCCAGTACCTTATTACACATTCATCATTAGTCCATGTTTTAACCATTTCAAAGCCCATATGAAAAACCGGTCACTATTTAGGTTTTGTGGGTCCCATATCATCTATTAAACCTTTTAATCCCATAAGTCTTAAAATTCGGCCACCCTAGGCTTTATCAATCACTTATAAGGTTATTACATTAGATCCCCTAAGTCCATGATCAATTTCCATGGAATTCTTGAATTTGGCCACTAATTACGGTTTTGCCACAACCCCTTTTACATAAACAATTACTCATTCATTCATGCCTACCTAAGCCCAAAATTGATCCACAACTTAGGTCCATTAATGATCCCTAACCGTGTTACCAGATCATTAAAAATCAACTCTTAACTTAGCCTCATTTCCATTGATTTAACACATGCATAATTCCAAATTTGGCCTATAACATGACCTAACATTGGGTCATGGGTTCGGCCATACACCATGGCCGAATCCATGATGCCTATTTCCCATTTTTTCTTGGGTCCATTTACATCATTTAGATCCAATATAAATCCTTTAAACCCATCATTTAATCACCATTACATCCATATAGGGTTCGGCCATTCACCATGGCCGAACCCATGGTGCATGATCCATCATTCATTGCTCCAATTTATTTACATTCACCAAAATATTAATCCATTAATCTTCCCATTTTCCATGGCTTTTTTAAACCCATTTAAAATTTGTAACACCTTACCATAGGGTTCAAGGTTCACTTCATCCATGCCTTTCAAGGCCATACACCTCTTTGCATTTTCATCATAACACCATTTTAAAACTTTCCCACATTCATTCATTTACTAAAATTCATTAGTTAAAAACCCTCACTGCCTTCCATTTTTCAAACCCTAATAAATCATACATTACTTAGCATGGCCGAACCCTATGGTCCTTGACTCAAAAAAAATTGCATATACCTCTATGTTTGATCACATTAAGCATGTACTATCCTTAGTCCCTTTTATTTTTCCTTAACCCTAATTTTTTCTCCATTAGGGTTTTACCCACTTTCCATTCCTTAAACCCTAACTAATTAAACCAAACACCTAATCACCCACCATGGGGTTCGGCCATGCAACATGGCTGAACCCTATGGCCCATGATTTTTTTTTTATTCCAATCACCCAATTCCATGCTCAATTTAATAAATTACACAATGCACATACTACATTTACTTATTTCTTTTCCCTAACCCTAATTCATCCATTTAGGGTTTCCTCCACCTTCCATTCCTTCCATTTGATAGATTTAACCATAGCATAAAACTATCTATCCACCATTAATTTCACAAAAATAAATTCCAATTCTTAAACCCTAAAAATCCAAAATTTCTTGTTTAAGAAATACTTACAATCCGTCGTCTCCTCCGATTTCCGTCACTCCCGTCGGTCTCCTTAGCCTCCTCTCTCCTTCCTCTTGATCTTTGATAGGTCAAGATCTTTAATCAATGGTGGCAACCCCCAACCTTAGGATCGACCAAAGTAGAGCTTAAATTGAGAGAGGGAAAGGGAGAGATGATGAGAGGGGAGGTGATAACCTTAATCTTAGAGTGATTTCCCTCCACATTCTACTCCTTTCTTCTCTCCTTCTCTTCTCTTCTCCTTAGTTCTCTTTCTCCCTTCACTTGAACATGGGACGGCAATGGAGAATGAGAATGGAGTGAAAATGAAGAGAGCATAAAAAAATGGAAAAGAAACTCAAGACTTATCCCCATTTTTCTTTACATTAAAGACCCCACCAACCCTAAGATATTTAAAAGATCTTTCATTTGCTTTATGGTGGTGGTTTAGATAACCACCACCAAGTCCAACGTGTTTCATACTTGAGGTGGGGTAGCTTGGTCTCCCATTTGACCAATTTAACCCCATTTAGCCACCAATTTAATAATTTAATTATTTAATTAATTTGATAATTACCTTAGGTTAATTCATTTGTACTTAACCTAATTCCCATTATTCCACCAATGGTTGATCAAATTAACCATGGTGGCCTGCCCCACCAATCATTGGCCCACACGCCACCTCACTTGATGAGGTGGAGGTGGGTCCCACTTGGCCACATCACCTTGGTTTAATTCTAAACAACTTAGGTGATTAAATTTCATTCCATTCATTCTAAATGGATCCCCATTGGGCCCATGGCCCAATTACATTTTTATCTTACCCATTTACCTTAGAGCTTAACTACTTTGACCCATCGGGTCCCAAATGGGTATGTGACCCAATTTGACCATTCTTGACCCATTTAAATAACTTTAAATCCACACATTAGTCTATTGGGCCATACTTGGGCCTTTGTCCAAATTTTGGCCCATTTACCATTTATTCCACCAATTTTCCAATTTTCATCATCAAAATAAATATTCACATTTATATTAATTTAAAAATTCCGGGCCATTACAATACAATCCTCTTTTAAAATTTTCGTCCCGAAAATTCGAGCGAAGTAGGGGTTCAAATCATCTTATACAAATAGTTCCGGATGAGTGGCACTCATCTCTGGCTCGAGTTCCCAGGTGGTTTCTTCACTTCCATATCGTTCCCATACCACCTTGACGAACTGAATAGCGCGGTTCCGCAGTACCCTTTGTTCGCTCCTGATCACTCTGATCAGCATCTCCACGTACATAACGTCGCTTTGTACATCGACGTCTTGTACACTCAGGACATGTGAAGGGTCAGGGTTGTACTTTCCTCAACACGGACACATGAAACACATCACATAAAGATGATAACTGTGGAGGAAGCGCCAACTAATAGGCCACCTCCCCCACCCTCTTTAGGATTGGAAACGGCCCCACCATCTAGGTGACAGTTTCCCCTTCTTTTCGAATCTCGTGTGACCCTTCCGTGGTGAGACTTTCAAAAACACCAAGTCTCCCACCTCAAATTCGAGGAACCTTCTCCTCTTGTCGGCGTAACTCTTCTGACGGTTATGTGCAATGAGTAGATGTTGCCGTATCAATTTGACCTGTGCTGTGGTCTGTGCAACCAATTCCGGTCCAATTAGCGCAGGCTCACCGGCCTCTGTCCAACACACTGGCGATCTACTCGGCCTACCATATAAGGCCTTAAATAAAGCCATCTGGAGGCTTGCCTGACAACTGTTATTGTAGGAGAACTCCACCAGGAGCAAATGATCCTCCCACCCACTTTGAAATCCAGTGCACATGTTCTCATTTCCACTCCGACACTGGTAAGGGTTTGAGTAAACCCGGTGGCTTCCGATGTTCGACCTTATCTTGCCAACAAGTTAGTGTAGCGAGCACAAACTCTGCCACATCTCTCTTGAGTCCATGCCACCACTAGTGCCTCTTAAGATCATGGTACATCTTGGCACTGTCCGGATGGGTAGAGAGCTTGGCTTAGTGTGCCTCAACCAATACTCCCTTCTGCAGCTCTCAGGCACATATGTCCTACCTCGGAATAAAAGACCCTGTTCCGGTCGTAATTCTTATTCCGGTACTACCTCGCCTGCAAATATCTTGAATCATATCTCCATTTCTGGGTTTATTCGCCGTTCCCGTTTAATTGTGTCAAGTACCTCTTAATTACATCAACACCACTAATATCAACCTATGAGTTTCTTTTTTTTTTGGCAGAATTTACTTTGTCTCGTATTCTCTCTTTTCCTTATGAATCCATTTGGGATTTTATGTAGATTAACCTATTCTATTTCACTTTATCTGTTACCAAAACATTTCCCATACGTACTTCTTCAATACGTTCTTTTGTCTACTCTCCGTGTGAGTTAGTCGGCCAGTACGAGCCTATGCTCAAGTCCATTGTTGATTTCATTTTAACTAGGTTTCTAGCTTCACCCTCCTGGAACTCCATCGGCCAACTACAGAGTCAGGTGATCAGTCTCACTCGGTAGTCGCCCATAGCTTCCCATTCAAGTTTCACTAGACTCTTAACCTTTCCCTTAGGTCTGTCTCTCAAAGGCAATCATACCTTTATTTGCATATAAGTCACTATGTGACTAACCCTTTTTGTTCATAACTCCTACAATACCAATACCCGACATCAATCCAAGTCATATAGATACTAATTTCCTACCCTTCTAGATTATTCCACATATTCACAACTTCCTAACAATAGTGATACATCTAAGCTTACTTAGGTTATGTCATATAGTACCCATTCACCACTAAAACATTCACAAGTATTACAAATTTCACCAACCACCAAATTCCATCCTACATGCCTACGTTATCAATGGTTACCACATCATACGGTTCATATGCCTTCATTAGCAAGCCACGTAGAATTGAAATTACACACAATCATCGAATAACATAACTCATGTGTAACAAGATCTTTCATCTCCATTCTCATCAAACAATAACTTGAGGTAACATAAGAAATAACACATTAATAAGATCTAGTGATTCAACTTAATTATGATTAGGTTACCCTACCCCATTTACAACATACACCTAGAGATTTTGAAATAACAATCCTACTCATCAAAGCAAGTCATCCCAATACATTCGAAGGCCATCCATGACCATCCATAAATTCCTAAATTTGGAATTATCCATCAGCCCCACCTAGGTTTCCAACCAAACACATTAACATATCACGGCCTCTTCATGCATACTACATATTCACAACTCACTGTACTTTATCAACTCATCATCATACACATAGTCTATAACACATCCTTGTTCCTCAATGACTATTCATTGCATACCACCAATTATCAAAGTAACATCATATAAACTCATTGCAACTATTGATAATTCACAATTTATTAACATCATAGGGAATCCTCATGCAATCACTAAATAAAATATTTTCATAAGTTCATGGTCCATCATTCATTCATGTTTTTTAAGGCCATAAACCCATTTCAAGGCCTATCATCACTCGTTCATAATCTCCACAACACATTGGGAGAATGCAATTGCATTATACATACAAGTTTTTTTTTTTTTTAATACAAAATATTAGTCTTTTCAAGCTAGACCCTTCACATTCTCCTCATAATATCATCTTCTCACGAGTTTCATGTGGCAAGTTAACCCATGCACTCCGGTCCCCTTTCAAGTACATTGTTTATCCAACATCTCTCAAATGGCACTTTATTCATATGAGAACCTCTTATACCCCTTCACAAAGCGTTTACATCATCACCCATCATATGTCATAACATAAATCTCTTCACTTGGTCATGACAAATTATCAAACCATGGGTTATGACCAATATAAAAACCATTTCTAAAAGCCATTGTACCATCCCCCAAGTATACCCATACATCACATTAACAAATACTCCCCACCCTTTTTATTCACATTTACCTCACTCATAAGCATATGCAACATATACCCCACATCAAAAGTTCATGCCTCTTATCCTCATTTGATGCATGCAGTTCATCATTGTACATTTTTACATACTCTTTCCTCACTTAATTAGTATGATCATAACTATTAGTCTTTCCTCATTTCATCACCTCATACACTCAACAATAAGAATTCAACACATGTATATTCACATGCACTCACAATACAAGTATGCTTGTGCAATTTAATATCACACCTATTTCCTTCATTTAAAACCCCAAAATCATTAATTATCTTCCACTATAAGGACAGCTAGTCCTTTCTTTCCCGTGTCCATGTAGTCCACAAACCGGCATACCACTTCAAAAGGGTAGGGGTAGTATGTGCAGTTGTGCCCAACCTGGTTGCACAACTCGCACATATAATCGGGTTCCATTTCCCCTACTGACTCTCTTATAATCGGAAAGTCTTCCATATTCTCTTCAGAAAGAGATGTTAAATCCTATTCATCTTCCTCAGGAGGTCCCTCTTGAATGTCCATGCTAACTTCTATGCTGGGAGCAGACACCAAATCTATGAAACAATTAGGGGTTCCCTTATCCCATAATTCCGTACACTCCCCTTCATTTGAGATACCTGTATTCATAGAATACAATTAGAACCCAAAAATCATCAACTGTAATTTCCAATAAAACCAATCTAGGTTTTGGGGCAATCTCTTATGTATATCACAATGTATTTTGTTTGGGGAAAGTTGCCAAATAAGCACACTTGTTTTTTCCTTTGTTTCTGGGGGGGGGAATCTCTTAATTCCTATTGTCTGTTGTTCAAATTGGGGATACCGGGGAAGTACATCCTACTTTACTATGTCTGATAAATCTAGTGTTGTTTCATCAATTTGGGGGAAAATCCTAGATGTTTTCTCATTTCTGGGGAAGTAAACCCTATCTTGCTATGTTTCAATAAATCTCTCCTAGAATGAATCTTTCTTCCATTGCTATCATTCCTTTCCGTCAATTGTTGTTCTCAGATTAAACACTTCCGTTTGAGTCAATCGAAGTAAATTAACCCGGCCCCCGTGCAGCGGACTCCGAAGAGTCGGTCGGTTGGGATTCTTAGCCGTCAGTGAGACGTGTAACCGTCTTAAATCTTACTTCGATTGATTCATTCTTCCGAATTCGCTCTGATACGAACTGTAACGCCTGCCCCTTTTCACCGAAAATCAGAGTTTTTTTTTTCATAAAAGTGACAAAGGGCACGGACGTCACGACGCGAGTTAAGTTCCGAGCTTCTAAAGCCCGGCCCTTAACTGGCCAACCCTACGCATGCGTGGAACATAAATCCACGAGTACGGTTCACGCGTAGAAGGTAAGCTCACGGAACATAAAAACAAATGCGAATGATCATAGAACTATCCTACCAGTTTTCAGATAGCAGGGAAGAAATATCCATTTAATTACTAAAATGCCACTGGACTGCACCGTCCAAAATAAAATATACAACGTAGCAAGCCATCTAAGTTATTACATTTCCGACAAGTTAAATT